>CAIGQW010002378.1:3070865-3150394 GCA_903798125.1 Danio choprae
ACACACACACACACACACACACACACACACACACACACACACACACATCAACCGTTCACAGCGTCAAAACTCACTGCTCTTAAGTACTTTTAAAAGGGCTACTTTTTACTCATATTTTGAGTAATATTTACAACAGATACTTTTACTCTACTTGCACTACATATTTGGGCAGATAATGGTACTTTTACTTGAGTATGAACATAATACATCATAACATCATTATAATCAATGACCTAAAAAACAACACAAAAAATATATTTTAAGGGATTTCTTAAAACATTCAAGAGATTGAGTATTTCTAATGGGAGCAGGCAAGGAACTTCACAACTTTGGAGCAATAATGAAAATAGCTGCGCTCCAGTCCACTTTTAGACATGCACTCGCAAACTTCCCTTCACTTGTTCCCTTGGGGGAATCCCCAATGCTATTTTGAAGTGTGTTCCACTTTATTAAGTGAATGAGGGAAGCTCACATGGACATACCCTCAATTTTGACTGAGGGAGTGAATCTGTTTCATATGTCCACTCCAGCACCTATATGACCCATAATGCAATGCGATTGTGATGTCACAACAGTGTATTACCCAAGCGCACAAGGGTTTAGGGCATTCCATTTAAACCCATGCAGATGCTCCGCCAGAAGTGGACTTGTGTGAGGTAATCAATGATGTACATCCAAGGGAACGAGACTGAGGGAGTTAGACTGGAATGAAGTCGTAAATATAGAAAAAGTCTGAGGGTGGCGACTTCTGTGCAACAAGAAAGTGTCAGAAGCATAACGTTTTGGAACGCCACCTTTTGTAAAAGTCGATTTCTGTTTTTCAGTAAGCGCTATCTGTTTAAGTTTGCACGTTCGCTCATCCTCAGTGAAAATCGCTTGGGTATGAATGCTAAAAAAACATCTCGGAAAATGGTGATAAGCACGAGTGAAAATTGTCCTGAGCCTTAAGGATTTCTATGTTTGTTTTAAAGGTCTGCAGCAATAGGTTTACATGTATCCAATGTTAAAACACACATTTATTTTCTCGTTGCCTTTTTACACTTCTCAAATGATTTGTTTTTGAAACCCTGATAAACCCAAGTTTATTCTTCTATGGTCAGATACACCAAGTCTGTTGGTATTGGTCTACCGTTTACAGGGCATTACAGTTATCCCTTAAATGAACAAGCAATATCTGAATTTTAGCTCTGGAGGCTTCCTCAAATCCACATTGATTGTACACACTAGACAGTATTTATAGTGTTGATATTGCTATATCAATTAAAGGGTGAATTCTATGATGAATTGGTGGAAGAACTAACTGATCAACCCCAATCTTATTCATAAGGACGAGTTGAGTAGGACATATCTCTTTTTGCCTAGTTAGTTGTGCATCAAAAGCTGTCGCGCCTGTGTAATTTTTGTGTTTGTCCATCAGCATCATAAATGAACAAGGGCTTGCTGCAAAAATACTATCAAAATAAATGAACAAAAGTGTTGACTAAAGTAGATGTTCAAGGCAGCTAATTATTACCATAGTTTAGTAGTATACCAATTTGTGATGGAAGTACATTATGTAGAATGTTAAACTAATTCAGTGACTTGTTCTTGCAGTCGATTAGGAGACAATACATTCTGTTGTGCAAATAAAAACTTTACAGACCTTTGACATATCCAAACAGCTAAATTAAACACTCCATTAAACGCCTAAAAAGCATAATAGCTTTAATGCCACAAAAATGTTATTGGACACTTACCATATGCTTAAATCATTAATATGTCACTGAATTAGAAGTAAAATAACAAATCAAGTGGCTTTAGTTTTAATTCAGCACCAGCACACCTTTAAAGCTAAATATTTGACAAGATTATTAAATAACAAAACCATATACAGTATAAGCCACCTGGGTTTTATATTTTGCAAATGAAATGGCTTAAAGGTGCTGTAGTTTTTGACTCTTCTAAAGCATAAAAATACCATAATATGTTTGCAAATGTTTAAGAAACATGCCAAGTGAACATTCTTGTTTATCTGAAAAACAATGCTGAAGTCAGATATTCTCCTTTGAAAATGTGCTTTCCATGCCGGAATGTCTGTCTTTGTTTTGGTTCTTTTAACCCGCCCAATGCCAGATTAGCCAATTATATTTCAGCACCCCGGGTTGCCTTGATGGAAAACAGCGTCTTTCATCCATTCATTCAGAAAGGCTCTCAAAGCATGCACTCGTGACCGAAATGCGACCTCCGGTGGACAGTAGCAGACTCCGAAATGAGACGCAGATTCAGAGTTCCACATGAGGTTATTAATTGGCAAATAATAAAAATTTCACGAGCTTAAACATTAGGTTGGCAGGTTACATTGTAACCCGTGTCCTAACTACAAGCTACGTGATGAGATTTGCAGTAAGCAATTTGGCTGTTAGCACCAGACGAAACGCAACAGAAATTTAAATACAGCCATTTAGAAGTACAGAATATGCCATTTAGAAGTACAGAATATCCACTCATGAAATGGTAAGGTTTATAACCTAATTAATAAATATTAAACCTCTTTAACAATATTAAATGTACATGCTGAATCACTGATATGTGTTGGTTTTGAGTCAAAAGTAAAATTTCAAACTGTTTATTTTATTTTTTGAGGTAAACTATCTGCTGCTGCTTTCAGTAGTATGTCAATACATGTCATGTAAAAAGACATTCAAACTCACATTGTTAGCATTCAACACTGAATAAAGCACATGAGGTGTACCTGAGGTGATGATTGTCAGTTTTCTATTGTTCAGCTGCAAGAAATAGAAGCCGTTTCTAATATATCAATTCCAGGTGTTCCTTAGAACAAAAACTCCTTTAAATATGGAAAATATTCCTTCTAACGCATGCTGTTGCTTTTATTTAAAACATGATTTAAATCACCCTTTAGGCTCAATCATCGGACTTGGTCCCTTTGGTCCTCAATCTGGCAACCTAAACTTGCGTTTGTTTTGATCCAGGAATGCAATACCTAGTTTAAACACTGGGTGTCAAACTTACATACTGTACCTTTAAATGCGCAAACACTTTTAGGGACGTCATTATACATATTTCAAAGTAACATGATTTTTTTGATCCCCTAAGACTTTCAAATACACACTAAGGTTTGGCTTATGTGTGTGTCTACTATAGTGGCAAATTAATATGTTTATGTTCATAATAAGATACAAAATATTCCATTTCAGGAAATCTATTTAGTCTGCTCACTCTCATCTCAAACAACATCAGTCTAATTTTCATGATGCAGATGTCTGCCAAAACACACACACACACACACACACACACACACACACACACACAGAACCCCTCATCCAATTACTAAGGTTGTGTGTTGAATGTTAAATGTTACTACCAATAAAATGTTACAGTGAAACACATACTGACTCTTTATCATGCATACCATCTGCTTAGTATTTTATTACCATCATAACAGAGGTCAAACCAGGTCATGTGATTCTAACAAGCAGTTGCATGTCAACAATTATAGAACGTAAAAGACTGTGTATTGTGCTCATACTCCTGTTATTTATATCCACTGGATCTTAGTCTTGACCCACTCGTCCATTCTTTCTTCATCACACCTTTAACACAGCATGACGTTTATATACTCCTTTTTGGTAAACAATTTGTCTGTTAGCAGAGCGTGACCCGGAGTAGAGCGCTCGCTCTCTCTCTCGCTCTCTCTCTCTCTCTCTCTCTCTCTCTCTCTCTCTCTCTCTCTCTCTCTCTCTCTCTCATCATATCATCATATCATATCATTCATTAGTGACAACATTTCCAGGCAACAAGCCATTTTGACCAAAACGATGTCAATTACACTGTTATGACAAATACAGCACCGGATTATACTGCACAGATCATTGTGCAACTGAATCCAGATTTTTCACAATGTATTCTTTAAAAAACAACAAGAACAACAATCATTGTAAAGCGATTAAAGTATCCCTGCAAGTTTAATCTAGGAGTTTGGCTTGCAATACGCTGCAATTAAACATTTGTGGTTAGAATTTTAAAGAAAGGGACAGAGAAAATAGCAAAATTGTGAATATTATAGTCAATATCCTTCCAATGTGGTTAAATCAAACATGCCGCATGCAACATTTCTGTGAGGGATCTGAATCCAGTGGTATTTTTACTCTTTTTACTGGCATTTTAACAGCATAGAAGGCAGTTGTGGATTGCGAGGAAAGCCGTCCAAGCGTGGATCTGCAAGAACATGAGTAACTTAAATTCACATAAACTTTCTAACATAGACCAAGTAAGTACCCTCTGATTTTCAGTGCATTTAAATGCTTATTATTTTGCATTGCAACTTTTGACCAAATGTTTAACAGCTCACTATTAAAACAGGCCATGTGAAAAGACAGTTGTTATGCTCAAAATATGTGTGGATATAGTCTTTACTGCATGGTAAACTTTAAACAAACATGGAATATATCCACTAAACAAGATGTTCTTTACAGTGAAAGAATGTTCATCAGATAATTCAAATGTTCCTCACATTAAGAAAAAATTTAAAGATTTCTGTCTTAAAATCTGTTAAGTTTCTAACATAGATCGAGTGCCCTTATATTTTAAATGCTATTATTATGATCTAAAATGTATATTGAATTGCTATTTTCGACCAAACGTTTGAAAGCTCATTACTAAAACAGGCATTTGAAGAGACACTGCTGCACTGTTGCAGTTTTCTTCTGTTATATTTTCTGAAAAGCCACATTCGGAAACAACTGAATGCATGACCTGTTGATGACACTGTGGGTAAAACATGTTCCATTCCATTATGTTATAGTTAGATTATTAAAATTGACTTCAAAACAAGGTAACCCAGAAAATGTCCCTATTAATGAGTGTTACAAAGCAAAGCAGTGTTTCTTACAAACTAGTGAAACCATCATGTTCTTGCCTGCGGAGCAGTGTTTTGCAGCATGACCAAAAAACATTGAATTCTCATTTGGTAACTACTAAAACACAATTATGTCGTTTACGGTCACTAAGCCTGTAGGGCTTTTACAGTCATTACTTCCTTTGTGTGGGATACTGGTGCTGCAGTTACCACAGGCCTTATAACCAACATTTAACCCTTTATCGCACTGACTAAAGGCTAATTTTTATACTTCTGCGTCAAGCGCATGCGTATGGTCTGGCACAGCCTTGGCACAGTCGCATAGCCCTCACCATGGCTGCCACAGACACTGATGCACACCTCTCAAAAAAATGTAACTACATGTTGCGACAATGCAAAGGGCAAGCTCTCTGATTGGTCGGCTTGGTAGCTGTGACGAGTGTGGGCGGTGCTCAGATTCGCGAGCCTGATGAAGCGAGTGTTTATAAGTGTCGAGTCCCGTGAAGGAGCTCCAGATAGAAACTTTTGTTTTGTGTTTCCAGCGGTTCCTGCCTCTGAATGAGCGAGTTTGAGCTACTTGTACATTAAAGTAGCATTCAGAAAAAACAAAACACCCACAAAGAAACGACACAGAGGAACATATAAAACCTACTGCCAGCTAGCATTTCGGAAGTGTTATTACAGAGCAACACAAAAAGCAAGCAGAACTATAAATGCACGACTACGTGCAAGGCATGCGCCGCGGGTCACGCCGATCACTCGACGCAGAAGTATAAATCAGCCTTAATCATGCGCCGTATAAATGAACACAAAGATATTTTGAAGAATGTGGATGACTGAATGCTAGCTGGTGCCCACTGACTGCCATAATAGGGTTTTAACTACATTGTGGGGTCTCTCCCTTCTACCATTGTTCCAATAAAGATAGTAAAACCTTACATTTGAGACACCATAGGGAGAGAAATAGTAAGGGTTAAGTTTATGGGTTTGGGTGGTCAGTTTTGGAACAAGCTAAGGGTGAGTACATTGTAAATGATTACCAAAATGTCTTTTTGGGTGAAGTGTCCCTTCAAGATGTTGAAAAAACAGTGGTAGTTTATAATCCACTGATACAGTCAATGCGGTTTTCCACATTGACTTGCATAAAGCCACTGTACTACTGACCTGATTTTGCCATAAGATGCAGAAGCTGTAAATGTGAATGTCTTGAGCAGTCTATTTTGTCAGACAGGATGACAGGCAAAAATGCCACCTGGATTATTAATGTGACGTGAACACATATGACTTTGACAACAGAGGATGAACCTCAGCATTTTAGTGGATGGACGATTCTGCGAAGAACAACAGCTTGCTGAGGGTTCGCTAACAATACTCTCTTTTAAACTACAAGCAACACTACCACCATGTCATGGCCATTTGTATTGTGTGTACAGTTTATAGGCATCAGCTTACCAACCAAAATAACAATGTCAGACTACATGGTTGTACAGTATGTGCACATAAATCTAAATTCTTAGGTAAACATTTCCATTTTTAGCACTTTTAGTTGTGAAAACAACCCCGGATTTTATTAAAAGGACCATAGTAGTCATTCGGATGTATTAAAATTAGAAAATATGTATAGAGTATGTGTTGTATGGCATACAGTATGTTCTCTGAAGTAAACAGATGAATTTTTTTCTGTGAATTGTACATACTTTACATAAAGATATTGAGTCTTGTGTAGAACTGTCATATTCAAAACATGGTTGCATTAGTTCAAGTGTGTGTGTGTGTTACTTTAACAAGCCCATAACACAAACAACAGTTCTGTCTATGCTAATGGTCATGGTGTGATTCTGATACAGAACAGATGCAGATGTTTTCTGAATACAGACACTACCTAGTGTTACATAAGCACTAAGAGTCAAACGCCAAATCTGTGTTTGCTGATATATTACTAATTACAAAATTAACCATAAAACATGTGGCATAGTTGTCATCTCACTGTCATCATTTTCTCACTGGCATGTTGTTTACCAAACCTTAGTAGAACACAAAAGTGTTTTGCAGGGCTTATATAGTCTTTGATGACACTTTTTATATATTTTTTATATAGTCTTTTTTGTTAAGTCTTTTTAATGGCAGGTAAAGTCAACAACACATTGTATGAGACAAAATAAAAAAAAATAAATCATTATAATATTATGTAAAGATCATATTTCATGAAGACATTTTGTTTATTTCCTACTGTAAATATAGCAAAGCATCATTTTTTTATTTGTAATGTCCATTAGTAAAGACTTAGTTTGGACAATTTTAAAGTATATTTTTAGAGCCCTAAGATTCCAGATTTTCAAATATTAGCATCTTAGACAAAAATTGTCCTAACAAATCAATGAAAAGCTTATTTATTCAGCTTTTTTAAATATTTATAAATCTCAATATTAAAGAAATGACCCTTATGACTGGTTTTATGGTCCTGTGTCACATTTGTTTAAATCATTCTTAGTTGTAATCATTCTTCTGCATATCAGCTTTCATGTTAGAACAAAGTTATACAGGTTTTTATTGTGGTTCAGTAATGATGACAGAATTGTCCTTTGGGATGAACTAATAATCATAATATCCCCTGCTACATTTAACCATAGCTCTCTTTTTAATTACCATGAGTGGAGGAAATATAAAGAAAGTTTGTATGTAAGGGATAATGAACATATAGCTGGTCTTTCCTCACAGAATAAAGCCAAACAGGCTTATCAGCGGCCCAACACGAAGCTTTACAATGTACAGTAAAATGCTGTGCATTCATTTGCTGCTGTCATAAATAATGCTGCTTGGACTAGATAGTCTCCTGATTTCATATGCATCTGAAATCTGCTTTTCATAACTTTACTAAGGTAACCTTGTGCATTAGTAGAAATGCTTTACATGTACTTTCCTGCAGTCTGGCTGTAAGCTCTTCTCTGACAGAGCCACTGTGCCGCTAGCACTGAAACATTATCCAGTCAATACAAACTGCTTTCCATGGCCTTGAGAATTCACTGCAGACCTGTACATTATGCAACATTCAACACTAGTCATAAGCTTGCTAAATTTCAGTTGGCTTGCAGAAGGCCGTGATTATTTCATAAAATTCGATTAAAATCTGAATGTTGTGCCAAAGAAGGCAAAGAATAAAGAATTAACGCAGTGTGAAGGTAAGAAAATAAAGCAGATTTCACAGAGAAATTCTGGAAAATACACAAAGTGTCTCTCGGGATTGTCTTATTTTGGCACATTTACACTATCAGTGATTTTAGCAGTGATGTGTGTGCATTCAAACACTGTGTAGGTCTGGCCTCAGCGTGTTTGTTTGAGTATATTAGGATGAAACAAGCATTATAGCAATCATGAGTCTGCTTTCTCACAGCGAGTGAATGCTAATTCTAAACTTTTAATATTGACGTTCACAGGTAAGCAAACCAAGCGCTGGCAAAGCTAGAGTAAACTGAAAACTTCAGCACATTGGCCTACTTCATTAGCAGAACTAGCATTGTAGCACTAGCAATGCTGATGACAGTGTCTTAAAAACAAGTGAAAAGCTGTCATCATTTTAAAGATTCATTCACTGTGTAAATGACACTTCATTAGGGATCATCCAAAAAGTTCTTTTTAATTATCATTTAATTATTTACCCTCATGTTGTTCCAAACCTGTATGAATTTCTTAAGTCTGTGGAACATAAAATCTATATTTTAAATTGTTCATGAAATAGAGAATTAAAAATCTATTGAAACTTTACATACATATATCACCATAAGATTATTGAATTAACGCAGTGTGAAGGTAAAAGCTGTGTAATAAAAGCCATATCAGTATTTAACATTATTTAGAGACTGTATTTAACATTGTTTTGCAAATGTTGTCCAAATAAAAAAAGCAAAACACTCTCCAGTTCAGTCTGAGAACCAATCCAACAAATCATAAAGCACAACATGCTGTAAAAGATGGTATGAATACAGTGCAATGAAGTTACCGAATCCCAAATGGGTATTTACTTGTTTTCTGAAAGAAGTGATCGCCTTGATATTAAGTGTTTTTCACAAAGAGTTTTTTATACATTATTGGGTGCAATAAACTTTGAACACTTTATGTACAATACTTTATATACCTAGATAAACAGTAATAACAAAACTCTTAAACTTCATTTAGAAAGTTAGTTCACCCAAAAGTGAAAGTTCTGTCATCATTTAATCATCCTTCACTTGTTAAAAACCATTTTGACTTTTTTTTATTCTGTTGAACACAAAAGGATATATTTTGAAGAAAGCTTGAAACGTGTAACCATTAACTTCCATGACATAATTCTTTCCTACTACAGAAATCAAGGGTTACAGCTTTCCAGCTTTCTTCAAAACATATTATTTTGTGTTCAACTGAATAAAGAAACCTATAAAGGTTAGAATCCACTTGAGTGTGTGTAAATAGTGAGTTTTTTCATCAAAAATAGTGAGTGTGTGAATAGTGAGTTCATTTTTGGGTGAACTATCCCTTTAATAGGGGTTAATAGGGTGACAGTTCTACACAATTTTTTTTGGCACCACTTTTCATAAAATGGGCAAAAACAATATTTAAAATATATTTCTGATTTAAAAGAAACATCACATGTTTGAAACAACATGAATGTGAGAAATTATGACAGAATGAACTGTCAATTTTCTAGGGGTGAAATAATAGTTTTACCCCAGCTTCCCTGATTTTGTATTATTTGTTATCTGAAAAGTGTACAACAAGGCTTTGGTGTTGTCTCCTTGCCTCTAATATGCTAAATCAATTTGTCTGTAATGGAGGAAATGGCCCTATTACATTCAGACACAATGGCTCTATATTGCCTGCTGCTACCTGCTAGATGTGAGAAATAAAAACAAAACCGCAGTCAAAACACTTCAAGAAACTGGTTGACACTGGCAGGGCTTCTTGAAATGTTTGGCGAGTTTTTATTCTTCCTTTGGACCTCCCAAAAAAAAACAAAAAGAAAGGAAAACCCTTTCCAGTTCAGTCTGAGAACAAATCCAGTCCCGGGGTCACTGCCATTGGAGGGATTAAATGGAGTATGCTCAAGAATCCTATTAAAATAAACATAAAAAATGGTACCGATTTCTATTCTGGGTAGGAAATGTCCCTCCGCTGACACAGATTACCCTGCTGTTCTGTGACTCTCTGTGGCACTGGGCTTGATTGAAGCACTTTTAACAGAAACTTCAAAGCAGGAAGGATGTGTTGCTAGTCACACGATTCAAAGGGATTAGCCCGAGTGTTGCTCGTGGGATAATGAAATATCTTGCCCACCACAGCCTGTTGCTATGGATTTATTAAATACTGTATACGACCTCGGAAGATTTCAGCTTGTCGTCTTTTGTCTTAAAAATCTTTTTTTTTGTCGATATATAGAGACACAGCTGTACTAAGTTCATGTCTAGGTCAGTCTTGCTGAACATAATGAGCAAAAAAGGCCTAAAGGTGCACATTAGGATGACTATAGGGGCCATTCATACAAATGCAAAAATATGAGACACAGGGCAGTGAGATGGAAAAAAAACTATGTCTTGAGGCACTTTTTAAAAGTTAAGCATAACTTGAGCTTCACAGTTTTGGGATGCCGTCTCATGCAGGAGATGTAAGAGCACAATGCTCAAAGTCAGAGATGCCTATCTAGTGTATTTTTACACAGAAATGCAGCACAGTGGAATACAGCAGCATATTCCAAACAACCACTTGTGCTTTAAAATATTATAGCTATAAAAAAAATGAGAGAAAAGGTCAGCACTGATGGCCTTGTGTGGGCTATCTCCTTGGCTCTCTCTCTCACCTACTTCACTTTCTGTCCAGCTACTAAAGTCCTATCACAAAAAAACAGCAAAAATAAATGTTTAAAATTAATAAAAGAGAATATATATTTGAACATAAAACATTGTGTCAGTTAAAAGCCTCATCATGGACCTCATTAAAACTAGCTTGTTATATTGCATTAATGCGAATAAATAAAAACAAGAATAATAACATAAATAGATCTTTTTCACAGTGATAAAAATCGCAACACAGGAAAATACTACTCAATCAAAAATACTCCCAAAAGGGAGAAAACCATAAGCAGTCATGATCTAACTATTTAGAAGTGGAGAAAACCAAACATTTCAAAACTATAAAGCTGTTAAAAGTAATGTATCTCATTGTATTTAATGTGACATCAAAATATAGCTGCTATTTTGGAAATCCTTATTGTTTTGTTAAATTTTGTGTTATCTTATCTAAATGTAACAAAGAGATGCTGCATACGCGGGAAACAAGGTCAAGCAACACTTGATGTGGTTTGTATTAGTTTGCTTTGACAAGGCCTGTGAGAACAGTCTTGTTTAAGGCAAAGCAATCACAATGTGCGCTGATATATTTGCATGGGAACCATCAGGTGCAGATCTTAATAATTCACTCAGAGTGATAATCAATTTTATGCCCCATTACCCAGCATGCATTGATGCCATCCCACTGTGCATTTGACACTCTGATGATGGTTAGTGAGTATTTCTCAAGGCTATACAGTAACAGTGTTTACAGAAACAATTTGTAAATTATACGTTTCTGAAATACTCCAACCAGCCTGTCAGGGACCAAATCTGGGATCTCAGTTTGAACTTCAGCAGACTGTCAACCACATCTACATGCCAAAATGCAGTGAGTTGCTTGTAAGTATAAATGCTATATGAGATCATACAATCCCAGTTTCCCCCTCAGTCCCAAAAAATGTATTATAGGATAATGTAAATAATGTAAATTGGCAATGGTGTGTGTATTGGAGTGTGAGTGGGTGTAAAACAAAAACATAAGCAGACAGAAAATGATTGAGTAATTTTACAGTGAAATAGGCCTGGGCCATAAATCAATTTTATTTATTAACTCAAATAGATTGTATGTAGATTTGTATGTGCTGTTTGTATATTGTATGCGTTTTCATTTTAGCATCCGCTCCTCTGGGTTCCTGTAATTTCTCACACATTGCCATAGAAATACACATGGAAGCGAGCAGGGAAGAACTCGTTACAACTCATTTTAAGTAGTGGCAGAAAAAATCTATTTACACTGTAAAAAAAATTTTTTTGAAGAAATATTAGCCCTTTTCTTAAATTGTAATTCTTTTTCAGGTATTTCCCATGTGGTGTTTAACAGAAAGAAGATTTTTTTAACCCATTTTTAAACAATAATAACTAATTCCATTCAATTACAATAATTCCAACTAATTTCATTTGTCATTACCATGATGACAGTAAATTATATTTGACTAGTTATTTAGTGAGATGCTAGAATTCAGCATAAAGTGCCGTTAAAAGGCTTAACTACATTAATTAGGTTTAAAAACAGCTTTTATTCCAGCCAAACTAAAAGAAAAAAAGATAAGAGATACTGTGAAAATGTCTTTTCTTATTTAAACACCCCTTTGGAAATGTTTGAAAAAGAAATCAAATTTCACAGGAGGGCTAATCGTTTTGCCTTCAACTGTATGTAATCTCTCACATTCACATCATTTCTTAATCTTCATTACTTATCAGCTCCTCCAGGATTTTGTGAGTCCAATGGGTCACAAATTATTTTAGGGTATTAATAATTATTAAGGTAGAAATTAGGTACTGAGTAGGATTAGGTATGTAGAATTAGATTGTGCATAATATGTACATCACAAGTACTAATAAACAGCCAATATCTTAATAATAGGCAGGTAATAAGTCACTATAGTTAGTAGTAAGAATTGGTATTTAAACTAAAGTGTAACCGATGGTTTTACCCAATTTCTGTGCATTTTCAAACCAAAAATACAAAAATTGAAGCAAATAATGACATACGTTTTGAGAAAACCCATCACAGAATCAGTCATTTTATATCAAACAAACATCTCTGCAAAATCCTGGAGAAATTGTTCAAACTAAGGTTGCAGTAAAAAAACTAAATTAACAATACTGTGTTACAGTGTAACAGATATGCTATCCAGATATGCTCACCTTGCTGCTGGGTATGTATTTACTGCTTGAAATTCAAGACAGCATGCTTCCAAATTAGTTTGCAGCAAGAAAGACACACACATGGTCACACTACATCTTATGACCGGCCCTGCATATTGTGTAAGCATCGCAGGTTATTACAGGAGTATGACAAACTTGTTTTGACCGCTAAAATGAGATTAAAGCTCAGGTTATGTGTGGAAACTCCCAGACTTGATGCTGATGAACATTTAGTTTGGACCACACACACACAGAATTTCTACAGGCCGACAACACTGCCGGAGTAAGAGGATTTCCCTCAAAACAAAAGCACACTTGCTCTCTTTTCTTCTTCAGCTGTAATTCTATTCAGACCAGAGATGCTTTCTTCCCTTTCTAGAGGTTACTGAAGGTCAGCATGTGGTTGTACTTGTTCAGAATGTTCAGTTTTATGATGTGTCAGGGACAGTGTGATCAGTAAACATGAATACAAAGTTTCAAAAACAAACTGCTTCTTATATTTACTACTGTTACTCTGAAAGAGCACTTGGGCTAGATCAGAAATCATGAATTCTGGTTCTGCTTGTAACTTTGTTTGATTTAGGTCCTATGCCATAAAGACTGAATCTAAAGACACAAAACAAAACATATTGTGACATATTTAGAGACACTACACAATGGAGATCCAAAACAATGCAATATACTGGACTAAATGTGCTTGGTGTATATTTTTATCAGTTGTAAAGAGCTTAAAAAAGATGAAACAGAAATGTATCCCTCACATGCACTGTACACTGTACTGACCTAGAATGGGCAAAATCATGATTATGATGAGAAAAATAGGTATGCTTGAACATTTTATCTCTGTTCTTCTGATATCAAATCCAGTTTTTAGTTTGTCAGACACCCATGACTAGGGCCAGACAGAATCTGCGGACATTTTATGCTATTTCTGGAGAGAATTTTGTAAAAATCTGCGGATTTATGCAAAATTATTTTGGGAGTATCATAACTAAAAACAGTAACTAAAAAATAATACCTTTTATAACTCATAACTTCATAACTAAATTCATAAAAAAAAAAAAAAATACCTTTTAAATTTTTATTTAATGTTTACAAAGCAAATCCATCTAGATCCACTTATTTGGTCAATAGATCTACTAAAAGACCTACTAAAACACCTTCATATTAGTCAATATTATTACTGAAATTCATTTAAAAACTGAATAAATATAAATTAACACACATTTACACAAGTAAATAAATAGACTCAATGATGGGCTAAAAATCTGCGGAAATCTGTGGATTGTGGGCCTACCCATGACCCATTTTCATAATTCAGTGCCATTCGCGCCTGCTCTTCTCGCGTGAATCCACCAGAGGCCGCTGTCGACTGACTGACTGACCGACTAACCGATCTCCCCACCCACCCCCTTCCCTAAACCTGACTGATAGTATTTTCAAAAGCACCAAATGACACAACCAACCCACTCCCTAAACCCAACCAACAGTGTTTTCAAAAGCCACTGGACAAACTAGTAACAGCGGTAAAACAGCCGTCCACAATGAGGTAAGTGGTCAGCTGGTAGCGCAAAAAGAAACAGAAGCTCCTCTGGCTACATAATTTGCGCTCTCCAGAAATGTGTACAGGGTTATGTATTCTCAATGAGCCTGTGTTTTATTGATTGCTGCACAGCACACTAAGGTTTGGACAGCAGCATTCACACTTATTCAAATGACCTAACAGAGCTATAAAAGCAGAATTTATTTTGTGTTGTCAAGCATAAACATGCTCTCAGAATGTTCTGAAAATGTCCCTTTTTAGATTTTAGTATGATACAATAGCATTATGTCCGGGCATGTTGGATATGCACATAAAAAAACATACGAGTAGGATAAACTTTTTGTTCAATAAGAGGAAATGCACATAAACTACGATGGAAACACATTTAGCCAATAAATTCCATCATGTTCATTTGGTCATTCTAAAATGCCTTAGCCAAAGTCCGTCATCAAAGTGGTTCATTATTATTATCTCCACAACAGTCTTGAGGAGTTGAGCTCTCAAAGAGCATCTCATGCCTCCAAAAGCCATTGTGCATCCACTGCACTTTGTCTTAATCTTCTGAGGCGCATGTAATTTATCGTATAAGAAAAAGGGTCCACAGTTTGCTTCTCCTCATGCAGCAAATTCCATTTTTCTTTCTGATATTTGGCGCAAGTTTATCAGGAAGTGACAATTTTGTTGTCTTTGACTCACCGGATAGAAACTGAGCTTTATTTGTTAATGTTTTATCGATATTCCAGTTTCGCTCATAAATCAACAGTAATTCGCATCTTCAAATGAAAACAGCTAATGATGCATTCGCAACTCGACTACCAGTGGATCAAACAGAATAGATACCTAATTGTTGTTCAGCATATTAATCCCAATTTTTGTAGATGTATCTGAAAATCACATCTCCTTCTGTACAGCAGCACTGACAAGTGTATTTCACAAAAAAGGTCTATAGCCTTTAGGTCTATATTGGATTCCTGCTTACCCTCCCCCATTCCCACTTGAACTGTAGCCTGGTTCACCGGCGGGATGAGCGATATGTCAGAGTTATGTCCAGTGTTAATCATCACACACGTGACCATGGAGAGAGATCTAACAGATTGGATTTCTCACCATGAGACCTGCTTCCACAGTGATTCCTGCACTGACGGGATGAGAACTCATTCTCCATAATCCAATGTCCATCTATCAATCTCTACTATCACTAATGGCTGGAGGGCCTTGAGCGTCTTCTTGTACTCATCGGATGAACAGTTTGCTGCACACGAGGTCGGCTACAAGAACACTTATTTTCCTCTAAATATTTCAAGCGGCGGACACATGGACACAGCACCGCCGAGCCCTCTGTTGTCATTCAGCTCAGTCACGCGTGAGGAGAGAGACTGGTATGCTGGAATGCATTCAGATTCAACACTTCTGAACATACAGCTCGATCAATGAATAAAGCGACACTCTTAAAAAAGGTTCATTACTGGCATTGATCGTTCTATGAACAACCTTTATCACCTATGGAACTTTTTCATTCCACAAAAGTCTTTTTTAGATTGTTAGGTTTGCTAATTATCTTGTTAATGTTTTTTTTTTTGTTTGTTTTTTTAAAGATCTTCTATGGCATCACCGCAAAAATTACACATTTATACGCAAGAGTGCATGCATGATGATACTTCAAAATGGAGTGTATATATATTCCATAGTCATTTAATATGGCAGAGCATTCAAACATTTGATGAACTAAGAGGTAGTTCAATCAAAAATGAAATGTTCTTTATTAGAATCAATGGTTAGTCTAAGATCAGCAGAAACGGTTCCTTAGCTGTTTACTGGAAGGGTCTTGGGGGAAATCTAAAATCGTTTTTCTTTCGAAACATTGCAAAAACATACCCTGGGAACCTTTATTATTAAGAGTGAATATTGTATCACTTTGTTTATCATACCAGAATAATAAAAATAAAATAAAATAAACAGTCCTGACTGCGCTTGTTCAGGAGACCAGCATTAAGCCTTTAAAAAGTCCATAAAGTATTTTATAGATTATAGACATAGAGTATATGTTATGCAATACAATATACTTTAACCATAAAGTTTGGTGAAAAACGAACAGAAACTTCACTCTATTATGGCTTATTTCCACTGAGTGGTATGGTATGGTGTGGTTCGGTATTGTATGGTATACATTGGTTTCCATTGATGAAAGTACTAAAACATCGTCCTTCTAGTGAAAATGATGTCAATTGCAACTTTCTGGCATACACCACACCTACCAAGTAAGGGTACTGATCAGGCTGACCTGTACCGACCCATATTGTACTGTACCTTACCACTCAGTGGAAATGAGACATTATTGCAGTGATTAACACATGGCAACTAGCACAGAACTAACACACATAAACTGGGAAGTAAAGATAAATTGAAATTCATCACAAACACAAATTCAATTGGTTCTTGGTTACAGTTATTCTTGTTGCAACAGCAAGTTATTGCATTCATCTTCTAACTGAGATAGCCAACTCAGTGAAGGAAAAAAAACCATACTTTTTTTCGGGGGGATTTTTAGCCATTGTGCCAAAAAGATGCACTTGTGTGTGCATGTTTTATTTTTCTGGGTAAGTCAGAGTGGCATGGGTTCAGTTTAATGAACACACAATGACAGGTCAGAATTTCTGTTAAATAAAAAAAATTATAATTTAGGTTTGGTTTTCGCCAGAATTCCAAACACGTGGTGTTGCCTGTGGCCATTTGATGTGTAAATAATGACTGAATTTTTCATTTTGAATAGTTAAAATGCAAAAATTGTTAACACTGTGGTACCATTCAGTACCAATTCTTACTGTTATCTATAGTGGCTCATTACCTGCCTATTATTAAGATATTTGCTGTTTACTAGTACTTATAATGTACATACTCTGCATGATCTTATTCTACATCCCTAATCCTACTCAATACCTAATTTCTACCTTAATAATTATTAAAAAGCAGCAAATGTGGAGCTCATAAATTAAATGCAACTTTAATTCAACCATTAAAAAACAAAGCATTTGTTTATTGACTTTTAAGTTTAACTTCAAGCAGAATTTTTAGGATATTTAGAACTGAATAATTTGAATAATTCTTTTTAGTTTAAGAGCATGGTTTCAAATTTTTCTCATCAATTTGTTTATCATTTATTTCCTTTATTGCCAGGATCTGCATTATTAGTTTGTCTTTGTTATTCCTTTACAACATCAAAAAGTAAAGCATTTGCCATAAAATATTATAGTTATTTACAGCAAACGCCATGATTATGAAGCATTCTGAAGTCTTTTTTTTCATAGCATGCTGAGAAAGAGTCATTTTATCAATTGAGCATAATGCTTCCTGCAACCACAAATGACATTAGCTAATAGGCTAATTTCCTCATTCCATTTTCTCTACGGAGATATTTTGATGTAGCAGTCTTTGCACTGCAAATGTGAGGAGCCTTACAAAGCAAGTTAGATTAGTAAAATATTCTACTACTTAAAGACAGGCATCTTGTTTTCTGTAAAATAGAACTGAGACAAGGATGAAAGGGATGTTTTTGACCGTAGATTTGCTCATCTTTGTAAACAGCAACCCTTCTTGATGTGCACTTTGATTTCATTTTCTGTCCGGTGTCTCATTTATATGTCATTCCCCTGTGATTTTCCGTGACAGAGAACGGACTGTCTGCCCACAAACAGTCAAAGTCACAGACCCATGCTGATGCTGATGCACTTTACTATGAAACCTTTGGTCAAAGCCTGAAAATGAAAGGTTGCACACTACAGAAAGTCTTAATAACAGAGCTGTGATTGCAGGGAATTTGAGGAAAACAAGCTATAAATGATGGACTTCTGACAGGTTTACAGCATTTTCCATTTCAGTAAAACTCCCAAACCTCCCAGCCATTTAAAGGACACACTGGAGCACAGGAAGAGACACCTGGATCTCTTTCCTCCCAGACTGATAAAAGCACAACCTCTCCCAGGATTCCCACACCAAAAAAGTATGATGATGCAACCAGTGATGGACGGGTTAGGATTTAACATGTGATTTGTTTATTTCTCACTACCTTTCGTAGGTTTTGCCACACTGTGCTGCAGTGTGACATGAGATGGTTTAATTTCTTTTCTAAATGTGATGCAGGTATAGTTTTTTTAAAAATGATTATTATTATTATTATTATTATTATTATTATTAGATAATAATAATAATTATTTATTCCAGTAAGTATATTTTAAGTAATTATTTTAATGGTTTTATTTTTAATTGAAAACAATGACCCTTGAACCAATATTAAAAAAATAATAGTGATAAAATAACAGAATAAATATTTAGAAGTATTTTTGATATAATAATCGTTTTAGTCTTTTAGTTATTAGCGTAGTATTACTCTTTACCTATATTCACAATAGAATTTGTTGCATTGCCTTTAATAATGCATTTAATTACATTATTACATTATCAATTAATTTTTAATTTGTATATTTTATAATTGTTGTTATTTTTATTTGTTTTTTATTTATTTTTAATTACCAATAATACAAATAATAATTAAAATATTACATTTTATTTTATTCATTTACCTTTCATTTAATTAATTAAGTAATTAAATAATGAAATTAAATTTGAATATTGTCTTTTATTTAATTACTTTAAACATTACTTTAAATAAATAATAAATAATTTAATTGTTTATTAGTAGTTTAAATGATAGTATTTATTATTTGGTATTTGCACTAGTATTTATTAGTCATGCCTGTCAACATTTTTTGGTATAAACACTGCATCAAAAATAATTATAAAGAATGTATGAAAACACTTTTCGTCTTTGACAAATGTACACACAAATGCTGAAATAAGCACACTTTTCAAACAATATCGAAATAGCAAAGCACCACCCGGACAGCTGATTTACTTAACTTTTAACTATCTAAACTGGCCAACCCTAAACAAGCACAAAATGCAGCATTTGCCATCTCTTCCTACCTGTTTTGAATTTCTCCACATGTCTAAAGTGCCAGATGGACTTTACTCTGCCGGTGCGGAGACTGCTGCTCAGGTTGGCCTGGCTTTTCTTCTTGCTGTTCGAGTTCCCCATGCTTAAGATCTCAAGTCCCACCAGCTATAGACTCCACAAAGCCACCCGAGAACCACATATGGACCCTTTTTTCCCCCAATCTCTGCTCCAGAAGCCTGTATATTCCCGTTCAGTGCTCCAGCTGCCGCAGCAGGGACAGAGATGTCCCGCTCTCTGCTGTATGTGTGTGTGCGTGCATATGTGTGTGTGTGTGTGTGTGTGTGTATGGGATCCTCCCTCCTCGCCTCTGTTATTCAGACCACAGTATAGCTCTCAGCAATGATCAGTCTCTGCTCACTCCAGTCATTGTAAATGTGCAATTTAGTTTACAACGTTAATTAAAATGCTATTCAAATATCGCTAATTAGCATTCTTCATCTTTAATTGTAGTGTATCCATGATAAATACTAAATAAGCAAACTAAAATGCGCAATTGCAACTATATACATTAGGTGGCGCTGTGGAGCATTTGCTGGAAACAGGTTTACTGTATTTGAGGTGCAAGTCTTTAATTACTTTCATGAGAATTATAATCATAGCGTCTAAACAAGAGGTGAGCATGATTAGCTGAATAATCAATCTGCAATAATTATTTGAATAATAAAAACTCTATTTGAATTAAGCTAAATGTGGCTAGTCGTAAATGGAGTGAATCAATGATGGATAGTCAAATAGTTGAGTATTTGATTTGAATAGTTCAAAAATAAATACCACTATTAAAATTTTGCTAAATGTATAGCCCATAGATGGAGTTTGTTGGTCATAAATGGAATCAATCCCAGATAAATATGCATTAGGTGGTGCTGTGGAGCATGCAGTGCAAACAGGTTTACAGTAAAGGCATGGTCACGCTAGAGATTAATTTATGCGCAAAACTGGAATAATCGCATAAAAGACATGCAAATAAAGCCTTCCTAGTTAACTGGTTAATATCAAACGTAACGGAATTTACTGTGGTAGGGGAAGCTGCATGATTCTTTATTTAATAAATGACTTGTGCCTCAGAATGCAATGCCGACATGCAATGAATGTGTGGTGGCGTTTGAAGGCATGAGACGCGGAGCACAGACGCTCGTGACAATTCTGGAGGTAATTTATAATATAATAACACTAATACTGGCCTCACGATGGCGCAGTGGGTAGCTCGATCGCCTCACAGCAGGAAGGTCACTGGTTTGAGCCTCGGCTGGGGTCAGTTGGCATTTCTGTGTAGAGTTTGCATGTTCTCCCCGTGTTGGTGTGGGTTTCCTCCGGGTGCTCCGGTTTCCCCCACAAGTCCAAAGACATGCGGTACAGGTGAATTGGGTAAGCTAAATTGTCCGTAGTGTATTTGTGTGAATGAGTGTGTGTGGATGTTTCCCAGCGATGGGTTACAGCTGGAAGGGCATCCGCTGCGTAAAACATATGCTGGATAAGTTGGCGGTTCATTCCGCTGTGGCGACCCCAGAATTATAAAGGGACTAAGCCGAAATGAAAATGAATGAATGAATAACACTAATACTGAAATGGTTACAGTGTTTTAAAATGACCAAAATGACATTTCAGATGTTTTACAATGTGGTCAGCCTGCTGGTTTGTCCATTCACACACATTTTTATCATCACATAATCTCTTATAACAAAATCACATGACTTTTTAATGCGCATACTGGAATTTGTTCGGTAAAAGTGTTTCCATCGTAGTTTATGCACATTTTTTCTTATTGAATAAAAAGTTTATCCTACTCAGTTATGCGCAGTCAAACTGTGTGCAAATCTTGCCATTTCCATCAACCATTTTTTATGCGCATATCCAAAATGGATAAAGCCATATTTTCAATTTATGTACAGAGAGGTCACGTTTTGATCTTCTACCTGTCTAATGCAATCACGTGATTCGATTTCATAAGTTAGAGTTCACCAAGCTTGGAATGCAGCAATGTGTGAATATAATAAACATGTTGTGCGTAAACTACGAGTATGCATGAAGAGTTAAATATTTGCTCTGCAACAATTGTTTGAATTAAAAAAAACTTAAATTTTTTCAAAAATTTTCAGAAAAAACTTTGATAACTGCACTGCATAAATGCATATGCTTATGCTTATGAATACAGCTTAATAAACATGCTCGGAAACACTGTCAAAAATCACTTTAGCTTAAAAACAGTGTCACTCTTTTTAAAACGAATTTAAAATAAATCAATATTTGAATATTTATTTTTATGAGCTTAAATATTCAAATGTAATATTTGTTAAAAACAACATTAAAAAAATCCGTAAAATGTACTTGCCTCAGCTACTCGTGCGTGCACACATGCACAAACACACATAGACATGTAAGTGATGCAGTTTAACTCTCAGGATGCACATGTTTGAGTATGTTTGATATTGTCTCTTGCTTTGTCTTTTCTAGATCTGGCCTTGGGCAGTTCATACCTCTGTTTGCATGGTTGCCTGCTTTTATTTCCTCTGCTCTCATCCACTAAATCCCAATGACTCCATCCAAGAAATGTTTTCTTAAGCCTTGGGTGGGTGAATCTTATGAAAGCTGTTAAGAATTGTCAGGGAGGGGGAAATTATTTAGCAAAAAAGAAAACTATGTTTATTTTTAGACCCTTTAAGATAGCTTTGATTCTTTCATTTTTTTATAAACATTTATGCTTGCAGCAGCTTAAAGAAAATGTATAAATGGGACACTTTTTTTTGGTATAAGTGTTTTTTGTTTTCTGTACTAATTACATTTTTAGCTTGTTATTCACACTGATAATTATTGTTTTGCTTTTAATCATGTTTTATTTTATTTTTAACTATGAACAAAATTAATACATATTTTATATTACATTTGATTTACTTAATTTAATTATATTCATTTATAAATGTAGTAAGTTTACTTTCATTTCATTACATTTTTACTTTAACTTAAGGTATTCAATGTAATTAAATGAAATGCAATATGTTGTGTATTACTTTAATTTGAATTTATTCAGTTACTATGATTGACTTTTTGATTGATTGCATAATTACAATTATTTAATTGTGCTTTTGGGCAGCACGGTGGCACAGTGGGTAGCACAATCGCCTCACAGCAAGAAGGTCGCTGGTTCGAGCCCTGGCTGGGTCGGTTGGCATTTCTGTGTGGAGTTTGCATGTTCTCCCCGTGTTGGCGTGGGTTTCCTCCGGGTGCTCCGGTTTCCCCCACAAGTCCAAAGACATGCGGTATAGGTGAATTGGGTAAGCCAAATTGTCCGTAGTGTATGAGTGTGAATGGGTGTGTATGGATGTTTCCCAGTGATGGGTTGCAGCTGGAAGGGCATCCGCTGCGTAAAACATATGCTGGATAAGTTGGCGGTTCATTCCGCTGTGGCTAACCCAGATTAATAAAGGGACTAAGCCGAAAAGAAAATGAATGAATGAACTGTACTTTTATTGTAATTACAATAATTTAGTTGTTAAATTTGTAAATAAATTCTAAATATAACAGCTTTTATTGCAATAATTTAATAATAAATAAATGTAATGTAATGTATGAAATTAAATGTACTAAATTGTATTAAATTAATATCTGCATTCTGTTTAATTTAGTTTATTCAATTTCATTCAATTACTGTGGCTGGTTGATTTATTGATTGATTGCATAATGACAATTACTTAACTGTAATTACATTTTTACAAAATTTTTTTGTAATTACAATAATTTAGTTAAATATGATAATTTTATTGTAAGTCATAATTACATTAAATACATTAAAATGTAATCATAAATACATGTAATCTATTAAATTAAATGTACTAAATTTTATTACATTAATAGCTGCATTTTGTTTAACTTACTTTTTAATTTAGTAATTTAATTTATGCCGGTTCATTCCGCTGTGACGACCTCTGTTAAATAAGGCACTAAGCTGCAGGTAAATGAATGAATGAATGAATGAATGAATGAATGAATTTAATTTATTCTATTCAATTTCATTACATTACTGTGGTTGATTGCTTGATTGGCTGTTTAATTGCATAATGATAATTTGTGGAAAACTATGTAAAACCTGTACATCCCCCCTCAGACATTTCCCCAAGCTGGACTGATTCAGAATTTCAAAAATTAGTGACAAAATTACCTTATGCTGCATAATGTTCGTGCAGCCCGACATCTCTTGATACTTTACTGCTGTAGACGTGAAATCCAAGTCGACGCCATACAAAAACAACTTATTATTCAACTGCTTCACAGTGCACATCTTAAACCCCATCCCATCTCAACCTCGAATATGCCAAAAACCTGCATGTTTGATCCATTATTTTTTCCACCAGCATTTCTTTCTTTGTCCTATTTCTGGTGCAGTCGTCTTCTTATGTTTCCCACTTTCTCTCCCTCCAGCTTACTGTCTTTCACTCTTTCTCTCTATCAGGAAACCTAATATTTCATGATTCTCATAGCTAGAAGTGCATTAATGGTGTGCAGGATACACACTACGCAATCCACAATAGAGGAAAAAAAGATCATCTTAACTTCTATTTCATGGCAACTTAAAATAGCAAAAATGTATTCGGACCATGAACTTGGATTGTTAAAATAGAGCCTATAATCTAACATGATATTTAATGGTTCGTGTTGTTATTTGCATGGTTTGACAGAAATGGCTGTGATACAGAATTAGCCTTGCTTCATTACATTTGCGAATAACAGAAGCCATAATATGGATGATGTTTGGAAAAGGTCAGTTGTGGAGAGAAATCTACTGTATGCAGAGAAGATCTGTTTGAAATCCACAGCATAAGCCATGGATCTGTTTCGCAGTATTGAAATGGTCGTCATGGTCGTTTTCTGTATCACGAATCAACTAAAAGTGTTTCCCCGGCCAAGTTACAAGAGGATAACGTAATTCCCAGGATTCCTTTTTGTTTGAATGTGCTTTGGCCGAGGCCTCCTGCGTTTTCTGTCTGTTTTAGATTAACAGTGATTTGCAAAGCTTTCAGTATTTATAAAGGCTGGGCAGTTGATTACAGTGAGAGGAGGACGAAGGAGAAGAATCAAGAGAACAGGAGGCCCGACTGGTACCTGGAAAAGGTCAACAACATTCCTGAGGCGCTGAGTTTCCCTCCTAAAATCTCCAGTGGGCAGTGCTTTTCTTCCAGATCATTACGCAATGAAGAAATTAACATCTCAAAAGGCCTTGTGAACTTAGCTTCAGTTACAGCTATGTCGCACAAATGGGAAATATTCATTCGTTTTCTTTTCGGCTTAGTCCCTTTATTAATCAAGCTATCCAGCATATGTTTTACGCAGCGGATGCCCTTCCAGCTGCAACCCATCACTGGGAAACACCCATACACTCTCATTCACACACATATACTACGGACAATTTAGCTTACCCAATTCACCTATACCGCATGTCTGTGGACTTGTGGGAGAAACCGAAGCACCCGGAGGAAACCTGAACACGGGGAGAACATGCAAACTCCACACAGAAATGCTAACTTACCCAGCCCACTGTGCCGCCCACAAATGGGAGGTATTTAGAAATACAAAAGGCTGCATTATATTGGATCATCTCATATCAGATAAAGACTAAATCCTGCATAAAGACTGCCTACAGTAATGAATTAACAAGGAATTAACATGTAAAACTTTCCAAACACAATAACCATATTTTTACACTTCAGTTCATACAGGATGCTCATTACCTTCAAGCAATGTTTAAATTAAAACTAAATTACAATAAATTAAATTAAACACAAAAATAAAATAATATAAACATGTTAAAATAATAAAATAAAACAACATGTAAAACTTTCCCAACACAATACCATATTTTACACTTTACTTTATACTGGATGTTCATCACCTTCAAGCAATATTGTTACATAAAACAAAATTAAATTAAATTATATAGATATATAGAATTGACTTAACATTTGCACAAAAAATATACAAATATTTTTACATTTTAATTTAAACTGTATATTCAACAACTTCAAACGAAATAAACAGATTTTTTATTTATTTATAATAAATTTAATTTAATCATCTAACTTAACAGGATTTAACAGGTAAAACTCTAAGTTTCCCAACCTATCATTTTAACCATTTTCTACACTTTAGTTTTTACTGTATATTCATAAGACATAAGATAAAATAAACACAATAAAATCAGGGATTAGTTGGTAAAACTCAAAGTTTTCTGAACCTGCCCAATAACCCTGATGACAACATTTTAAACTTTAATTTATACTGGATGTTCATGGCTTTCAAGCTGTTGTATTTGTAAAATATTAATAATACAATTAATAATAACAATAATAATAATAATAATAATAATAATACAAAAAAACATACTAAATTAATAATAATAATAATAATAATAATAATAATAATAATAAATGAAAAATAAAATAAAATCTTTACTGGGTAAATCTATAGGGGTTGTCCTCGATCATGATTTTTACAGTGAGAAATACTGCAGGTGGAATTTTATTTAATTTTTAATTACAATTTTTGGATAAACTCTCTCTTTAAATACACATGAAATGCCAGGTTTGACTAAGACAAGTGCATCATCAGTTTACAGACACTCAGTAGCAGTAGTCTGAACACCACAAGAAGCTTTCAGAGGACATCAATAGACTAATGGCTAATAATGCCTTATAAATCGATGTGGAGACTCACTCCAGCTCATCTGAATTCTGTAGATTTCTCCTGCTCTGTGAATGCGCTCGAGGACAGCGATCTGCTATTTTAGAGGCTTGTGATCTGAAGAGAGGAATTTCAGCTGACAGAAATATAATGCCCTGAAGGTGTAGTGATATTACTGCTTTCCTACCTGCTGTTGCTTCATTCGTCGGCCCTAAAGTCTGTCAGTTGTTTTCATCTCAAGCATCAGCTTCTCCAGAAAAACAAAACAACAAAAAAACAATAACTTTCTCTCAGCTAGAAACTTGCTTCTCTGCTTCCTGTTTCATACACTGGGAATATACAAGAATACTGAAATACCTGCTTTATTTATAGAATATATACTGGTAGTGTTGCTTTAATATAACAGCGATACTATTATTTATTATTATTATTATTATTATTATCTGTAATTGATACATTTTGTTGTTCTTATTTTAATTTAGGATACATTTTGTTGTTCTTATTTTAACTTAGGATACATTTTGTTGTTGTATTGTGTTTTTGTTTTTGCTATTGTTTTTATATATTTATTTTTTCCAGTTTTAGTTTTTTAGCACAATAATTTTGCTATTTAAATTTACATTTAATTTGTTGACATTAGTTAACATTAATGCGCTAATACAAACCAATATCACCTAACATTGACTGCATTTACATGGACATCAGTAATCAAATTATTTGCCTTAATCTGAATAAGACAATAATATGATTAAGGTGTTTACATGAGTTGCAGTTTGATTGTTCCTTTCATGATCCTGTTTTAGGCTACATGTTATAGTACATAATTCGATTAACGTCATTGCGTCACCACGCTATCCATAGCATTTCCTCCGGAGTTTCATGTAATTTTGGGTTTAATTTTTAATTTGTCTACTTTAACTGCAGTTTGGCATTCCCCACCCCCACCCCCCAATAACAAATGAGATATTGGATGCAAGTATGAACTGCTGGAAGAGTGTAGTTTAAATGGAATTTGATACCGCACGCCGTATGGGAAAAAAACCTTCACATTTCGCAATGCAGGTATCAGTGGTCCTTCTCCGACTCGGTAGGTGTAGAGAATAGTGTCAAACAGCCGTGTGTGTACAGATTATCCAGTCGCAAAATGATCCTACACGACGGTAATAGTTTGATTAATGTGTTTACATGTCTGTACAGCACTTCAATAACGTGACTAAAATCGGCATACTCCACGTCTTAATCAAATTTCTGTTTAGTTCGATTATGACCTTAATCCGATTAAATTAATCAAAAATAAATAAATTGCTGTTTACATGGTAGACTCTTAATTAGAGTATTGTCTTAATCGTTTATTGGTGATTATTGGTGTCCATGTAAAGGTACTCAATGAGAAATTAATTTGTTACACTTTTCATTAATCATTGTTAACATTATTTGTTAAAATACAGCTGTTCTTTGTTAGCTGACGTTAGCTTAAGTCCATTAAATAATATTAAAACACACAAATTAATGTATAAATAAATATTAACGAATATCAATAAAAATATAAGACAATCTGCAGTTTTATAAGCTTAATTAATACCTTAATAGCTAATATAACTGACTTTTTTATTTCTATAAATTTTGAAATGCCGTTTTAACCTCCGCAACATAATAATTCAATGAAATACGGGTCCACAACTTTGCGCATTTTGTTACTGTTAAGTTATGAATTATATCTTCTATATTTATCCACACTTTCAGATTCTGGACAACAAGTATTATTCTCAAATTCCACAACATTCTCAAATGAGATTTTTTCGCACTCTCATATGGCTATAAATATCTTATAAATTCACTAATAGCGAACATGGCAAAATAACAGGCTGCTGCTCACTGCTGTTTAGTGTTAGTCATACAGTTTAATTAGCAGTGTTCATGACTCCTGTTGTCAAGGTGAACTTCATTTTTCTTGCACCTCTAGAAATGTAACAGACCTCCATCTGTGCACGAGTAAGCATATGATTATCACTTCATGAAACCACAAAGTGCATTTTTATTATATACTTTGTATTAAATATTGCCATGCCTGTTTTGATTAACCTGATTTCTCTCAAATTTCCAATAAAAAATAGAGTTGTTTGTTTGTTTGTTTTTAAGAAAAACTGGTCAGAATAACAAATGGTTTCACTTGTTATAATTCCACATCAGGGTTGTTCCACCAAATAATGATTCCTTAACAATCCTGAAGTTAATACTGGGACTATAAAAATGACTATATACATGTTTGCAAACAAATCAGCAAATCAGGTTTTGTTTTTTTTTAAATTTATACAAAGTTTAACATATTTTTAGTCAGTTTGACGGATGTAAGTTGAGATGACTGGGAAAGTTCATTTGGTTCAACTAAAAAAAAGTTACAGTACAGCATTTCTTTTTTATTTAGAAGAAATGTCATAGTTTACAGAACAAAGCAAAAACTACGTTTTTGTCAAACACATAATTATATATTGTAAATATATAAACTTTCATTCAAGTCATTTTGAGCCTGGTATTGGATATAGAGAAGTTTTAATTTAATGAAATTATATTACCATCATTTTTCCCCATTGTTCATGCAAACTATGGTATAAAAACCATTTCTTTTAATTTGCTAATTTATTTCTTGGCTTTAAATACTGTGTGTCTCCAGTGTACTTGAATAATCTTAATAGCACATGAATGTTGAGGAGAGAACTGAGCGTTTTGTTCCACACTGCCCTCTAGTGGCTGAATGTGTGCATAGTTGGCAAACACTCCCTCTTCATAATGCATTATTACACCACTGACCAGTAACTCAAACATGCTGTCCTGACTGTTCTCAAGAGCACAAAACAGCCAAACAAAAAACAGAAAAACAACAAATCCATAGCAAGAAGTGTTAGCTAAAGTTTCTCTAGCACAAATCTGCGATTGTTCTGGATTTGCTGGGATATTGCCATCCTGGAATGAGGGGTGTAATCCAAACGGCATCAAATCAAATTCCATTCACCTGCATTCCAACCAGATCCAACACTTGGCAGACACACGGGCAGCTTATTAAGTGCCAACCTGCAAATGCAATTCACCTTCTCACAGAAGGAACTGCTTGTCCTTTTCAGGTAATCATTTTAGAACTGTTTCTCCATTTTAATAATCTGAGACTATTGGTGTGTACAAGTTCACAAGTTAAAGGAGGAAAAGCAGATCTAAAGCTGCACTTCTTCAATCTTTATAATATATCTGTGTGTTCATTGTTCCCTGCCTTCATTCCTAGCATACCTGCTCACAGTGGCAGAGTTATGAAGAGGCTAAAGGAGGTACAAGAGATTCAAGGTCAAGGTGAAATGGTGAGTCAAGAGCCATTATAAGAGCTGAAAAAGATATTTAGAAGAATTGTATCTTTATATCAACCAGGTGGATGAAGACAAAGTAAAACACAAGGTGTGCGAGTGTCAATGAAGAGCTAATCATGGGAGAGAAAGTGTTTAACTGTTTAAGTGCTTAACAAAAAAAAAAAACGGAGAGATTTCTTTCCTCATTCATGTCCTAGTGAGATGTTTGTCTTCAAGTGACGGCACATAGCTTTCTGACATGTCGAAAAATAGGCTCTACTTCCTGAATGCTTCCAAAATCCATTAATTGTCACTTTGGTAAAGGTTTGAACAAATTGTATTAGCATTTAACATTAGAGAGTTTTGGTTATCAGTTAACATGAATTAAAAATTTTTGTTCTAGCTTGGACAGTTTTTCAATGTACATTAATTAAAAAAATTGTCTTCTTAATAATTCATTTCATAACATAGCTTTTACGTTCAAGGCCTGTTCACACCAACACATTGTATCCAATTATTAATTGTAGGATTGGTGGTTGTTACTAGTAAATAGTTGTTACCTCAGTTCTATTTTTATCCTGCTTGAAAATGATTTTGATTGTTTCATAAGACCTCAATCGCTATGTTTCCATCCACCTATTTTTATGGACATGTTGGAATATCGCATAAAAAAGGAAACGCCAAGATGTGCATAGATTTTGAAAATGCACAAAAAAAACATATGCACACAATTGAGCAGGATAAACTTCTTATCTGATAAGAAAAATGTGTGCCAAATAAATTCCAGCATGCACATAAGTCATGTGATTTTGCTTTAACAGATCATGTGATAACAAAAATAGGTCCAATGGGGGAGCATTAATAGTCAAACCAGAGGATCCACCACATTGTAAAACATCAGAAATGTTCTTTGTTTTTGGTGATTCTAAAATCCCCCAGCCAAAGCCCATCATCAAAGTGGTTCGGTATTATAATCTCGTACAACTGCCTTAACTGTCTGCACTCCCAAAGAGTGTCCTGTGCCTCCAAAAGTCACAGGAAGTGATGATTATGTTCTCTTTGCTTAAATGGATGGCATTAATCTAATTTTCATCCCTAAATAATAATGTGGTTTTGCCTGCATATATATTTTTTAACATTCAAAGTGCCATAAAACCTTCACTTGCATTTTATGAACTTTCCAAGAACCAAAGTTTTAGCTAAAAACCTTCTTTAATCTTCTAAAACAGTCACGTACCTAATACAGTAAAGGTTATAAAAATAATTTAGCACATTTAAAAAACTGAGATTCATCAAAGTATGACGACTAAAAAACTATAAACTTCTGTCAACATTATAAGCATAAAAATGGCACATCTTTAGATTAATGTTGAAGCTTTCATAGCTCGTAATATTTAAAAACAACATTTTCCTTATCTTATAAACACATTTTTGGGTTTTGGGTTATTGTGTTAAGGATCGCTCTTTAAAAGATGCTGGTTTTACATTTCTGTACTAAAAGTGCATAACTTTTGGTAATAACTAAATTTGAAAAAATAAATGTATAATATATTTGAATGTAAAGTAAATTGATAATTATGTACTCTCTCCTTTTTTTAATAATATTTTCTTTTATTTATTTTTTCTTTTCTCGTTTAATCTTTCTTGTTAAGAAATGTGAAGTGATTTTGTTGTATAATGAAAGTGTACATGCTGGTTCTTGTTGATAAAGGGAAAAAAAAAAAGGTTCTTTGATGCTGATGTTAGTTCTGTATACTGCTGTGCAAACAGCACACTAATAGACACCCTGGCTGGATTATTCCATCTCCAGTCGTATTATTAGAACTAAACAAAGTGATATGGAGGTCGAGAGGTCATGGGCTGCTGCCATGACAACAGGAAATGTCCCCATACTGTTATCGGGGGTCCCAGCAGTGAAATATGGGTGTGTGTGTTTGTCGGACAGCTGGGTGTAACCATCATGACCCAGACTGAGGTTAGAAAACTTGTTCATGACCTTGGCAGCTTCTTTTAGACTATCCTCATTCCTGTACTTTCACTCTGGGGCTCTAACCCCTATTTCATTCATTATTATCGCTGTCTTAGTGTCCTTGTTTCACCACAAAAACATTACGGCCACGGTCACCATTAAACAGTCCAGCTAAGAGGTGTAGCACTCAGTAAAATGTGTAAAAGGGATTTGTTTTTCCCACTTATCTTGACTATAAATGAAGTGTGTGAGAAGTGTGCCTTAGTCCGTCTGTCAGGTTTGTGCAAATAAATGCTTTCTTAAGGAAATGAAAAATGGAGTGAGTGGCTGTTTATAAGCTCTCAGTGATGTTTTCATGCAAAGGCTGGGCGAGGGTGACAGAGGCCAAGTTTTTGTTGGAGTAAACGGTGACGAACATGTCAACAGGTGTATCCATTACTGTGAGTTACATAATGAAACCCACAAACACTGAGACATATGAGACGACTTGGCTGATTGGGACTCGCAAGCAACAATGCACAGAGGTAGCAGAGTTAATATAAAGAAGGAAAAGTCAAAACTTTGGAGCCAGTAAGCATTGAACAAAATGAAAAAATATATATACATTTTTTAAAGTTTTGTTCAGTTGATCAAAACTGTCAGTAAAACATTTTATATTTTTATTTAAATTCATCAAAAATTCTGAAACAATATAGCGGTTTTCTTAAAAAACAATTAAGCAGCATATGTTTTCAACACAGATTGTAAAAATAAATGATTTCTGAAGAATCACGTTTCACAGAGGACTGGAGTAATGATGCTGAAAAGTCAGGTTTGTCTTCACAGGAATATTTAAACAATAACCTCAAATTAGTTAATGCATTCACTAACATGAGGTAAGAATAAACATTATATCAGTATTTATTAATCATAGTTCATTTACTAATTAACATTTGTTAATGTATTATTAAAATACAACATTTTGCTAGTTTACATTAGTTAATGCACCATGAGTTAACAAGAATGAACAAAGAACAACCTTATTTTCATTAACTAACATTAACAAAGCTGTAATAAACGCATTGTTCATTGTCTGTTTATGTTAGTAAATAAACACATTAACTAACATTAAATAATGAAACCTTGGAAAAAAAATGTATTAAAACAAACAATTACCATAAATAAAATTTTACGAAATTACTATTGACTCTATTGTTGAGCATGGTGAGCATAAGAGACTTCTTTCAAAAATATTTACAAATATTCCTGACTTCAAACATCTGAACAATATATGTTATAGCAGACAATGAGTTTTTTTTTGCGTATTGTATCTGCGTTAATTTTGCAAGTTAACAGAAGCTTTTTATTCAGCTTATTTTCTATTCTCCGTCTCCACTCACATAGTTATATGAACACCAGAGAAGCGATCAATTCAGCAGTCGTGTTTTAGCAGTCAAGACATGTTTCTATACTAAAATGATTCCATGTCAAAATACTTCTTTACTGATAATCTTGTTTACAAGCTAGAATTAGTGATGATTTCCAACTGTAATGAAGTCAACAAACCTGGATCTTCATTACAGCCACTTAACAATTATTGGAATTTACAGTGGGGAAAATAAGCATTGAACACGTCATGTTCTTTCCAGGGAATAATATTTCTAAAGGAGCTGTTGACATGGAATTGAACCAGATTTTGGTAAAAACCCAAACAATACAAACAAAAAATAAAACAAAACAAAAAAAATCTGAAAAATTAGTTATGTGTATAATAACACTGAAATGACACAAAAAGTTCTGAACTACTGAAACGTATTTAATACTTTATATAAAAGGCTTTTTTGGTGATGGCAGCTTAAAGACGCCTCTCATATGGAGAATGAAGTCCCATGATTGCTCAGGTGTTTCTCACAGACTTCAACAGAGTGTAAAAATCTTGATTGTTCTGTGGGTCTCGTCTATCAAATCTGATCTTTATTTTGTAGTTTATATTGGATTCAAGTCAGGTGATTGGCTGGGCCATTCTTCTGTACAGCTTGATTTTCTTTCTCTGAAAGCATTTGAGAGTTTCCTTGGATGTGTTTTGGATCATTGTCTTGCTGAAATGTCCACCATGGTTTCATCTTCATCCTCCTGGGAATGTAGATGTTGGACTAAAGCAGCTAATATTAATTTACAATGACGAAGGGCAGAGGGTAGATGAATAAATACTAGATTACTAGATTTTAGCTGCTGTCTGGCATTTCACTGCCTTTCTACACCTCCCTTTCTTCATGTGTTCAATACTTTTTCCCTGATTAAAATGATTTAATATTTAGTAAATGATCATATGTCAGCTTTGTTAGTCACTTGTGGTACAATTCTGTGTAAATCTGAAGAGTTTTCTATGGAAATCCGTCCTTACTGGCAGTACTTATCTTCACAATCTTCTCCGAAGTACAAAATATACTTCTTAGGAAAAGATGTAATGACATTCTCAACTCAAAGGCAACAGTTTAACCCTTTTTTTCATAGGTTTTCATTTTTTTCTTGTGCACTATTTAACCGTTGCCTGGGCAGGGAAGGGGTTGGAACATTAAATGACTGTCCTTTGTCACTGTGTTCTTTCGTGTTTCTGTGACGTGTATAGGGGTGTATATCAGTGTCTCCAAACGGCATTAAACATTCACATGGTCTTTATTTCAGAGCTATTGCGGGAAGCTCACGTTTCATTCAGCCCTCCTCTGTTTGACCACAAGTCATCATTCTGCCTTGGCATTCAAGATCATCGCTAACAGATGTCTGGAACTGACCAATTGAGGAAAACTTTACACTTATCGCAGATCATACTTTTGGTAAAATATGGCCAAAGTTATTAGATTTTAAAATCGCAACTTCATCATTACAAATGTGTAGTCAATACTCAATTTAAATGCATGCGGTCACACTTTAAGGTACAATTACTGCTATTAATAAACCATTAACTATGACTTTTGCCTCAATAAACTCCTAATCTGCTGCTTATTAATATTTATTAAGGTTAATAGTGAGAGTTGGTCCCTATGAGTTAACATGCATACATACATGATTCAATAGAAATGAGCTTTAAATTGAACCATGAATCACTGTCAGCACATTTGGCAGCACAGTTTAACTAGATTTCAAACACAAAATTATGAAACTAGATGTAAATAGGATCTTAAGACCTACTTAAAAGTTCGCCTAGTTGTATTGATCTAAATGTAAATTATAAAACATTTAGACTTTTTCATTTTTCCAGGATTTTCATGTCCACACATGGAAAAGTCCTAAAAGCTTTCTCTGACTGGTCAAATTGAGACACAGTTCTGATATTCCCCTTTCTTACTCGTGTGTGATAAAGGATCAATGTTTAATGTGTCTATGTTTTGAGTTAGAGGGAATCCCATGCACAGTGACCTCACCCCTTAAAAAGCTTCCGGACCTGATAGAGCTCTCTGGCTGGAGGGAGGGGGTGGACAGGGGCTGAGCTCAGTGAAGCAGGGGTGACGCAAGGAGTTAGTGCTGCACTGATGAGCCCCTAAGCCCAGAAATGTCCTGAATCAGGACAGACCAACTGATTTGTTTGGGGAGGGGCCCACAAGAAGCAGCTTGTCCTAAGTCTCAAAAGACTTAATATGTGAAGATCGAACCTGAGCTATATAGACCAGAATATTGTTAGCCACTATTCCACTTTTAAGGCAAAATGCTTCTGTATGCTTAAAGCCCAATCCCAATTCTACCCCTTAGTCCTTCCCCTTAACCCTACCCCTGGTTTTGCGGATTCACGTGAAGGGGTAGGGGTGTCCCAATTCTCTTTAGTGTGAAGGCATAGGGCTAAGGGGAATAAACAGAGATTTTACAGGACCACACTCGAAACCAAGTGGTAAGAAAATTTGCCAGAATACACCATCTACAACAGCAGATGACTACACCTCGGAAGTAAGGAAATGCACAAAATTTGTGTTATGTCATTATTGCAATTTTTTACAACAAACAAGCTTATGTTTTAATACATTCATAACACTGTTCGTGTTTTACCACCATGCTTAAAAAAAACCCGCTAAAATAAAAACCTCTAAATTCTGCTATCTATAATCTATAAAAATAACACTTGTATACAGTCGGGGCCAAATGTTTTCAGAATTACATAAATATTGGAAATTGGAAAAGTTTCTACTTAGGTTTTTATAATAGCAATTTGCATATACTCCAGAATGTTATGAAGAGTGATCAGATGAATTGCATAGTCCTTCTTTGCCATGAAAGTTAACTTAATCCTGAAAAAAATTTCAATAATTGTCTTGTTAACTCAGGTGAGAATGTTGACGAGCACAAGGCTGGAGATCATTATGTCAGGCTCATTAGGTTAGAATGGCAGACTTGACATGTTAAAAAATAGATGATGCTTGAAATCATTGTAGGGCCTCACAGTGGCGCAGTGGGTAGCACGTTCGCCTCACAGCAAGAAGGTCGCTGATCGCTGGTTCGAGCCTCGGCTGGGTCAGTTGGCGTTTCTGTGTGGAGTTTGCATGTTCTCCCCGTGTTGGCGTGTGTTTCCTCTGGGTGCTCCGGTTTCCCCCACAAGTCCAAAGACATGCGGTATAGGTGAATTGGGTAAGCTAAATTGTCCGTAGTGTATGTGTGTGAATTAGTATGTGTGGATGTTTCCCAGTGATGGGTTGCAGCTGGAGAGGCATCCGCTGCGTAAAACATATGCTGGATAAGTTGGCGGTTCATTCCGCTGTGGCGACCCCAGATTAATAAAGGGACTAAGCCGAAATGAAAATGAATGAATGAATTCTCAAAACATTTGGCCACGACTGTAGAAGTCTCACAACATACTTTCACATCTGAGACTCAATGACACTCGAAAAACCCTGTCAGAAAAGTCTAGTGGCTGGGAATGACCTTTTTACAGTGTACAATAATATATTTAGAAGCCCTTCCCCTTCACACTCTGTTTCAAGGGACAAGGGGAAGGGAAAGGGGAAAAAGTTTGTCGGTTCTCTGCCTCCTTCTTCCCAATGGCCAGGTGGTCATCTAACTTTGTTCTGTAATCAGTAACACCCTAGCAACAACACACAATAAAATTATACTTTAAAAATTTTAAGTAAACTACAATTGTACATTCCATAAAATTAAGTGAATTTAATTTACAAGGGGTCAGAGACTATGAAAGCAGATTGTAAAGTAAAGTAAAGAGGTAATAATAAAAAGGCATTTCAGAGAAATTCCCCCTCAGTCATCTTTCAATAACATGCCATGTGTCTAATTTCTCAGACATTTCTACACTTTGGCTTGGTCTCTTCCCATGAAGATCAGAAAATACTATAAATCGTGGAATCTAACGAGAGAATATGAGACAAGAAGACTCTGAATGACATGTTATTCGCAGTGTATGTCCAGCTAAAGTCCCAAGTGTCTGCTAACTCACACTCTGGCAGCTCTTGTGCTTTTTCAGTGTATCAGAGGGAGTGCGAGACTTGTGGGGGTAGGAAGAGAAAAATCTAGAATCTGACTTTTTAAACAGTCTCCTTTTCTAGTTGGACCTCTACAATAAAGTGGTCCAGCAGGTTTGAAAAAAATGTCAATGTCCAAAAGGCCCTCTGGGATTAACTTTGGAAAACTTTCCCAAGAAAACTTAGCAAAAATATTGAGCGCACGATTTTTTATGTAGTGTCCAGTATTGCTCATACTTAGATTGTACACAGGGTTTTATAAACAGATGCCACATGGCAGAGATCCTCAAAACTCCTCCAAGAGGTCTTCATGCAGGGTCTATAGTTTCAGAGCATCTCTCTTCCAGGTTATTTCTAAAGCAGTTTATAGCATGTTAGGATAGGATGGTTGCTGTTGAGATATTTAAGTGGTTGTTAAAGTGTTGTGGGGAGTTCTGAAGTGTTGCCAAATTTTAGATTTTTAAAAATTTTGGTATTTGTGGGTGGGAAGTTGCTAGAGCCTTGTGGATAATTTGTAAAGTGTTACCTGGATTATGTGGGGGATTGTCTGGGTGTTGAAAGGGTGTTGCTATGGAATTACTTTCTAGTTAACAGAGGTTGCTAGGGTCTTTTGATCAAACAGATATGAATATGTACAACAAATATATCTACCCTTGCCCTCTCGCTCACCATCCTTCAGCTTAGTCCCTGATTTATCAGGGATTACCACAGCAGAATGAACCGCCAATTACTCTGGCATTTGTTTTATGTGGCAGATGCCCTTCTAGCCACAGCCAAACACTGGGAAACACCCAAACACTCTCTCATTCACACACACACACACACACACACACACACACACACTCATCCCCTACTGCATGTCTTTGTCAAATCCATACAGAAAGGCCTCCTAGCCCAGCCAGGACTCGATCCAGCGACCATCTTGCTGTGAGGCGACAGTGTTAACCACTGAGCAAATTAATCAACTCAATATGACAATTCTTATTATGTAGCATTAAAATATATACCCTAAAAAAAATCTTACCCACGAAAACAGCACACAATGCCTCTGATGGGACCCATGTCCAATGCTGTATTGTTTGTGCAGTAGAGAATTTGAGCCCCAAAACAAATGCAAAACAAAACAAAAAGAAGCAAAAAAAAAAAAAATGGCAATAAACAGATAAGTCATTCCAGAGAAGGCATGCCCTTGTTATTGTAGCCTAATCCACCTTGGATAAGTGATATCCCAGCGATAACCATACAAATAATACAAGAAAGAAATACCATGTTCAAGGATTGTACAGACAGGCACCAGAGAATGTGGCCAACTATATGGTATTGTGAACCTTTTCATCTATGGTATCAAAATGATCTTTGATTGTCATCAACAAATCCGAAGCTTCAAAATAAAAGCTGGTAATACACATTCTGGCAGGTTATAAATACTCTGCATTTACAGGTACTAAAGCAAGCAAAGAGCTTTTGCTTACCTTTAGAGGCATCATTACTGGCAGGAATCTGTTTGGTTTTAGTGTTCTCTTCAGACCGTCCACACGGGCCTCCTGGCCTGCTTTGTCCATTGCTGAGACTTCTCTTGCGTTTGTTGCCCTTGAACCAGCTAAAAGCCCGACTCAAAGATGAACCACGTTTCTTCTTACTAGCCTGAAGAGCCAGGACCTCTGTGATGTCTTTGGGTACCAAATCCCCTGCAGAGCTCCTTCTTGACATCCTGAGGGCACCAATCACCAATCCTTGACCCAACTGCTCTTGTATCCCAACAAAACCTGGCTCAACAACAACAACACAGAGAATAGAGAAACGTGAATAATATGTAACATTCCGACATGTTTATAGATGAAACAGTTGCACCACATGCCATATCCTAACCCTAACACATTGTTTTGGGACCAAGTAGGGTTTTGATCCAGAAACATGCCCTACTTGGCAAAATTACAGCCATTATATTTCAGCATAAAATCACATTATCAAAGTTTCTGCTTATAATACAATATTGAGAAAATAAGAATAGACAATTTACAAAGACAATGAAAATTGATAAAGACAGCAGCGGATATCATTTCTGTTTCAATAGCTGCCAAACAACATCAAACTCACAAATCACTACTTTATTCATCTTCAAGCCAAATTTACGATCTTAGTTTAAAGCCTATCTAGCTAGCGCATTCAACAAGATGTCCTGTGTTGTTAAAGAATTAGGTCAGTAGGCAGAGAGTTGGTGGCTGTTTGAACACATTCCTCAACATGAGGGTCTACACTAACAAAGCAATCAGGTCAAATGCATTTTTGACTACCTTGGAAAGTGGTCAAAAGTAGACAACCTTCCAACATTTTATAGCCCATTTACACCTGTATTGAGTGTTGTCCATATGTTATTGGCTTGACAAAACCACATCTTAACACCAAATGTAAACACGGTCAAACTGCAGTACAACTTGCTTACAATCCAATACCTCTCAAATCACTTTATGTTTAGTGCACGATGTGAAGACTGAACCTACAATGTTTTGATTACCCTTAACTGTATTTTGTGTAGTATAAGGAATGAGCAGTCACTTCAGTTACTGAGTCAGTTCTCTCAATATGCAGCTATATAAACAGATAAACAGAACCATTTGAGAAAAGTTGCAATTACTCCTTCTGAAAAGACGTCTGACGTTTGTTTTGTATCAGGTATTTGCAAGTCCTGCTTCAGCATTCTCGTGCAAATGTAGCATCAACACCCTCATTCCCTGAAAACGTTTATTCTCGCTAAGCCTTCTAATCTGTCATGGTGTGAGATCTGGAGGTATGAGAGACAAAACAAAAGTAGCAGAGAGTGCAAGGGGGAGAAACGCGCTACCTCATGCAAAAGCAGGCAGTGAAAAGTTCCTGTTCGTCAGGGAAAACAAGCAGAAGTAAACTCCACAATATCACTCAGCCGCAACAGCTTTGGTTTGCTAGAGATGGCTATGTATTCTGCAATTTCCCCTCTGAATGTTTTTCTTTATATCGCAGAGAAGAAAGATGCACCTTTCAAACACCTCAATGCTGTAATTTGACCAGCAACAAAATCTCTGGATGCAGTAACACACACATCCCCATGTAAGAAGAAACTCAGAAACCCAAACTCTCATCGCATTAACCTACTGTACAAAGCAACAACTTCCAACTCAAAACAGCCATCACATTCATAAACGCACATTATATGTAGCTGGACACAAGCACAAAAAAACCACAAGAGGGTAGCTTGCCTTCCTTTCTTGCGTCCTTTTGTCTGTGTTTCTCAGTGTGTGTCTTGTCTTTGCTGCAGTGCTGTGTTGTACTGTTTATTCAGCTCTTTTTGGGTGAGTGGAGCTCCATGCTGGTCAGTCCTCCCCCTCCTGTCTGTTTGAGTCACTGGTCACCATTCAACGCAGTGCGGAGAGGAACTGCAGTTCACACGTGTATTCCACCCAACTATTTCACAATGACAAGCTGGCTCCCTCCCTCCATGACTCTCTCCTCCTCTTATGCCTCTCTTTATCTCTCTCTCTCTCACACACACACTCTCACCACAAGGTACACACCATTTCACTTCTCTCCTCCTTCACTTATCGCCCTCAGACATCGTTTGTCCACTCCTCCTCTTTCTCTTCCCTGTCCACTTGTTGGTTTTGTTAACTTACTATCTTGTCCTAATCAGAGGTGGTACAGGGACACTATTCTGTCTCTTGATGGGGAGGCTGTATTTGTTTTAGAGGCATTAATATGAAGCCAAAAGTTGATCATTGTGTAAAAAGGGCTGCATAAGCCAGTTCATTATCAGCTACAGGTGATTAATGAGCTCTGAAACCTGAGATGTAGCATGCTTTTGGACATGACTGGGGCATAGACTGTACAGTAATGCGAGTCAAAAAGTAAATCAATAAACCAAAATCAGGAAAAATATCCCAATGTTGGCCTGTTCTTAAAAGATCTTAAAAGTCAGCCACAATTATGAATGTGGATTTCATAAAATAGAGCATAAAATAAATGGTTGTTTATTGTACAGAAAAGCACAAGCAAAACAGACCAAACTACTTTAAATAATAAAAAATAGATATGCTGTTGACAAAAAATAGCATTATTGGAAATGTACCTTCATAATTATTTTGATGAACTTTTGATAAGTTAATTATCATTATCCAAACCTACTGTAAAACCACCAAAACAAACAAATAAAATACAAAAACCATAAATGAAAGAAACTGTGTATAGCGAGTATATCTGTCATAGTAATATAACACTTACTCTGCTAGGACACCTGTGTGAACTTGAGGGGAACTGACTTTGTGACTATTCAAACAAAAGCATAGTCTGCTGTGAGAAAATATATAACCATTGTTTGCTGACATTTTTGTACACTTGTACTTATCTTACAATTTTATCATACTTTTTATTATAATTTTTAACATATAATTTTCATACATTTCAAGAGCTGTTTAAGTGTCCAAATTATTTGGGCTGCACTGTCTATCTGTCTTGTAACCAATGGCAACAGTTATATAACCATCATTTGCTGGAGAAACTTTCACACTTTTATAACTTACATTTTTATATTTAATGTCATACATTTTAAGAGTGGCTTAAGTATCCACATTCTTTCGGGGGGGCATGTCTACCTGTCTGGTAACCAATGGCAACGGTTAGATGAGGATATGGGCAGGGACTTGTCTCCTTAATGTACAGAAAAGCTCTTTGCTCTTTAACCTCTAATGGAGTTTATCCCTCTTGGGAGTCTTCCCTTGAACTTTGAGGGCTTGGTTGCTGTGAATTCTCTATTTTGGTTCGTTCACAGCACAGAGAAGCCACAGAAAGAAGGCTAAGAATAGCAGAGCTAATAGTGATGTCATATCTCGTGGGAATCAGTGGCAAGGGATCTGTTACTGGCTCATCTTGTTTCCTTTTGAATCCTGGCTGACGGTGAGCTCACTCAGAGATGTGAATGCTGCCGCTCCGACAACTTCCTCTGAGATGTTGTTTCATGTCTGTTGCTAATGTTTCATCTTTCTATGATTATGAAGGCATATTGCTATTTAGATGTGTGCAAGCCAAGAATGTTATCACAAATGTGAAGTTTTGGGAAGATTTGACATTGTATTTCTGAGTTTCAACAACTTCTAGTTTCAAGGCGTTAACTCTTGTGTGCTGTTGGGGATGTTTTCATTCACTCTGGGGTGATTTTAAGTCTTTTAAGTCTTTTTGGTGACAAATCTTATTTAGACACATATTTTGGGGGAAAGGCTTTTGTAAACGTTCAAAAACTTTGTTATGTTGGTGGCTGTTTTTGCCCCATTGACAGTAAAAATTACACGCTTTACCTCTTCCCAACACCAACAATCAAGAATGCATGAGTATATTCTGTCATAGTTTTGCAATCAAAAATGTCATTATAATGGAAGTCAATGGGCAAAAACAGCCACCAACATAATGAAAGGGTAGTTCATTTGAACAGTACACAGGGTTAATAAAGTAAAGTAAAACCGAAATGCCTGAAATAAGTAAAAACTGTAGATAGTTTGCAGTGAAAATTCTAAATGGCTGCCTTCCTATATTTTTGATTTTGTTACATATTATTGTAGATATTGGGACGTTACATGTGTCTATTGAAATATTTACTTGTACGTGAAACAGCACAAAGGTCGTTATTTGAAGTTTTGTATGTGGCTTTTTGGCAACGTTGAATTCTGAACTCAATTTTATGTGTTTTTTTTTTTACATTACACTTCTTCAGTCCTATCAGTCTTGAATGAATTTGTTCTGCCACCTAATTCATTCCTATAGCATGCCACTGTGAAACAACACAGCTCTTGGTTTGTTCTGTGGGATTCTTCAGATATGTGTCAAATCGTTCTGTCAATGTTTACTCTCGAGTCTCAAAAACGATCAGATTGAGTTCTTTTATCTGAAACCTAAAGAGAAACAAATCAGATCCCTGAAATTGCAATGTTATTCCAACCTCTGCATAAAAAAATTAAATCTGGAAGCATTTATGAACTTGTTAAATGTGTTGTCAATGTATTTACACCACACCATTGCCATTTACAGGAAAATTCAGTGACTTTGTAAACAGAGATAAGGGAGACGTGTGTGTCAGGATATGTACCGAGGCTTACTCAATATGCTCTGTAAACACAAGAATGCTTATTCTCAGCGCTTGTTTGACTTTCTTTCTGCTTTGAAAAGCACAGATGGACAACCTCGGCCCCTGGCCTCTTTCCTTGCACTGGGTTGGACCAGACATGGTCCAGTAAATCAACACAATCTAGGGATCATGATCTGGATCTCTTGTTTTAGTGTCATGGAGCGAAGATACATGTACGCTATTTTTTACAAGCATCCACAGAATGCAATCAGACATGACCTTTTGCAGTTCAACAGAGTTAATTTAAAACAAGGATAAATGATGGCATGGATGTTCTGTCAGCCACCTCTGTATTGTATGAGAAAGAGAGAGAGAGAGAGAGAGAGAGAGAGAGAGAGAGAGAGAGAGAGAGAGAGAGAGAGAGAGAGAGGACTTGTGGGGGATTGGGTGGGGTTACTGTGAGTCAGACTTAAACCCAGTCCTTCTGAACACACTGAAATGTTTAAATGTTGCTATAGCAACTATAGAGAAAACAGTCATTCTCATGCCTTCACAAAAGCCTCAGTGTTTTGTAATGAAAGTACGGACCTCAAGCAGTGGGTATATTCTGAGTACGAATATACACAATCATTTACCACCGGAAGAAACTCAGCCTTGCCAGATACTTTGAACATTGGATTGCATTGGGGAAGTTGAACATTTCCTCATTCCCAACAAGATAAATCAAGTCTTTCTGAAGGTTACTAAGATTTAACTTATGAAAAAGGTTTATATTTAGAAATGAGGAAAACAGATGCAAATTTGGACTGGACATCATAGCTGTTTGACCGAGGTGTACAGCAACCAATAGCATTTAAACATTAAGTGCTTCAAGTAAAATCTTGGAGGCATATTAAAAATGAATGCTACTTTTTAAAAAGCCTTTAGTTGATCTCGAAAATCACATATTTGTTAAAAGTCACAATGTCTTTGTTTCCAGGTGGACTATTAGGTAACAATAACACATGTCTTCTGAAAATCATGTAGAATTCAATTAGATGATGACTTCAATTTTGTGTGCAATAAGCATCAGACATTTAGCCAGCAGACCATGGGTGATGTCTAGGCCTGAGACTATACAGGAGCCAATAAAATAAAATAAAAAATGTTGTTCAATATAATGGCATGAGTTAATTTTGTTGTCATCCTGTGTGTCTACTGTGACTTCTGAAGCAGACAACCCAATGCAAGACCGTGATCATAGGATCTGGTATATTTGAGTTTCATCTAGTGGTAAATAATTGTGAACATCTGGAATAAGTAGATCAGCAAATGAACAAGTGTAAAAACTCAATCGACAAAAACTCATCCCAGGCAAAAAATGTTTTTGTTTAGACGTGATAACATAGTACTGAAACTGTACAGACATTACTTTTCATTAAATGATAAACTGCCCCGTAATATTCCAACACTAAAACGTTACAAAGCTGTAGTGCTTGTCTAACAAAACTTATTTTGGATATCCAGTGCGGGAGAACTAAACTTAACAAATAAATAAATAAAATAATTAACAAGTAAAGCTTCACAAATGGAGCAAACTCCACCAAATTTGTTGCTAGTACACACCCAAAAGTTCACAGAGCTGAAAAAAACAAAAAACAATCCCACCTGAAAATGACCTTGACAACAGATGGATTCAAGCAGTTTTACCGCTAAATTATTAAATATTGTAAGCTGAAGATGTCATGTAAATGCTAAAAACATTTAATTAAAAACAATGAGGCAATGAGTCAAAATTATTTCCTAAAACCATAGAAATTCTATTTGCCATTTAGTTTCTATTGAACTTTTCTTTGTAAATCCCTTTAGCATATAAGCAACAACTCTAAAACAAGCTCCATTTATACAGGTGCTTTCTGTAAATCTCCCAGCACTCTCATGGACGCGAGCTGAGGCAACAGTCAGGAAATCCCGCCTGTCGACTGGGTTAAGCCCTCCTCTCCCAGCATTGTATTATCCCTCTCTCCCTCTCTTTGTCCTAAGCAGACTGGATTTCCTTCTGTACCAATGGGCTGCACAGCCAGTGAAACAATCACAACTAGACGCAGTCATACAAACCAACAACCTGTTAGTGAAGGATGCCCACAACATACAAACACAAAATTCACAATAAGATAATTCACGCACAAAAAATATTGTGTGTTACTCACTTTTGTCCAAACCTATGTGACATTCTTCTAAAAATGAGATATACTTGCATATGCAGACATGAAAAAATACTAATGTAATTTGTAGTAAATACTATAATGTTTTTGAACCTTACTATATTAAAGTGCATTTTATTGTACATACTGTCAGAAATAACTGTACAAAATCTGTCACTGGGACGGTACCTTTTCAAAAGGTACATTTTTGTTAACAGGTCCTTAAAAGGTACATATTAATACCTAAAAAGTGAATGTGTACCTCACAGTAACTTAAAGGTACAAAAGTGAACCCTAAAGGTATTAATGTCTACCTGTACAATACAAAAGTTTTAGAAAAAGTACCACCCCAGTGACAGATTTTGTACCTTTATTTCTAAGAGTGTATAGTATTAACACCCCCTTGTTAATAAATACTATAGCATACTATAGTGTCCTTTAGTTCTTACTACAGTAAACTATGGTGTATAATATAATCTTCACTGTAAAAAAAAAGATAAAATGATCAAAATGGAGCTGTGGTCACCGAAATTAACTGTTTAAATTATGGTAGGAATGTAAAAGGAATTTCTACATTTTACAGTATTTTGTAATTTTTGTCATACACCAATGTTTTGAAATATAACATCTACACAACTTAACTTTGTTCCACAGACAAAAACACAATCATAAGGCAGGTGTGGATGAGAAAGTTTTTATTTTTTAATTTTTTACAGTTTTTACTATTGTAGAAAAATTACAGTATTGGGTTGGGTTACTACAGTAACTATAGAATGATCACAACAAATAGTACTTTACCATAGTATGGTTCCAAACCACTATAACTTGCTTGAAACGACTAAAGTTTGCCACTGTATGTGTCTCCACAAAATATTTGCATACTCAAAATGCCAAAAAAAGGGTTTCAGCAGTTTCAGTGTGGCTTTAAGACATAAACTATACTAAAGAGACAGACACAAAAGCACACAATACTAATAGATCGTGATGTTTTGTTAGATTAATGCAGTCCTGCCAAACCTCAGCAGGCACCAGACATGTGCTCTTGTACCACAGCTTTAGCCCTAATGAGACTCACATAGTTTCAGTGAACACTCATTACTCTGTCACAAGAATCACTGAGAAAGTACATCTTGGCAATGTCTTCCTTTTTTCTTTTTTTTTTTTTTGATCTCCTTCATCAAGTTAAAGCTTCAGTATGAAACGCATGGAGAGTTTCAATTAGAGATTCTGGCCTGTGATGAGACACTTTGATTTAGAGGCTTCCGTGCCTTCATGCCTCTGTCTTTAATAAGGCTCTGATGTGCCAAGCTCCAAGAGCATCACAGATTTAACACTTTAATACTAGTACTCAATTAATTCACAAGTCTTCCAGTGGTTGGTCAGATCAGGTGAATGAACTGTTTCCTAAACAATGAAGCCAACACGATCCATCTATGTTAAAACTGAAGAGCCCTTTTTGATGCTGTAATACGTTGCGCAGAGAAAACTAAAAGCAGACTCAAGAGCAGACTTCCCGTTTGTAAAAACTAATGTGTCTAATATGTAGTCGGTTTAAAATAGTATTTATTATATTATAAAAATTAAGCTGCAAATTGTCAAATTAAAGGTGCAGTATATATGTTTGACACCTCTGGTTCAAAACATATGCAATCGCAGGTTGCCAGATTGACGACATCAAAAGCATGCCTGACTATCGAGCCTAAAAGCTGATTTAAGGTTGCTACTGTCCACCGGAGGTCGCATTTCGTTCACAGACACATGCTTTGAGAGCCCTCTGGACTGAATGAATGAAATACCTGTTTTCCAGCAAGGCAACCCAGGGTGCTGAAATATAATTGGCTAAACTGTCAGTGGGCGAAAGAACCAAAACAAAGACATCGTTCGGGCACGGAAAGCGCAATAACTGACTTCAGCATTGTTTTTCAGATAAACAAGAATGTTCACTTAGCATGTTTCTTAAATATCTGCAAACATATTATGGTATTTTTATGCTTTAGAAGATTCAAAAACTTACATACAGCACCTTTACACTCTTAAGGTAGCAGTTAACTTATAAAGAGACTAATTTTGATTGTTCTGAAGATAATCACAATAATTACGTTTTTGAATTGACAGAAAAATTACTTTGTGGCCAAGAGATTGTATAGGGCTACATTTGAAACAGATGAGGGTGACCCTAAACATGGTGAAAGCTGCTAAATCTAAGATGTAGGTGACACTTTTGTTCAGTATGCAGTGGTCCTTTGGGATTCATAAAATGTTGAGATAAAAAACAAAACAAAAAAAACCCATAAACAGGCAAATCAAGCTCCTGATGATATATTGTGGCCTTATAAAATGAAACAATCTGTCACAAAAGAGAAGAAAAGCCTCGTGACTTCCACTTCCAGCTGTCTTTAACTATGAATCAAATCAAGATTTACCATTGCAGGTGGTAAAATGGTTACCAGCACTGGCCAAAATGTCCATATCAGAGCATCAATTATAATAATAAAGTCATTGTGAACCAGCAGTAGCTGAGCCTTTTATTTCAATATGTTGATGTACTTCCAACTGAAATGGAATATTGATTAGGGGTGTGGCTTTGTTTAGTGCATTATTCTCTAAAGCGGGAATATGCAGATAATATGCAGTTGCTATGGAAGCCCTCAGGTTGACGTCAACAGTAGGACCGCCACACCAAACGTGGAAGCAAATGGTCAGACTTTCACTGAACATTACCAAAACAAACTTTTTTTTGTTTTCAGTGGATTAACAATTCACCTTAATTATAACAATGTGAGATAGCAAAATAAACATTGTTAAAGCTGACATTAACTGTTCAACTTTTGAGATTCTAAATAAATAAATAAACAAAAAAAGAAAGCAGTAACACTTTAGTTTAATACCAAATCCTATTATTAACTACTGGCTTAACACGCTATTGGTTGTTTATTAGTACTTGCACTTATAACGTATGATCTTATTCCACATCACTAATCCTACCCAATACCTAAACATAACTACCAACTTACTATTAAGCAAATAAGTCATTTTAATGATTTTGTAATAGCCATAATTGTACATTAAAATAAAGTGTGACCAAAAAACAAATAAACACTGATGTTTTTATACAAAAAGATTTAATTTTAGCATACCAAATTTGTTAAAATCTGGGATAATAATCTGTAAAGCAAACTGGGAACAAAAGCCATGTTCACAAGCATCTGTAAGAACGATTTCAAGCCGCTCAACCACTTCCAGGTTGGAGGAGAACATCTGTCTGGAAGCTCTCAGTCTGAGGCGGTATATGCCTGCAGAGCCAAACCAATGACTCACAGAAATATGGCTTTGACAAGAAACCACTGTTTGACGGCAAGACACAAAAGAGCTTCAAAACTCCACCCTATTCATAACATCTGCCACAGAATCAGACAGATGGAGCTGAAATCACTGTTTACTAAGACAAAACGCACAGATTTTCAGATACTATGAGAGATTTTTTTTGTCAATAGATGTTTATTCTTTGTCTGTCTTTTTCTTTCTCGTCTGTAGCTCTTCCCTGAGTTTATGGTGTCTGAGAGGGGTCAGGCAGACAGATAGTCAATCCTTTTGCTCTGTTTGCTCTCTTCCGACACAGGCACAGGTCCAGGCATGATGTTTGGTCTCTCTCTTTTTTCCTGCTCTATTTAGGAAACACACTGAAAGGCCAAATGTCCCAAAATTCCAGGACATTGCACCCTTTGTGCAACAAAAAAGGAAAAGGAAAAGATAGAAATAATATTTTTTTATATCAGTTTTTTCTTCTCAAGCCTAAAAATAAAAGCCTGGAAAAGTGTACATACATTTTGGAGGGTTTAATTATGGGCTGTACTAAAGAATCCTAGGCATACAATAGGTTCTTTTAGACACTGGAGGTCTATGAAAACTTAGCTTGAATTTGTCAGTGTACAGATGTGTAAAACCTGGTGAGCAAGTGGACAGAATATTCCCAAGCTTTGGCTCCTCTGGGTATTATGTGGTTGAGAATCTCAGTAAACACATGGATGCTTTTGTTTGCCACACTTTCCATTCTGTTATTCATTTATGCTTTACTGGATCCATATTTAAAGGCTGGCTGTGTTATTCTTTCCTTTTTGACTACACAAGATCTCCACTCAACAAAGTAAATGCATAAACATACATTTGTTTTTGAAGTTTCCTTAGATTAAATGACACTTAATTATATCAATTGAGGGCAGCACGGTGGCGCAGTGGGTAGCACAATCGCCTCACAGCAAGAAGCCCTGGTTCGAGCCCTGGCTGGGTCAGATGGCATTTCTGTGTGGAGTTTGCATGTTCTCCCCATGTTGGCGTGGGTTTCCTCCGGGTGCTCCGGTTTCCCCCACAATTCCAGTGTGTATGGGTATTTCACAGTGATGGGTTGCAGCTGCGTAAAACCGCAGTGTGTGCCACACAGCATTTGCCATTCTTTACATTCTTGTTTATGTCCTCTCTGCAACATACCGTTAAAGCTAGAAACTGTGCATGCAATAGATCAATTTTAACAAAGAAAAATACTTACAGGTTGTGGCTGACAATCCACAGCTTCGTCGGTTGGAGGGGTTTTTAGCTGAATTAAGCACTGAAAAGAGAGTTTCTGGAAGTTTTCCTTTGTCAAATGCTAGTGCTATATATATATATATATATATATATTATTATTATTATTTTTTTTTTTTATAATTCTCTGGAACATAATTAAGATGATATTGTAAGCACTTCTCTTGTTGTGTCGTGTCCTTTGGAAGCCCAAATACAGAAACAGAACAAGCTATGTGGAAATCGCAGCATTTGGATAGCATTTTTGCTTTCGCTGCTTTAACATTACAGCCTCTGGCCATGCCCCTTCACTGCACAGGGTGTGTGCGCGAGGTGAATGCACGTAACCGGAAGCCCTTGTGATCTCACTAGTCCGGATGTATTTTTTTGTAGTCCCCAAATTTTGTTTGCTGTAGGCTTTGCTAAGCTAACTCTGTAAAAAGCCAATGTCTCCCTTTGCATTAAACTTTGAGCATATTACATTCAGGGTGTTGTTTATGTTCACACAGCTACATTATACATGAACTAAAGTTTAAATATGATATCGTAGTGGACCACCCCTTTAAGAGAGTTTGTAATGGTTTTATAATCGAAAAAAGGGTATTTGTTTTAAAAGAAACTCTGTGGTTCTCTACTGGTAATCTATTGGCGGCATGTTAAAACAACAAGTCTCAAAACTCTAGAAACGATTAAAATGATCTGATCTGATGGTTTGTAATGTATTTAATGGTATTTGAAGTGCAAGTTATTAGAACCTGTGTGGTTTCTATTTATTCATTTATTTTTAGCATGGCAGAATTATTACAATTTTATAGAGATTGCTTTGTCAAACCAACATCCAGATACATCAATGTAAATCATTTGGTCTTAAGAATAAATTTGCATTCATATTGCAAAAATCGAACATTGCAATATTTTATTTTTCTGCGATAAATATTGCGATCCAGTTTCACAAGATAGGACTATTTGATGGTTTTCTGGGGAGCCTAACAGTAGTCAGGTACAGTAACTGAATAATCACAACGCAATAAATGTTTTTCTTACTTTGCTTTGTCTTCTTTCTTGTGTCTTAAAAATATAAAATAAAAATATTGTTTTGTTTTAAATTTGAGAAGAAATATGTCAAAATGAAGCTAAATTCTCTGCCAGTGGGACTTTAAATTGAAGATATTTGGACTAGAAACAAGACAAAAATTAAGTAAGATTTTTTTTGGCATAAATCATATCTATTCCGTATAAATACAGTAAGTAAATACAATACTGTGGCTCACGTTCAACTATAATTCAGACTCGACATTGCATATCTTACGATGTGACTATTGCGGGTGCGCACAGTGCAATATCGATGCAGAAACGATATATTGTGCACCCCTAATTTGCATTACAGTTACCTAATGTTTGGGTGTTTCACGTCATGTCCATTCAGAGGTCAAGAGTCTGAAAAGACGGTTTGCTGTGCAGTAGTACACAGTCTACCACCACATCTGCTAATCTTATGTTTATGTTATTACCTTAATAGCAGGTCACGACACCCAAATGAAAGATCTCTATTGTAATCTAAACCCTCTTGTTAGCTAGGGGACATCCTTCAGTTTGTATATATACACTTGTTAGAGAATAGGAGAAAAGTCAATATATTGTTTTATTTAGGTTTTAAATATTAAAGGCAAGTTAATGTGATGAGTGAGATGACATGAGTTTAAAATTTACACTTAGATATACGTGATGAACTAGAATCTATCGTTTTGGTGAATGGAGGACGAATAGGAGACTCATAACAAACTCAGATTGCACTTATGACATTCTCCAAACGGTGCAGGCGACCAGCTACAGTCCAACTGTAAAGTCAATATTTTATAGTTTATCGAGTTTCTGCTTCTAAAAAAAAAAAAAATATGCTGTTTGTGCAGCTTCTTGTAACATTTTTACACTTAAGCACCCTCTAGCTTGTGTTGCTTCTCTTTAAGGTTGTCATTAAATGATGTATCATTAGAATTACCAATTAAAATGCAATGTATGGATCTTTTGGACTGTCCCTTACCCACTATTTCCAATTGACAAAATGAAGACATTCCCAATGATGGGTTGCAGCTGGAAGGGCATCTGTTGCGTAAAACATATGCTGGATAAGTTGGCGGTTCATTCCGCTGTGGCGATGTGCGCATCCCACTCTCCCTGTGTACCACCACTCTCCCTGTGTACCACTCTGGATAAATGTGAAATTATATTTCACATTTATCCATTCTATATATACTGTATATCACACAGTGTGAATATGTTAGAGTCAAAAGCATACCATTACCAACACAACATCTTTCATATGTGGAATGTTAAGTGTCTGCTGCCATGAAGCAGAAAATCCCTTCATCTCTAAACTCTCTGCTTTCAGTTCCATTTTTCAATCCCATCTTATACTCCTTGTTCTGATTCAGGTGTCAGGGGGCTGATCCGCCTGACCCATCCTCCAGAATTCCCTATTACACAATCACCATTATGGATTGTGCACTAAAATCCCAGCAGATATTTTTTGATCATGCTAGCTGACCGTCGGGAGTGTTGACCTCATTCAGCTTCCACTGAAGTAAATTGAGGAGAGATAGAGAACATAATTCTCTCCAGATCGCATTGATCTGCTCATCTCCAACATTCTTCAAGAACTCAGTGTCCATTTATGGTTAACTTAACAACCGAATGAGCTTTTTGGCCTGTGCCATGTTCCTCTTTTACTAGCCAAAGTATTAAAACTTAAATTTGTTGTCCACATGTAATGCACCTATAGTTATCATACTACCAAGTGCTCTTGTAGGTATATGTTGATGTGAGAAATGTTGGGGTTTTTTTTGTTTTTTTTAAATAATTTTTTCAAAAACCTGTAATTTACCTGGCAGGATGATATGCTTCAGGTGAAATCCCCCACAAACAATATGAAGAGAGAGTTATCTGATGTTTGAGAATGTCGTCATGGAAGTTTGTGCTGTTATTTTCAGACAGGGAAGGTAGTTTATCATGGCCATCTTTCTTTTCATGTGATTCTCATGCCATGCCTCAACCTTTAGTCCCAGAGTGATACATGTGCTTGTGAAAAGCATATTTCACCATACAGTGTCACTCAATTTTAAAACTCTGTTAGAGATAAGTTTTTGTGTTGCTGGAATGTTCTAAAAAAAATGTGACAGACAGTAAATAAGGGATAGCCTATAAAAAAACTTAGTACTCTTTTGTTGCCAAAGGCAGACATTCTCAAGAGCTGTAAATCTTGAAAAGAGACTTTCATGAAACATGGCAAACACAGAAAGTTTAGGTTGCAACCTAGAAGTCCAGCACAATCTTATGAGAAAATGTAACAATTCTATGTATTGTCAGAAAAGTGGCTACTTCGTATGGATTCATATGATTTAATTCGTACAAAAATGTACAATTTTTAAAAGGAGGCATGCCTCCAAAATCAACTATCATTGGGGGATGAGAAAATCATATTAAATGTATGAATAAGATTGTACAAATACGTACAAATTAGCCACTAAACTAAAAATGACAAATTGCAGTGGGATTGCATTGAAAAGTCACCTCTATTCTTTATGAGAAGTGCCATGGGATTTTAAATGATCACAGAGAGTCAGGACATCTCATCTAAAACATGGCACTCACTAACAGTATAGTGTGCAAATCCCTATACTGGGGCATTAGAACTCACACAGACCACCCCTGCTAAGCACCACTGCTGACCTCACTATAACACCACTTCCAACAGCAACCTAGTTTTCCCATGTGATCTCCCATCCAGGTACTAACCATGCGCAGCCCTACTTAGCTTCAGTGAACAACCAGTCTTGGCCAGGTTAATATCGCTGAGGCCATAAAAATATATATTTTTAAAAACAAACCAACCAGAACACTACAGTTGCCAAGCCCTTTTTTCGCCAAATCTTTTCTTGAATGTTTCTATACTAAATAAATAATAGTCAATGTCTTTAATCGGTTTCTCCCTCAGTTGTTTCTGCATTTACTCATCCCATCAACACATCACTTCACGCTCAAACATTTCCAACAGCATCTAAAGTCAGCTTACTTCCAACAGAAATGGAATATTGAGTAGATGGTGGGGCATTATTTTTGTGCATCATTCCCTCATAGCAAACTAATGGTAAGAAGGGCATTGTTAAGAATATTGTGGCTGAAGCCTTCAAAATGATGTCACAGAGAAGGACCGCCACTCCAAATGTAGAAGCAAATGGTCAGAATTGGGTGAAAAAAATAAATAAATCTGTGGATTAACTTGGACGAGTTAATTGTTTACCTAAACAATAACAAAATGTGATTGCAAAATAAACGTTGTAAATTTCAATCAGACTTTAAGCAGGCTTAGCCCTACTTCATAAGAAAACATACAAATTAAATAGAAATAAATAAATAAATAATGCATGACATAATTTCAAGAGGAAAAAATTAAGTATTCTTCATTGATGAATTACAAATAAAGAACTTTATAGTGCTGGAGCTTAAAAAGTCGACAATAAAATGGAGAAATTCTAAATATAAAATGTAAAAGATTCTGTATTATTTCTTGGTCACTAATCGATCATCCTCACTGGTGATAATGACAATGTGAACTTCTTTGTACTTGTCCCCCCTGTTTGGTCTCAAATTTTTAAACCTCACTGTTTGTACTTGGTTACACATATTGACGCAGTAAAGCCACGTAGAGCACCAGTGACCTTTTAGTCCAGCACTGAATGTGGAGCAGCATATCAAAATATTTAACTTTCCACAGCACCCCTAGACCATCCTCACTGATTACATAGAAAGATTTAGAAGGAAGTTATTGATGGAAAACAGGTGAGGTGAAATAGCTGACTATACAATACTATCAAAACAAGACCTATGGTTTTCTGGACTGGAAGATGGAACAAATGGTTTAGGGAAACAGTGGGTTGAGTTTTTGTAATTACTCCTCTCACTGGGCAAGTATGTGAACTACAGTACAGCCATGAAATATTTATTTTACTATCTTATTCTCATTGTTTTAGTATATTGTTGGGACAATGGTACACTGTTAAAAAGCGATTAGTTACTTTACTTTTACAAAGTGAGTAAAACCCATTGCCTTAAAATCAACAAGTGTAAGTAAACATATTAACTTTAATAATTATGCACATAGTTGGTTTACTTAATAATGATAAGGCAACAGGTTTAATCTCTTTTTAAAGTAAAGTCAACTAATCATTTTTACAGTGAAACAAGAGTTTAATGTACTGGTTAAGAGCTGGCACCCATTAAAAAGATATGCATAGATCATTTTCCTTAAATATAGAATAGATCCAGCCAGGCCACACTACAACAACAAAACATTACCAATGTTTGATTTGTACTGCGATCTCTTCCTTTTAATTAAAGTCAGGGGACAAAACATTGTGTTCCAAATAAGGTCTGAAGTCGGGGATTATTAATAGTACTGTCAGAGAACCTTTTTAACAAATAAAAGTTGATCTAATCAGAGAGAATGAAGCTGTTGGACACTGCTTTGAATGGTCATTACCATGTTCAGTCAGCTCAGCCATCTCTCAACGGTGCTTTATTACCAGCTCAAGCACCTCTGCATTCCTCAGAGGGGGCTCCTTATTATTACCCTGTCTTTCTGTAAGACAGAGAGCCCAGAGAACATATATGCATCAAATATTTAGAGATCAGAAATTTTAGTGTGGGTGCACTGTTTGGAAAAGTCAACCATCATTTGACTATTTCAGTTAATATCACATACATAAAGAGAATGCAAATACACATGTACGTCACCATTAGGAAAATAGGTTATATAGCGCCCCCTTGTGGCTCTACAAGAAAACCAGGGATTAAATGTAGGAATTGAATTACAGTACAGCCCCCAGACATGTTGACTTCACAGTATTTGGATCCCATTGTGGGTCTACATTTTCCTATATTTGTTTGTTTATAGTATGTTTCAGAAGATGGAAAGACTTTCTTATTGTCATTTACATAGGGTGACATTGGATGAATAAGTGATAAAATACACTATAAACACAATGTAAATATATAATATATATATATTTTCACCTTTTATATATATATATATACATATATATATATATATATATATATATATAATTATATAAATATAATAAATATATTTATACCTATATATAATTTCACCTTAATGGAACACATATAACTTCATAGCATTCTCTTTTTATTGTTTTATTGTTTGCACAAACTAAATGATTTATAAGACAATTCATGGTAAAAAAAATATAGAGAGAGAGTATAAATGACACTGATTTGTCATGTATTTAGAAAAGCATGGCTCAAAATAAGGCTTTCATTCATCAATCAAATAAACATGTAATACATAAATATTTCTGTATATAAATGTCACCAGCAAAACAATTATAATATATTGAAAAACTTACAGGAGACTAAAATTATTATATATTATTATTCGTTCATTTATTTTCCTTTAGCTTAGTCTCTATTTCAGAGGTCGGCACAGCGGAATGAACCCCCAACTATTCCAGCATTTGTTTTATGCAGCGGATGCCCTTCCAGCTGCAACCCAGTACTGGAAAACACCCATGCAAATTCATTCACACACACACACTCATACACTATGGCCAATTTAGTTTATTCAATTCACCTATAGCGCATGTCTTTAGACTGTGGGGGAAACCAGAACACCCAGAGAAAACTCACACGAACACAAGGAGAACATGCAAACTCTACACAGAAACACCTCCTGGCCCATTTACTTTACATTTCACATTTTGTCATAATATTCCAACATATCTTTTATTAAAGATTAGCATGTTTGTTGAAACTAGCTGCCTCAGAGCATCTCTCTTGCACTAACTTAACTGATCTGTAATTAATATATTTAGATCAGACATCTATTTAAAGAAGCTGAGATAATGAGGCATTGGTGGGGAAATTTGGTGCTGTGGACTCTACTAAACAAACACTCGCTACTTATATCTCGCTGTCTAAAATGACTTTCTTGGAGCTTTTAATTTCCACATAAATTTTAATTCTGCTTGAGATCCAGGCTTTCAGGTCATTTCTGAATATAGGTCAGTGCCATTTAGGAAACCACAGAAAGCAATTTTCCCCATTGGTTATCATAGAATGCCAGTCTTGTGCGACTGACCCTCTTGAATTATTTTGCTGTGTCATGCAGGCCCTACACTTGCCACCCATTGGACACTGACCTTAATAATTTGCATAATATTTGTTATCTGCTGTCCTATTGGTTCCTGTGTTTAGGTCGCCTCCCAGAGGACCTCATGATTGCTGATTAGCTGGAGTTGGTACCCGCGCTGTACAAGCTCATATTTCTTCCTCCTTGTGTTTATTAATAAATATAAACAGATTAAACGTTGCCTGGGCGATCTGCGGCATGTTTAAACTCGGTCAGAGAGGGGCCAGACCTCCGTCCTATTTTGAGCTTCAGTTTGGTTACCACCTCTTCAGTTTGGGTCCATTTCATGGTTATTGTCCTGAAACCTTGTTGTCTGGGTTGAGGTGAGTTGATGGATTTCTAACAGCTATTTCTCAAAGGCTTTTGATTTCAGAATATTTACATTGGCACAGTATTGTAGCTCTAGCTATCACTTCCTACTCATTGTACAGTGTCTCTGTGGGTTTTCTTTCACACTTTGTTTCTATTCTTGCTGATGGTTTCAAAGTTTGGAAAGCTGGAGGAAACATTTTAATTCAAGTTAATAATCACATCAATACAACATATACAATGCTAATATGTCTGCATGAGTAAACATGTTGAAGGAATGAGCAATATGAGCATGTCCATGTATGATGGAGGTTTTGAGATCATTGGCACTGCTGGAATGTGCTCTGTCTGTTCCTGCTGCCAGTTTCAGCAGCAGCTGCTCTCTGTGCCCTATCAAGACTAGCGCAAGAAGTACTAGCTCAGACCAGAAGATAAAAATTTGTATAAATGTTTAGTTTTTTTCAGAAGCTTAGTAAATGAAACAGAACATGTGACACACTGAATTAACATACTCCAATAATCCTTTTTGTATTACTTCAGGGTTTTTACGCCTTTTCCAAAGTCAAATTTAAGCACTTTTCAGGTGCATTTACAAACTTTTTAAGCACTTAACAAGTGTGGCAGATTACACACTTACACATACATTAATTTTCATTTCAAAGGGCACAGATAAAAAAAAAGAAAAAAAAAAAGACAGTGCTTGTAGCGTGATCAGCCTTTCCACAGACTCAAGAGTCTTCATTTAATGCTAAAGCAAAGATATTTATTTTATTTAAATAGTTATTGTTACCTATATAGTAAAATAAATTACTAAGAAAGCAACATAATTACATCTTAAAGCATTTTCAAGCCTTTTATCAAAAATCTAACCACTTTTCAAACCTTGAAAACACTTGATTATAATGCAAGAACTTTGATAATTTACATCTCTTTCTCACGTATATATTTCGCAGTTGTAGTGATTTTTATGCATTGTAGAATACTATAGTAATTAAAAAAGTACATTTAAATGTATAGGGAAAATGCATTATTTTGATGCTTGACCAACAACAAACCAAGGGTCAACTTGTAGATGTTAATCAAAACTTTTTTGCACAAATGCTGTTCATACAGTTAAGTGTGTTCATGATCAGTCAGCTTATGCAGCTGTCCCTCAATGACGCATTAGCTTCAGATTTCCTCTCACCATCCTTTGCAACACAAGATTAAAATGTACTCAATCACTAACCACAAGAATGTTAATATAGTGAACAACGTGTTAAAAATAGACCTAATCGCTAACCACAAGAATGTTGTTAACAGAGATCAATGCTTCATACTTTGTTAAATTAAAAAGGTATTCACATATTGTTCAGCTTGTAGGACAACACATAAAATGGAGGATCAAGAAATGAACTATGAGCAAGGTCATGGGGTTCTACCAGAGACGGACAGAAAGTTTGAACCATTGTTTATTGAAGAAGAAGATGAGGACTATTTTGAAGACTGCATGGAAGAGATCGAGGCTGCTTTAACTCTTCCTGGAGAGTCCTTGCCTTATTCACAAAAATGCACAGAAGCTTTGCAAGCTAAGTTTAATGGACTTATGCAACAGATGTTGATGCAGTTGGATGTTTTTGAGGCAGCCCATCCAACCATATCTGCACCACTGGAATTACTTTCAGAAACCGCGGACAAAATGGACAAGAATGGTTTTGCAAATGCATTTCAGTTTGTGGACATGAGCATTCCAGAGAAAGAGCCATCTGTGTTGGGGGTTGAAGATGATGCTGTAGACACTCCTGCTGATGCAAGGCCAGAGTTGTTGGCCACCGTGGAGATACAACAGCTCAGAGAAGCATTTGAGAGCTGCATTCAGGAGGTGAGCCAGCTGGAACACAGAAGGGATGAGTTGGTTCAGGAGCTTCTGGAGCTTGAGGAGCCAATGGCCCAAGAGCTAAAAATGGTCAGAGAAACTCTCGGGAAGGAACAAGCCCTCCTGTCCAAGGTCAGACTGGAGAGACAGAGTCTGCAGGAGGAGACTCAAAAGACTAAAAGACGCCTGTTTAGAGCAGCCCGAGACTGTGCACAGAGACACCTAGAGCTTGAATTACAACAAAAAGAGGTGGAGCAGCTCAACCAAGCTCAGGTAGTACTGAATAAATCTGACTCTTATTTGACCTGCTACAGAAAATATGTAGGATCCTACTCAAATTAGCAGGTATTTAAGTGAACCATGAGTTTTATTTCAACTTTAAGGTGGATTTACAAGTACAGTTTGGAACTTTGTAGCAGAAAAACACCAGACTCTGTAGCCAGGTATTGGTTGCATCTTTCAGCCCAGGGTGTTCAATCCTGCTCCTTGAGGACAAACAGTATGCAGAGTTTAGTTCCAACTAGTTCCAATATAACTGCCTGGTAGTTTCTGGTAAGTCAAGGTAATCAAACCTTGATAACCTTAATTTTAATAAGTTTAACTGAGTCGGAGGACAGTTCTACAGGACAGTGGCCCTACAGAAACAAGTAGGAACAATCCCTGGTTTAGAATTTTTTTGTTCAATGAGCAACTTCAGTCCTGGAGAAACACTGTCCAGACAGCGCCATCCTGAAAATATAAAACATATAAACCTTGCAGAAAAGTTGCCCGGTAGGAGCAGGTTTGGACAACTCGTTTCATCCCATTTTTGCAGCAACAACCAATGTTTCTTGCCAAATGTGTTAATTAGAGTTGATTACGTATTATTATTTTAATATGGCATAAGTTAAGTTACTCTAACCTATGTATATCCCAAACCTGTGACTAGGAGGAGCTGAAAACCCTTGCTGATAAGCTGTCTGAGGAAATCTGCAAGATTCATTCAGATCACCAAAGCTACCTGCAGGAACTGCAAAAGCAGCAGAACGTCACTTCAGAATCCAGCAAGAGGAAGACCCGCTCTTATGTAAGTCAAGGGCGACGAGCCTCTTGTGACCTACAGCAGTACCTGCAGGGCGGGATCAAAGCTCTGGAATTGTTTTACGAGCCCAGGTTAATGTCCTTGCTGAAGAGACGGGAGGTCGCTGTGGAGGCCCTCGGTAAGGCTAAAGAGCAGTGCCTGGAGTTGAAGGCTCAGTTAGGACCACTGAGAGAAGAGAAGCAGATGCTAAAACTCCAGAAGACTTGTCTGGAGGAGAGAATCGGACTAATGGAGAGACAGAGGGTTGAAAATGTGGAACAATATCGGGTACATAACTTTCATTAGGTTTTAATGACGGCATGTTTGTATGTTTTTGAACCTCTAATGTGTTTTCATTTAGGAGACAGTTGACATATTGGAGGAGACCATAAGAGAAATTAAAACTGAGCTCAAGATCCAGACAAAGAAGAGAGAAGAACTGGAGATGCTGAAGAACAGCTTGGCCAAGGAGCTGTTACTCTACAGGCAAGAATTTTTTGTTTCTTAGTTCATACTGCAAAGTAATTTAAGGAATCAATATTACACCATCCACATATTTAGTGATAAAATCTCTATGATGCAATTATGGCTAATAAGCTGCAACAAGATGGTTGTTAGCTCACATTTTGTGGATTCGCCCTTCAAAAAAATAAGTTAATTTAAGTGTGATATAGTATATTAAAGGAATATATTTAAAATTACACTTAAGTATAGTTGACTTAAAAAGATAGAAAAGCCTGAGCATATTTGGCCTATAATTGCATTTTATAAAAGTACTTAGAATACTTAATTATGCTTTTAAGCATTTTTATTTTAAGTATATTTGGCAATTTCCATACAGCAATAACCCACACAGAACCAGATGTGAAAATGGCTGATTTACAGACAATTTTAAGAGCAATGACTTACTTCATATTGGCTTTTATAAGCTATTACTAGAAGATTGACAGATCCTAATTCTGAGTATATAGGGAATTACTCCAAGCTTACTTAAAGTAGTTAACGTAGGACACTGTGAATTTCTGTGTGAACATGTTATGCTGATATTTAATCTCTAAAGAGACTCTGGAGATGAAGTTTGCATGTTCATGTCCTCATATTAATCGAGAATCATTCATGCTTGAGTATGTCAAGATCATGCCATTCATTCACACAGAGAAAGAATATAAGGACTTCATGTGTAAATAGTCTACTCTACACATGTCCACTTCACAATTAGGTCTAATTCCCTATTGTTTTCCAGAGAGAGTGTAGAGGAGCCCTGCAAGCAAGACAACAGTGTTGTGGTGGAGAAAACCTAATGAACTAATGTTTGTTTCATTGAAAATCTTTTTTTATTTATGTAAAATGATTTTGATATATTGTTTTCATAGTTGAAGCCAAACTGCCTGTCTTTTCTATTATTACAGTCACCAAAACAATAACTACAATATACTACAAATGCACATCAATGCAATCTGAAAATATCAAATCAGATTTTATAAAGCACTCTAAACACCAGGACCAAGTATGTTCGAGATCCAGATCTAACATAAAACATTGTGTATAAGAGAGAATAAAGCTCTTATATCCAGTGGTGCCAGTGAATTAGTGAAGTTTCTTTTATGAGTAAGTGAAGAGGGCAAAACAAAGACTTATTTGGGCAGTGTAAGAACGCTTTCTAAACACACCGACAGCATGATGGTGAGGACATTTTCTACAAAGTACAAATAGAAGATTAATAAAGTGCTGTGTTTATTTAATGTGTCCTGTTAATATGATTTGAGATAAACATGTAAGAATTTGAATTTATGTTTATGTGAATTGTACTTGCAGATAGAGTTCAATTACACAAACTCTGTCAAAATGACAGGGGGCATGTTTTTGTAAGATTGCATAAGAGGTTATTTTAAGACATTTTGCAGAACTTTTTAATCATTTAATCTGAAAAATGACAAAAAAATAAAGGGTATTTTGTTGAGGAACAATGTCTCCTGTTCTTTTGTTTACTCTCATGTGTGAAACATATCAATTCATATATTTTAGGCGATTTAATTTTTAAGGAACTTTTTTTTTGGAAATAGGCTCATTTTACAAGTCAGAGATGAACAACAGTTGAGTTTTAGTATTTTTGAATCCATTCAACCAGTCTCCACGTCTGGCAGGAGCCCTGTAACTTAGCTTAGCTTAGATCATTGAATTGGATTGGACCATTAGCAACTCTCTCAAAAATGCATAATATCATTGCTCCTGCTGCAGTCATGGTACGGCAGCAAAGTTCCTTTATTATGCCAGAATGAGAGTATAGTTCCTAGCCATATCAGCCTAGAAAATAGCAACTTTTCATTTTCCATTCCTTAGTACACAATGTAAATACAGAAGAGCTAAAAAATTATTAAAACACTTTTTACATTGTTTTGTGCAGGATTCTGATGGCCTAATCTAATTCAATTATTTATGCTAAACTAATCTAAAGGTGCTCCTGCCAGATTCAAAAATAAAAATACTCATCTGTTTAACATGAGCCTAATTTTACGAAATAGAGTGTTCTTTTAAATGTAAAAATGATAGTGGTAGTTTCAAGATCTGTATTTTACAGTTGTTTATATTTAATAGAAATGTAAAAATTTCTTCTGGGCACTTACGAGAGATTGGGAACAGCAGGAAGTTCAGGACAGGGCAATGAGGGATGAAGGGTGTTGTGATGGGTCTAGTCTCCTCTTCAGACGTCAGAGCCGCAGGGAAACATTTCAGAAGCTTCAAAGTCATCATCTGATTTGGATGAATTCTATTTCTGGAAGATGTGAGTAACATTATTTCCCTACATAAACACATGGGAGTTGAGCCAAAAAATAATAATAATTATACCTCAGTCTTGGACAAGATGGTCTCCATTATTTTGTTGTTTTCATCATGCTGATTTATAGTTAATTAGTTGATGCTGTTATGTTGTAGGTACAATGGTTTTACAGGTGCATGTACGTTTTGACTACTCTTATGGGGGTACTTTGAATTTGGACAAACTTCTGTTCTTGGTCAATTATATAATGGGGAAATATGTGACGTCGTAGAAAGCCATTATCCCTGCTAAGACACAGCTTGTACACTTTGTTTTCCAGTGGAAAAAAAGTGGAGACGTGTCGTTTGAAGTCCGTTATTTTGTAACCAGTGGTCGCTACTGTTTATACACTTCTCTTTAAGCACGATTATCTTAGTACCTGATAATTTAGTTTACCTGCTGAAAACATGCTAAGTTTGTGATGAATATTCTGTTTAATATTCAAATACCAAACCTTCAACTTCCACTTTACATACCCAATGAAATATGGCAACCATTTTATCATTTAGTCGTCGATATCTTTCAACTAATTAAAATGTTGTCCTTACCACACAAACTTCAAAATACATTCGTGTGTGGAAGAATACTGATTGCTTTCTTACCTATAGTCACTTAGCAGTTGAACATTACTTAACGTCAAAATATCTTACCATTCTCACCGGTCTGTGCACGATCACTGCTGCAGTAAAGCGTGTTAAAAGACGCCAATCACACAGGCAAACCCGCCCCAAACATGTCATTGGCAGGCAGTCGCCCTCAACCTATCTGATTGGCTAACACTCATTAGCCTAATTTAAGTCTTGTGCGCCTCAATTCTAGAATTTATTATTTATGTGGGTAATATATATATATATATATATATAGAAATCTTACAAAGCTGAGCAACGGGAGTTTTAAAATATTTATCAACAAAACAGTTTATTCATAATGCTCTGTACAACGGTATGGACATACAGGAGAAAGACATTGAAAAGTCACAATATTAAAAAGACGTTGAACATCACCTGACAGGTACATGAAGCTCAAAGTAAAAAGAGTACACAAGAGCTTAAGTTATCAATACATCTAGCCATGTAATTAAATGGGTCCTTAAATGGAAAATGCACTTGTAGGACAAAAAATTATAATCTACCGAACATCATTGTACCACTGCACTCTGGCCACAATATACTACACACTTCTGATATTAAGTAATACTTAAAGTATACTTAAACCACAAGGAAATCTTCGGAGACACTGGTGGGAAAGGATGGGGAAAGTCATGTCTCACGTTCTGATATTGACCAATGAACAACTGACATTTTTCTTAGAAAAATACTCTATTAACATAGTAAAAAATGCCTGGTGGGGTAATAGTCAAATTATTCCTTTCTCCATTACTTAGGGGAGAGAACTTAAGTTCTTCGGTTGTGTGCAGACAGTTTTTAGAAGATTTTTTTCTTATCCAGAGAGTTGAGTGATGTAAAGAAACGTTTTATCCCTGAACATCAGTGTCTGCTGCCCCCTCTGGGTCCTCATCATTGTAGATGTTCTCTGCCTAAAAAAAAAAAAAAGAATTTGTTAAAGCCTGATTATAGGTGAAATTTGGCTTTCAAAAATGTTTTATATAAAATACAAAATAAAGTTTTTTGCATATGATTCAATCAAATGTATAGGAAATGGCTTAAAAGTCCTCACCATCTGCCAGACTTGCATGATGTTGTCCTCAGATACAGAGCAAATCACCCATGGTTCATTTGGATTCCAAGAAAAATCAGAAATCTTGGCTGTATGGCCTCCATGAATAAACTGAAAAAAAATGGCATAAGACAGAGAAAGGTTTAATAACAACTTAATCTAAACATATGTGCACAATTAATTTAACAAACACCAATACTCACCAGCAGCTCTGGAGGTCCATCTTCTGCATCTTCTGGTGACTGTTCCTCACCAATTTTACTGAAGAACATAAAAAATTCTCTTAACAATAAGGTAAGACACTACTATGAAGTTCATACTTCCAGTGCTACAAAAAGGTGAACAAAATGAAAACAACAACCCACCTGAGATCCCAAACATTGAGTCTCCTGTCTGTTCCACTGGAGGCCAGGATGGTCTCATTATGGGGTGACCACTGAACCTGTAGAGACATTATAAAGTTTGATTTCTCACTTGATTTCATCTGCAATCACAGAAGGAAGGGAGCTGATACCTGGAAGATTTCATCTTTGTGCGACTCGAATGAGTGAAGTTTCAGCTTGAGGTTTCGCAAATCCCACAATGCAACAGTCTGTGGCAGAGCAATAAAAGCACATCTTAGAAGTCTAAATAAAGCAGCAGACTTATTGAGTGCTCACATGTGCAAAACCAGCAAATACTGAATGCAGATCTCACTTTGTCAGCAGAACCGGTGGCCAGAATGAACTCGCTGTAAGGGTTGAAGGACAAACAGTTGACCTCTGCAGTGTGGGCATCTACTGCATGACTAGGTTTGGATGTGTTATTGGAACGAGTGTCCCAGCTAAAGAGGGAGGAAATAACAGATAAAATACTCTTATTTAAAAAAAATTAATAAAATAAAATAAATTAAAAAAAAAACACCCACACTTTTCCGTTTCTGTTAAAAGACTGAGGTAATATGATCAAACATGAGGACAAAGCACTTACATCATTAGCTTTTGGTCATCTGCAACAGACCCGAAGAGAGACTCGTGCAGCAGGTGCCAGGACACGTCCTCCACTACAGCAGTGTGACCAGTGAAAATAGTCTTTGCATCCACTATTTTTCCCTCTTTGGGCACTGTGCTGATGTCCCACAGACAGATGGTCTGCAGAGAGATTAGATAGGGTAAATGTTCTATTGAGCTTTAATTTAATTATAAATTAATTTCTCTATTTATGGTATAATAATAGAAGAGTGTAACACCTATTTGCACAATTATATGATGACAAAGATGATTTATACTGGTCCAGGGCAGCCTTCACGTGGTCATATAGCCCTCGCAGTGGCTGACACCGACGCGCACCTCTCAAAAATGTAACTACACGTCGCAATGACGCATAGCACAAGCTCTGTGCGATGGTGATAGCCACGAGCCCGATGGAGCGAGTGTTTACAAGTGTAAAGTCCCGTGAAGGAGCTCTAGATGGAAACTTGTGTTTTGTGTTTACCTTGTGATTAAAGTTGTTGCATGTCTGCTGGTTCCCGCCTCTGAACGAGCGAGTTTTAGCTACTTGTACATTAAGGTAGCGTTCAGAAAAAAGAAAACACCCGTGAAGAAACTCGACACAGAGGAACATAAAAACCTACTGCCAGCTAGTGTTTCGGAAGCGTTATTGCAGAGCAACACAAACAGCGCGCAGAAGTATAAATGCACAGTTACGCGCAAGGCAGGCACCAAGAGTCACGCCGATCACTCGACGCAGAAGTATAAATCAGACTTTAGGCTGTAATTAGGTCAATGTTAGTGACCCCGCAAGTGTCTTACATGATCATCTGATGCACTCAGCAGGCAACCACTCAAGTTGGGGTTCCAGGATAGACCATAACCTTCTTTTTGATGCCCCCTAAGACGCAGATCAGGAGTGCACTCTCCAGAGGGGTCTGTAGCAAAAAAATCACAAATTGAGGAAATAATAATAATCTTTTCTGACACCTTCATGCAACTGACTTGAAGATAAGGATTAAGAGTTAAGCGTCTTCTTTATCAAATAAGAACATTTAACAGCTAGCAGTTTTTTGTAGCAACACTTTAGATAGTATTGGCATTAAATAAAATCATCCCTCCTAAATATTTTTTATAAAAAAAATAAATAAATAAATAAAATTTCTCATACCTGGTTTGGAGGGGTGTTTGGTGTAGTCAAAGACCAGCACGTCACTAGTAGGGGTCTTTGTGGCAATGATGCAGGGGTTCTGTGGCATGTAGCGAGCCCTGTTAACCTCTCCTTCATGATTGATCTTGATCTCAATCTCTATCTTGCCACTCACTGAGCCAAAACCACCAAATTCTGTGAACAGAGGGAAAAATATATGCGATTAGATGTCATCAAAACATTTGTGGAGATGCATTCAGCTTTTCATGATTCACACACAAGCCACTCACCTCCTTTTTCACTGTCATAATGTGAAGCATCAAACTGGGCATCATCATTGGGCAGCTGGACACTGGCAATAACCAGGTGATTCTGTTCATCAGAGGTGTGTGTGCCGAGAACCAGACGATGCACACTAAAATCCTTCCCTTCAGGCCTGTGAAACAGATGAGAAGTGTGCTTGTACTTTATTATTAAACCAGACAATGATCTTTAATATGACATCGTAAAGTTTAAAAGTGAAGAAATAGGCTCAATCTACTCTACTATATATCAAAGTAGGTCTAAGCAACAGATAAACAAAATCAATAAAAAAAAACTAATAAAAAAATAAATTTAAAAAAATCAGCATTTTGTATCCTGACAGAAAGCAAGCAGCTGGGAAGAGCTGTAACAAGCAAAAGCATATTTTTATGATAGAAGAAACATTAAAGCAACAGAAGGATAATAGAAGGAAAGCATTTACAAGACAATATTCAACTAAAAATGATAAACTGAAATTCACATTAGCTCATTTACAGCATGGCAACAACAAAGGTATATCTAGTTTTCAAAAATATGCTATTTGAAACATGCTGTCAAAATGCTAACATTTGACAGCATGTTTCAAATAGCATATTTTTGAAAACTAGATATACCTTTATTGTCTGATTAAAGTGTAAATTCCAAAAACATAATTTTGTGAAGACACGGACTTCATGTACATGTATTATGTGTTCAGTCAAGCGGTGTGTGCAAGGATTAGGCAATAAGAGTATGCTACAGGACCTTGTGTACAGACATGCATTTCTTTACAAAGTAAAACTGAGAACTACTGGCTTAACAAAATTAAAATAAATTGCAAAACAATTTCCAGATAAATACGGGTGCTACTCCCTATTCCATTTTCACACTAGATGTACATGTATATATTTTTTTGGATCTAGTAAAAACATTTTTAAAGCATTATTTAGTTTATATTTTATCCTGTTTTTGCAAATAATTGTCATTTTAAAACTTTTTTTTCATTATTAATGGTAAATATAGCATTATGTTCTCTCTTTTTTCGCTTACAAAAATAAACCGACAGATTAATCAAATATGAAACTAACTGCTAGCTTCACAAAAGATGTCCTAGGTGTGCATGTGTTACCTGGTGACATCTGGCAACCATTGAGCAGTCAGACTGGGCCACTCCAGCGCGTGGGTCATCACCAGATCGTAAAGAAAAGGAGTGTTTTTCTTCCATATTTTATATTCTTCATTTATCACCCTCTCCTCCACCGCGTCATCAAATGCAGCTGTAACAAAAAAGGGGCGGGAAAACAATATGAGATCTGTCAAACGCTTTCAATACAAAGACTTATTTAGAACATCTTAAACTTAAGGTCTCAAAACCTTTTATTTTTCCCACATTCTACCTAATGTACTTAACTGCATTCTCATTGCAAAGCGGTGATACACTGACTACTGTACAATTTTATCAACATTATTATTAACAAACTCTTTTAAACGACTTTATTGAAATTCAGTCCAACATTTAACACTTATAATCAGTCAGAATGACTAAATAAAACAACGCTACAAGAAACAGAGCGGCGCATCCCAAGAATTGTCACAACTAGTCACAAGCCAAACAAACTAGCCGAAGCTAATTCGACACTACCTTAACTAAACGGCGTAACTTTTTAGATACTTTTAACATGTCCACATCATAAAAGACCACATTTAAAGTTAAAGTGTGTTCATAATAAGCTGTAGAGTGTGAATTGTATTGATGTAGCAAGACTGTCGTTATGGCGGGATTCGGCCTGCGCTCAATTCACACCAACAAACCCCTTAGCCGCCACTACCGGCTTCGTTTAACCGGCTGTCGCTAAAAGAAGCACACTGAACCCACCCTAAAACCATACTAACCTTCTTTATCAGCCATAACGACTCCACAGACGGGTTTCGCTCGTTAACGGAACCGATAGCAGTTGCCGGTGTAGTTTCCACGGCAGTGCGGGATGCTCTTTGTCTCGCGCCGGCGTGCACGTTCGCGCCAACTCTGACAGACAGAGCCGAGAACGCGCCACCAATAAGCGGAGAGCAGAAGAAGAGCGGCTTCTTCTACGTGGGAGAAGGATCACCCGCCAAAACCGCTATACCGCCCTCTGTTGGCGCCACGAGACATCAGGAAACCTGTCAACACGTCTTTGTCATTTTTAAAGGGATACCAATGTATTTGTTTTTCCCACAATGGAAGTCAATGGGGCGGTTCATTCCGCTGTGGCGACCCCAGATGAATAAGGGACTAAGCCGAAGGAACTCAATGGTTACAGGTTTTTAGATTTTGTTCTAAATATCTTGTTTTTAGTGTTCAGCAGTTAAAAAGAAACTCATAAAAGTTTAAAACCAAATGAGGGTGAGTACATTTTGATGAGTTAATTAAAATTTTTTGAGTGAACTATTTAACTATTAGCACAGTGTCGCAGTGAGTAGTACAATCACCTCACAGCAAGAAGGTCGCTGGTTTGAGCCCCGGCTGGGTCAGTTGGCATTTCTGTGTGGAGTTTGCATGTTCTCTCCATGTTCATGTGGGTTTCCTCTGGGTGCTCCGGTTTCCCCCACAGTCCAAAGACATGCGGTACAGGATGCATCCGCTGCGTAAAACATATGCTGGATAAATTGGCGGTTCATTCCGCTGTGGCAACCCCAGATTAATAAAGGGACTAAGCTGGAAAAAAAATGAATGAATGAATGAATAAATTGTCAGTAGTGTATGTGTGTGTGTGTGTGTGTGTGTGTGTGGTTGTTTCCCAGTGATGGGTTGCAGCTGGAAGGGCATCCGCTATGTAAAACATATGCGGGATAAGTTGGCGGTTCATTCCACTGTGGCGACCCCATTTTAATAAAGGGACTAAGCCGAAAAGAAAATGAATGAATATTTAACTTTAACCCTCAAATGAATAAATAATTAAACAAACAAAATAATAACCATAATAACGAAACCTTACTGGTTTCTGTAATCTAAAAAAACTAATCTATGTGTAATCTATGTGTGTTTCTTTCTAACTTATTTATCCAATATAGTTACCATGAGCTTCTGTAAACCATAAAAATCCTTGTGTGTTTGGCGAATAAAGCTCATTCTGATTCTGATTACACGTTAATACTATATGGCAAAACAGTAGCATTTGATGTTATTAATAAGTTCATGTGCTGTATATTTTACTCTTTAACAGATACTGGGATTATGGGTGCAACATTTTATTGGTAAACTGTTACAGTCCTGACAGTAATTACCAAGAATAATGAAAAAAAAATCAATACTATTTCTTCATGGCTTATTTAAATATATATCTCGCTGTAAAAACTATTTTCATGATTAGTTATCACAACATTTTTTTATTTTGCCAAATCAATTTAGATTTACTATGCTGTTCAGATAGCATAAGTGCTGGTAAAGTTTTTATAAAATAAGACATTAGTTGATAAACACATCACAGTATTTGTGCTAAAACCATATATTGCAGCTCTAATTCAGACCAATTGTCTATTTTTAAGACACAATGCACTTTGTTGGACTGCAAAGCTTCTAGGTTTTTTTTTCAGTTTGTTTGTTTGGTCAATGCCTTTTCTTTTTTCAGATGAGGGTGTGTAGACCTTAAAGTTCTTAAGAATAACTACAATAATTGTAAACTATTTAAAACTGACATGGCATACATTCATTGAAGTATTATTGATTTCAATTAATTAAAACATTAAAGAGCATTCACCATTCATTTTACTAAGGTAATTCAATACCCTTATTCTGATACGACCACAACTCTCTTTCAGTGATTCATTGATTCAACCTGTAATTCATATTAATATGTAATTTGAAGTAATTTCCTTTATCTCTTTGTTAGCCAACTGATGAGTAAGAGTCGGTGAAGAGGATGAATGCAGGAGTCTTAGTGGTCACATGGAACACTACTGCACATCTCCCAAAGCCGTTTTCACATTTTGTTTTGTTTGTGTTTATTTGCAAGCAAAATTTAAATGGTCATGTTGAGATTTTTGTTGTTGTCCAGGGCCCATAAAATGTAGATGTAAATGAATTCTCTCCCAAAGGAACCAACTCTACAATCAAATAAAACACACCAATCCAAATGCTATCATATATCTACAGTCTTTGAACATAAAATCCTATAAAGGACTCAGCAAGTTTAAAGACTTTCACATTTATTAATTTGTCTGACACCTTTATCCAAAATTAATCAATAAAAGACACGATAAAAGAGGCAAATCCCTGACGTAGAGTACATATAAAACACCTTTTATTCATAAAAAGTTTCAAAGCAGTCCCATACGACATATACACGTGTTTGTTCATTTGAAAATCAACTGAAGGAAATTGATGTGTACCTGAATGGCATTAATACAAAATCCAAGTTAAAGTGTTTGTTATTAAAGGCTGTCTATATGTAGCCTCCTGCGCTATTTTTTTCATAGAGCTCGGAAGCTTTTTTCCCTGGATTGAGCTTCAGTGTATGTGAAGTTGTCCCTCTGGACACAAATGTAATGACAAAATGCCTAAATGTGCACTAAAAAGCTGGTCACAGAGAGCTGACAGTGTAAAACCCACAACATCATCAGGATCCTCAGTCTTCTTCCCCATCTGACTCAGACTCTGTGGGAGAGAATTAAGGAATATATGCTTGAGATTAACATTATTTTATTGTGCCAGAGGTTATTTATATCAAGCTCCTCACCTTCCTCCGCATTCTGAAGCCACTCCACAAATTTCTTCATTTGCTCCAGAAATACACTTTTTCCTTTGGCAGCATGCGCATCCTTATACCATTTCATAATGGCCTCCTCACTAACCACATCAGCTGGGAAGGAGAAACAGAAATAAGCTAGGAATAATTGTGTCCACATAACCGGTCGTTCTTGTTTTATAAACAGCCCCAGGCTTATCAACTGTTGTACATGACCAAAGGGCTTAATTCTGTGAAAACAACCAGCTACACTCTCAGAAATAAAGGTATGAGAGCTGTCACTGGGGCAGTACCATTTCAAAAGGTGCACCTAAATGGTCCATTTTGGTACATCAAGGGTATATATTATCTCAGAAGGTACACTATTGTACTTTGCAGCTACCAATATGGAACCTTTAGGAACAAATGTGTACCTTTTGAACACTGTAGACACTACTTGCCACAAAAGTAAACAATTACACAGAAAACATTTATCTGCAATAATATATATATAAATAAAATTGACTAAGTCTTTAATAAATGTAAAGCTTGCAGAAAAAAAACGACTGTTCTAAAGCCTTCACTAACCTACTTGTATTATTATTCAGTCACAAGGTGGAGCCAAACAGTCAAGAACAGTGGTGTGACAAAACAGCATATTTTCATTCATTCATTCATTTTCTTTTTCGGCTTAGTCCCTTTATTAATCTGGGGTCGCCACAGTGGAATGAACCGCCAACTTATCCAGCATATGTTTTACACAGCGGATGCCCTTCCAGCTGTAACCCATCACTGGGAAACACCCATACACACTCATTCACTACGGATAATTTAGCTTACCCAATTCACCTATAGCGCATGTCTTCGGACTTGTGAGGGAAACCGGAGCACCTGGAGGAATCCCACACGAACACAGGGAGAACATGCAAACTCCACACAGAAATGCTAACTGACCCAGCCAAGGCTCGAACTAGCGACCTTCTTGCTGTGAGGCGACAGCGCTACCCACTGCGCCACCACACCGTCCTAGCATATATTATATTATATTATATTGGTAAATAGTCAAGATGATTCAAAGTTCCTGCGTTATTAATTTAATTAGTTGTTATCTGGGAATAACATACCATGGAATGTCAAGATTGACCAATCAAAATAAAGTATTCATGAGAGCCATGTAATAATGATAATTATTCAGAATATAACCTTCCCTCAATAAAAAGATAACTTGTTAAATAAATGTTGATGAATATAATACTTATGTATAACATGTTTTATTGCAGAATTGAGAGATGCATATTATGATATTATGAATGTAGACATATATTGAAGGTATTAACCGAGTAAAGGAATCTAATATAACATTTGTGCATTTATATTTATACTTAAATGTATTTCCAGCTAGTGTTTTTCAGATTTTTGTAATAGAAACTAGATATTGTTTTGCGTTTCTGAAATGTAATGAGGTGCTATATGATAACATGACAATGTCTAATTTTAGCATCTGAATACTTCAATATCTTTTTTTACAAATGTTATTGAGCAAATTTACTTCTACATTGTGTTTTCAAAGTCAGGGTTTCGTGATTTGACATCAACCAATAGAATATGCAAAAACTAAAAAAAAAATCAAATGTATCAATTAATCTCAGTTAAGATATTTTGTTAAGGAAACAATATTTATCATTACAAATATTGCACTGATTGTATTATCATATAAAAACTGGTTGAAATGCTTTTTGACAATAAAAGTAGTTTTAATGAACAATTAACTATCTGGTTTATTCAGCTCTCAGAAGCAAAACGTCTGCCTTTATACTTGAAAACAGAGATTTGACATTTATTGTGAAATGTATCAATTTTGACTGATTTGAAATATTTAACATGATAATTTTTTTAATTAAATTTTTTGGTAGCATCACGCAGCCCTACCTCTAAGATATCATAAAAAGCACTGATCAGGTGGGAGATGGTATACCTTTGTAGAAGAGCACCACTATTTTGGAGAAGGACTTCATGAAGTGGATGTTATCATAGCAGTACTCCTGAATCTTGAGCAGTAACACCAGCTCTGATTGACCCTGAGTACTGAACACAGCCAGGAGAGGTGCATAGTGCTAAAAGAGGACAATAAATAAATAAATAAATAAATAAATAAATAAATAAATAAATAAATAAATAAATAATCACCCTTCAGTTATAAAATCTTGACATTTTTAACAGTAACATACAATTAGTAAAAAAAAAAAATACTGAATTGTCAAAAATCACACTGAATGAATGAATTTTGTACAAGTCACACTATGCTATACTATAAGAGCTTTTACACTGGGATGTCATTTTAACTCATAAACTGTATAACACTAAACTACAACTTATGACAAGGTGCAAAAACCTCTAAGTGCCGTCTGAAATTTTCTTATAAAATGTCCATTTTTCTTAAGCTCCTGCGTGTATGTTGAGTAAATCCACTTTTATGGCAAACATTTTTTATTTTTATTGCCCTTAAAGTGAAACAACTATACATAAACATAGGAGGTTGAGAAAAATGCTCATTTTAGAAGAAAAACTCTTCATTTGTTATTTAAACAAAGTTAAAAACATATTTTTGTACACAAACTTCATGTCATAAAACAAAAAGTTCATTTAAACATTTAAATATAATTAACATGTGCAAAGAAAATGAGACCCACTGTATATTTCATACAAAAAAAAACAGAAATGCCATTAATAGAAAGGAAATTCATCATTGATTCTTATTGAAGTGATTTTGTGGAGTCCGTTCATGAAAAGTGTACAACTGAATTTAAAATACTACAACCTTTGGAGTATTAAACAGTGCACTGTAAAGACGACTAGTTGACTTTACTTAAAATAAGTGAGTTAAGCTGTTGCTTTTATAATGATTAGTTGATTTTACTTTAAAAAGTAAGTAAACCCATTAACTTAATTCTTTTTAAGTAAATGAACTATGTCCATGCTTATAAAAAAATAAGTTAAATCAACTAAACAGTTTCAAGTTACAATGGATTTACTCAGTTTTTTAAGTAAAGTCAACTTGATGCTTTTAAGGAAACTCACTTTTTAAGTAAAGTAAATAGTCACTTTTTACAGTGTATGCATGAGCAGTAAAAACATGACAATGAAACATTTTAAATAAAGCCAAATAACATAAAATGAAAAAACAAATAAAAATGAAGTGTGTTTGCAATGTACCTTCAGGTGTTTGAGGGCCTGTTCGGTCACCAGCTCCTCTTTCTTATTCCACTCCACTGCATTCATGAGGCAGGTCCATAGTAAGCCAATCACAGCCTGCTCCTGAAGATCATTCTTCTTCATCTCCTCCTTCACATACACCACGATCTATACACAATTTACATAAGAACATATGAAACATTTCAAGACCCTATTATACTAATTGTGTGTTGTTTGATATAAAATCTGGTTTCTGGAGAAACAAAAGGTTAAGAAGAGCTGATCCACACTTGCTGCACACTTTATTAGGTATATCTATACTTTACTGGTTGGGTCCCTCTTCTGTCTCCAGAACTGCCTCTATTGTATGAGGCATAAATTTAACTAGGTGCTAGAAATAAATATTCCTCTAAAATTGTGGTTTATACTGACATGACAGCATCTCACAGCTGCTTTAGAATTGTCAAAATTATTAGCCCTCCTGCTACATTTTAATAATATCTCAAGTGTGTGAATGTGAAGAGCAGGATTGACCTCTCTGATGGGACACTGCTGCGACAGGCGCTCCTGCAGCTCTTTCTGAAGCTCTTTTCGTGTGCCCAGAGTCTGCTGCGTGCGCAGGAAATCTGACAGCTCTTTCAGGCCTGCCTCCGTGAAGAACTTTGTGAAGTGCTCCACATTCTGCTTATTGGCAGGGAAGAGTTCCTGCAGTCAGAGCAGATTCAACTATTAGATTAGAAATGAGAGGAAGCTTCAACCTACTTAAGACATAGAGATCCACCAATCGACCAATCAGTGTTATGTTCAATCCACTTAAATTTGTAAAAACTAATAAGAAAACTTAACTCTTTCATGTTGTCCCAGTACAAATCGATTGTATGGAACCCAGCATTTTTTACAATGTACCTGTCAACATTGGGATCCCCCCGCCCTAAAAAAAACCCCTAAAAGCCCAACAAATCCCAAAATGACCCCAAACTCCAAAATCTGTTAATTCAGAGCAGTTTAATTGTAAAAATTGTTAGCTGAAACAATTAGTAGTATGGGGGAAAAGGTCATTACAAATTACATTTAGCATACATTAGAAAAAAGTTGCCAATAAATTAAAAGCTATTAAACAAGATATTTTGAAAAATGTTGAAAACCTGTAACCATTGACTTCCATGTTATTTGTTTTTCGTACTATGGACGTCAACGGTTACAGGTTTACAGCATTCTTCAAAATATCTTCTTTTGTGTTTAACATATGAAAGAAACTCATAAAAGTTTATGACCATTTGAGGGTGAGTACATAGAGAGTAGGGTGAGTAAATAGCAAGTAAATTTTCATTTTCGGGTGAACTATCCCTATTAGGTCATGAGTGAGTTTAGAGGTGTAAAAGGAGGTTATGAGCCCTTCCATGGAAGCATAATTTATCTGCATAAGGGTTTGTAGTCTATTCATAATAAACAGAGTTTAGCAGCAAGCGTCATACCAGGAGTTTCTTATCCAGGTTGGCTTTTCTAAGAGCAGATGTCACTGCGTTGGCGTCCTTCTCTGCTATCCAAGCTTTAAACATCTTCACCGCAAAAGAGGCTGATATTCCTACAAAGAAGAGAGTGGCGGAAAGTATATTATATTTTAAAACATAGCTTTTTCATAAATCAGAGATTTTAGAATTGTTGGCTTTTCACAGTGAGATTTTCTAATCTAACGTAAAGTAAACATAGACTTTAAAGTGTTTCTTTTGTCAGATTGGATCAAGCTTCAGATTGAGCTATAAATATTCACTTGAGCAGCAAACATCAATTTTATTATTATTCATTTGTATTCTAAAGGTTTCTACAGAGGTATATGTTCATACGTGATTTTATTTTTTTTTAGCATGTATTAACATTTTATTTTACTAATAATTGTGAAAATGTATGTTCTGCTGTATTTTCTGAATTATTAAGAAATAAAAACATATTCTGAAGATCCCTTCTATATATATTTTGTTACTCTAACATGTCAGAAAAACAACAAAACAACAATTCTGAACCTGACTTCATTCAGTGTTCCTATTTATGTGCTAGAAATGTATGCAATTTAGTGCATATTTAATTAAATAGTGCACAATTTGCATATTGAAAGATGCATACAAAAAATTATTTATATGCTATATTTATACATACAAAACATCCTTGAAATTCCTAATATAACCAATCAATTGGTGAATTATGGTGATTATTATTAGATATTTCTTTACCCTGTTCACCTGCATTGTCTTGCCTTAAATAGTAACATGCAAAAAACCAAATTCTTCATAAAGATCACACAAACCTTCTTTGACAAGGTTATCGCTAAAGAGGCTGGTGATGATTGGTGGTGGCAGTGTGCCGTTGGCCAACAGAACTCCTGTTAGCATGGCTAGTTTGGTCTGCTCAGACTCAGTGAAGCCCTTCAGGAACAGAAGAAGCTAGACAAAGATAAGAAATATTGATGAGAGCATATTTCACAGTATGTCATACGTATATGATTTTTGTCATTTACAGTAGACACAGTATTTTAGATCATATATTTTACATATTATGTGCACATACTTACCTTCTTGATTTCTTCTTCAAAGGCTTTCTCCAGATATTTGTACCTTCTGATAAGTTTATTAAACACCTGTTCAAAGACACAATCATTCATATCATATTTGTGTAAAAATGAAGTTTAGAAAGTAACAAGTAAATATTATTAATATAATTATTGTTGTTGTTATGTACTTCTGTACTTTATTAATGTATGCATTTTATATGAATATGAATATTATAAAATGCATACATTAATAAAACAGCATCATCAACAACAACACTGCTATTATATAGTGTCAGGCAACGATTAATTACTATTAATTGCATCCCAAAATAAAACTTTGTATTTCATAATATATGTGTGAATTGTGCACATTTATTTAGAAATATATACATAAATTATTGGGCCGCACGGAGGCGCAGTGGGTAGCACAATCGCCTCACAGCAAGAAGGTCGCTGGTTCGAGCCTCGGCTGGGTCAGTTGGCATTTCTGTGTGGAGTTTGCATGTTCTCCCCGTGTTGGCGTGGGTTTCCTCCGGGTGCTCCGGTTTCCCCCACAAGTCCAAAGACATGCACTATAGGTGAATTGGGTAAGCTAAATTGTCCGTAAAGTATGTGTGTGAATGAGTGTGTGTGGATGTTTCCCAGTGATGGGTTGCAGCTGGAAGGGCATCCGCTGTGTAAAACATATGCTGGATAAGTTGTTGGTTCATTCCGCTGTGGCGACCCCAGATTAATAAAGAGACTAAGCCGAAAAGAAAATGAATGAATGAATAAGTCTTATATACAAGATATGTATCCTATATAGCTCATATCTCACTTTGGCAACTGTCATACATGATGCCTAGCTCATATTTTCTATTATCAAGGCAATAACTAAGAACTAAAAAATGAATGAATGAATAAACTAATTATTTATTCAAATTTATTCATTCATTCATTTTCTTTTCGGCTTAGTCCCTTTATTCATCAGGGGTCGCCACAGCGGAATGAACCACCCATACACTTTGATTCACACACATATACTACGGACCCAATTCACGTATAGGGCATGTCTTTGGCTTGTGGGGGAAACCGGAGCACCCGGAGGAAACCCACGCGTACACCCACGCAGGTTTGAGAATTATAACAGAATAATTACATCAAACACTAGCTACAACATTAATTACTAGTTAATTCAACATGACAAAAAAACAAAATTCTGGAGATGCACACATTTAGTGGCTGTTGATGGAGAGTCATTGTAATCCGTGGGATTATCTTGAAATGACACAGTACGAGAGTCATACTGCTTCTATAGTGGGGATTTGGGGACTAAGTACATTTAATGCAATTTTCTAACAGGATTCCTCCACTTCCCTGTCACTTTGGTCTGCTTATTTTTCATACACAACAATGGGGAAGAAGCCAAGTGGGACGTTCACCTGAGCGTAGCTGCGAACAGCGGTGTGGTTTTCCTCTGCATTGAACACACAGTGCTGCGTCACCTTGGTCTTGTCCCCGTCGTCAATGCGTGTTCCTCCGGGAGCTGAAAGAGGGAAAGTGGGGTTAGAGGTTAAAGCTGTAATTCCTCTGAGAGCACAGTGCTGTCATTGTTAACCCTTCTGACAACATACCACTCTGCCTCTCATAACTGAAAACTAAGAAGATGAAGTAAGATTTTTTAAATGTTTTTTGAAAGAAGACTATTGTGCTCACCAGGGGCTGCATTTATTTGATCAAAAATGCAGTTAAAATTGTGAAATATTATTACTAGTTAAAATAAGTGTTTTCTTAGTGAATGTAGTTTAAAATATCATTTATTCTAGCAATTTAATGCTGAATCTTTAGTATCATTACTCCATAAACTCCATTTATTTGATAAAAAATGCAGTAAGATTTGTGAAGTATTATAACTAGTTAAAATAACTGTTTTCTTTAGTGAATGTAGTTTAAAATGTAATTTATTCCGGAGATTTAATGCAAAAAATTTTGTATCATAACTCCATAAACTGCATTTATTTGATTAAAAATACAGTAAAAATGGTAAAATATTATTAGTTAAAATATATTTATTTTTAGTGAATGTAGTTTAAAATGTAATTTATTTCTGCGATTTAAAACAGCATTTATTCA
>CAIGQW010002378.1:3153231-3171229 GCA_903798125.1 Danio choprae
CACACACACACACACACACACACACACACACACACACACACAGCATTTGTTTGCTGAAAAATAACCAAACTGTCAAACAATTACAATGTACAATTTATGTTAACATATTTAAAAATGCATTTTAAAGCTGAATATAGTAAAGTCTATTGAATAGTTAGTGCATAGTATAGTGATTTGAAAGCATGTGTCTAATTTTATTCTACATTTGAACAAAATCATGAAACTTATCATATCATTTAGTATTTTAATTGTATTATTCTGGTATCTCTTTTGCCCTGTGCATTGAATACAGGATCAAGTTCAAGTCTATTCAAGCCCAGTACTCCAAATTTACCATAATAAACAGCATATTTTTTTAAAAAGACCCACTACTTTATTTCAGCTTAACATATTGCAATATTATTGTATCCCGAGTTCAGTATTTGTATTGAAACAGAAATAATTATCCTCTATAGGCTTTTGATTTTTTTTCTCCATAAAATTGCGACCTTAAAATAAAGAAATATCACATTATATCACCTAGCTTTCAGTATGGCAATATATAATAATCACATTGTTATATGCATCAAATCATCATCAGATCCCTGCCAATTCCCAGCACTAGCATGAACTCATAAATACATACAAACATAAACTTAGCATGCAATTAAATACAATTTCTTGTAATCTAGCTACACGCTTTCTCATCTCCCACCAAAATTGGCTTCACCTCATATACATACGATTCAATACACACAAATCCACACTCAGCCTCCAAAATGTCTATAATATGCCTTTGGTTCCACATCTACTCTGCCTTCCCATTTCTGCTCCATCCAAATTCAGCACTCTGCTTCTGTCCCACAGTGAAAACCACCCACTCGCTCTCTCTCAGCCTGCTCATGTGCAAAAGATCTGAAGATTTCCAACTGGCTCTGACAGCTCATAGGAAACAGGAGGATGAAAAAAAAAGAAATCACGTTGCAGATTCCTCATCTTTAACCATCAGTGGGATTTGTAAGTTGATGGCCTGGAGGAACAGCACTAAACACTTTGATCCGGAGATGTGCTGCAAGTGTTGTAGAACAGCCTGCTGTCACGGGGGAGTGAGTTAATGACCTCTTATTCTGCTAATCCACTAAAGACGGTAGTGTTTCTGCATGAACTGACAGCACAAAGGATGCCGCAGTCGGTACATTATAAATGATGCTTGTTATATTGAGAATAAGATAAGACATCAATGGTCTTTTATGTCGAACTTTAAGGTCCATGTGAAATCAAAATGTATGATGTTTATTTTGCTAGCATACATCTTTAGCAGGGCTGCACGATTTTGTAAAAAACTGATATTGCAATATTTAGCTTTTTTTTGCGATATATATTGCGATATTAATGTCATTTAATGAGATGATTTAAATAATAATTAGGAAATAATCATAATTTTACATTGTGTTAATTTTGTAGGGAGTGTGTTTATTATAAAGTGTAATAAACAAATCCGAAGCATAAATGAATACAAATGTAAAATAACACTGTGTAGTCTTCATTGTAATAAAAAACACAATTATCTGTGTTAAAGCTATACATTTTATAATTTCTTGTGGCCAAATGGTTAAAATTAGCTTGGAATTTTACAGTCACATGCCTTAAAAATACATTTGTTCACTTTAGTAGGGTAAAACTTTTCTTGTGTTCGGAACTATTTCCTGGTTAATCATAATCACAACTCAAAACGGCAGATTCTCCGATCTGACAATCGCATATCTTGCACATTGCGATATCGATGCTGAAACAATATATCGTGAAGCCCTAAGGCTAACAATAAATTGTTAGCCTTAAGGTAAGGTAAAAATGGCTTTGTTTTGGTAATCTTCAATCAAAGTCTGACCATTTGCTTCTGCGTTTGGAGTGGCGGTTCCTCTCTTTTGACATCAGTTTAATGGCTTTAGCCACAATATTGATGACCAAGCCTCTCTAACCATCAATTACGTGGGAATGATGCTCAAAAAGTTAGCCCCGCCCCCTAATCAATATTCCGTTTCAGTTGGAAGTACATCAACATACTGAAATAAAAGTCTTAGCAACTTCTGGGTTCACCTGTGGTTTAATTGAATACTTCTGGAAGTAATAGTTTTATACTACTAGTATCATTTATACTATATTATATGCTGTATTATAGAGCTTTTCATTATGCACTGTAATTACATTTTAGCATACATTTTATTTCTGTCTTTATAGTCCAAAAAGTAATAATAATTAATAAGCAATGTATTGAACCAAAAAGTAATAATTAAAAAAATTATTCGCTCAATATAAATGATGAGATGTGTAAATTATACGCGTGTGAAAACACACACTCGAGCTGATCCTGTTTGTTTACAAAAAAAGAAGGATGGGTTTCATTTTGTTGTAAAAAAAAAAAAAATGGTTGTTTCGCTTTATAAGACCTTGATTGTCTGGAGCCATGGGCAATGATTTAGTTTTGTCTGTATATATATATTTTTAGACTCTTTAAGTGCAGGGTTGACACTGACATGCAACATATGAATTTCCAAGGACCACCATTTCAGCAAATAAAAGCAAAAATAGCAAAATGCAAAATTTATTTTACTCAAGTTTACATTTTTGGCCAAACTACACCATTAAGACATAAATATTAGTATTGTAATTTTACAATAAAAAAATAATTATTTTATCACCTGATTTATTTTATTTTACAGAATAGTATAACTTTTACAACTAACTTATACATGTTTATACTTTTAATCATTTAATAACAATCATAATAAAATCATAATAAATATTTTTAGTCAATCAAAATAGTTTTAACACACTAGGAATGTGGCCTATAATAATAAACAAACTTAGAACAACAAAACCAACTCTAGTTCACTTTTACGCTTATTTATACAGATTTGAGTATGTACTTCTAAAAACCTACCCTAAGTATGAAAAAATATATATTTCTCAAAGACTTAGCAAGACACTGATCACATTTCAGCCTTTTTTAACTGTAAAAACTGCTGGGTTCCACACAATCCCTTTATGCTGTCCCAACACAAATCGATTAAGTTAACAGTCATTTTTTACAAATTTAAGTGGATTGAACAAAAACAATTAAGTTGTCCCAAAAAAAACTTAAGAATTGTGTTGTTCCAACTTATTTTGAATAAATATTTTGAACAAGCAAGTGATTTTGTTTTGAGTGTATGCAGATGAACTTCAGAGGGGATAAGCTCACTTTAGAACGATTATTAAAAAACACAACTATTAAAATCTCTATTCAAATCCCTTTTCAAATAGCAGCATATCTAGCCGGAAAAACTAATAATCGCAATGTAAGTTTTTATTTATTTATTTTGTAAAGCGCTAGTTTCTGTATTAAGAAAATATAGCAGTATAATTGAATTCAGTTGTATAAAGTGTCATTTAAATGGTCTCACCCAGCATGCTCCCAGCAATGAGGATGTCAAACAGGGTGTCGGCATAGCGACGGTAGTCTAGTCTCGACCCAGTGACATCCAGAAATTTGGCTACAGCATCAAGATCACCACCTGCTTCGTTGAGGCCCTGAACAATTGTGTCTCGGAAAACCGTTGGCTCAAACTTCTCCTTTTCATCTAGAAGACAGAAAAACAAGTCAGGATTATGACCACGGAGAATTCAACGTATACCACTGAAGCCAAGACACTGCAGATGAATAAGGTAAAAAAAATAATGAATGGTTATCACCATACTTTTCAACATTGACTGTTTGTTTACAACTTTTTCATTACAAGTGTTCTAAAATGTTGTTTCAATATGCAAATGGTGCACTATATGCAAATACATTTCCATACATTTGCATACATTTCCAGTGCATAAATATGGTTAAATTCAAGGATCTTGTTTCATGTCAACACTGTAGAAATGCTTAGACGTTGTGTCTTGTTTCTAGTTCAAATACCTAAAAATTCTTAAATCAAGAAGCATTTCTTAATGCAAAAAAAATTAAATAAATAATAAAAGTAAAGATTTAGCAAGATTTTCATTAAAAACAAGCAAAATAATTGGGCAGTATGGGAAGCAAATTAAACCTGTTTTTAGATTTTTCTTTTAGATTACCGCACTGGCAGATTATTTAGCTTATTTTAAGCAGAAACTAAATTTATTTTGACTTATTTAAAAAAAAAAAAAAAAAGATTTTTACTAAGCTAGGCAAAGATTAATTGTGATTAATCGCATCCAAAATAAAAGTTTGTATTGACATAATATATGTGTGTGTATATTATATATTTATCATGTATATATAAATACACACATCCATGCATATATTTGAGGAATTTTTTTTATATATATATTTATATTGAGATATTTATTCATTTATTCATTCATTTTCAAAATTTGTTATTTTGTTTTTGACATAAGATATAACTCAAAGGTTTGGAACCACTTAAGGGTGAGTAAATAGTGAGTAAATCTTCATTTTTGGGTCTTTAAAATGGTATTTTGCATACTTTCTTTAGATTAGATTGAAGAAAATAACACTTTATGAAAAGACAAAAAAAAACACCTGTGGAAGGACTACCCCTAGTCTCTCTGACTCTTGCACCAGGTTGCACATTTGCACTATAGACACTTTCTTAATCACTCAATGTCTCTTGGAAACACTGTGCATTTTTAAATTGTGCTTCATTCAGGTGAGTGGGCTTGACAAACCACTTGTAGAAACACTCTTCTCTCTTATGCACCTGACACTTTATCTAAACTCCACCTTACAAGGACTCAATGTTTACTATAAATGTACCACAATCATGTTGCACTGCTTGCTTCAACCTTAAAAACCTCTTGCACAATATTAGACCTTAAATACCTTTTTTTGCCCAATATCCTGCACAACATTGTTCAGTCTCATGGAAAAGTACTTGTATAGCCTGTCTTATGTGTATAGTTTAAGTATTTTATTCTATTTTATAATATATGTTAGTTATGCATAGGTTTTTTTTATAATAGCTCTTATGTCCAGTGTTGTGTTTGTATTTATGATTAATCCATGTAGCACTGTTGTCCTACGAGACACGACATTTCGTTCCTCTGTATGTCCACACATGTAGCTGAATGACAATAAAGCACGACTTGACTTGACTTCACTTGAAAAAGCCCAAAATCTCAAAATTGACACAGTTATGTAAACGGTAAATGTTTTTGAGTTGATCTTGGATTTCTGTCCCTCTGATAACGAAGCAGGTGGTCGCATACAGAAATATGTACACTTATACCTACTATTATGTAAATGAGTTCCCTACCCTCACTGCTGGCTAGAAAATCTGATTATAGCACACAGTAAAAGAGCATGTTGAGTGTCTTCCTGTGAGATCTCACATTTGAAGAGCCAGTCACACCTACCACGCAAGCCAGCGAAGCATAACGCTAATGCCCTGTTGAAAACGCCCTCACATTTGTCACAGTCAAAAGCTATTAAGTAACGCTCCTAAGTTGTCCGCCATGTCTAACGTTATGCCCTTTCACCCATATCATACACCTACATAAGAGATTCAATTTAAAACTCTGGCAGATACTGTATCAATTACAGTAAATCAACGTAAAATACTTTTTGAATTGTTGGAACTTTTGTATTTGTATAAAGAAGTATGGGGTCAGAAAGATTTTTTTTAAATATATATTTTTTTTCAGCAGGGATGGATGAAGTCTCAGTTAAGAAATTATTCTACAAAGACTACAAAAACTTTCATTCATAAAATTAAAAAAACACAAATTTTCACAAGATTGAATATGACTTATCGAGCAACAGTTTTCGAACTGTGATGAGACAAAATAATCATATTAACATAATTTATGAAGAACCATCTAACACTTAAGACTGGAGTAATGATTTACATCAGATTTAAAATGAAAACAGTATTACAGTAAAATGTTCTATTGTTGTGTTTTCCAAATGTCTAAAGATCCTTACATTCATATAGTTTTACTTTGGAGGCAAAACAACACAAGAAATCGTGTTTTCTGTGAAATAAATTAAATATATGCATCTTAATATTTAAAACAACAAAAAACATCTTCCAATGAATGGACTCAATTAAATAAGATTAATTCAAACTAAAAAAAGTAATTTTTTACCCATTTACATAAACTCAAACAAAATGATTTTGCTGCTTGTTCAAACTACTTAATTTAAAAATGAGATTTTTGGGGGATTAAATACATTTTTAAATAAAAAAAGAATTTTGTTGCTTCAGCTCATTTTAAACAAACAATTTCTTAAAGAGACAAAAAATACTCTATTTTGCATAATTAATAAATCTTTCTCGATTTAAAAGTGTTTAGATATTTGTGCTTTTTATGCTGTGCATGCAACATTTAATGCCATGATTCTATAAATGCAAATAGATAGTTCAAACCAAAAAAATGTAGAGTTATTTTGCCGTTTACTGTGACATATTTTATTGTGAAAATTGTGGTCTTTGATTTAAAAAACGCACAGTCATGCAATGGAAACATACATGCGATTTTGTTATTAAAGCTACCAGTCATGAATTCTAAAGCATACACAGTGAATTAACTAGTCTTGGTCAACTCAACTTTTACATAAACCTAGAGAAACCATAAAGACTTTTAATTTCATTCAATTCTCTAAAAAGAACCAGTTCAAAAGAATGTTTTGTTTGCAAATCAGACATTTTAAAAGTAAAAATGTCGTAAATGTTCGGTTTCTTTTAAAGACTTATCGTGATCAATTAATTACTTGTGCTTTTTTGTGACTCACACTGTGAAAAATGCTGGCTTCCACGCAATCGATTTGTGTTGGGACAACATGAAGGAATTAAGTTAACTAAGTATTAGTTTTTATCTATGTAAGTGGATTGAACATAAAAAATTAGGTTATCCCTCCAAATAAACTCAGGAATTGTTGTTTCAGCTCCATTTATTTAGTTATTTAGTTTCAATTGTTCACACTTAGCTGATGCTTGATTATAAAGCGTGTTTGGCATGCTGTCCAGGGAGAGAGCCCTGAGCTTATCAGATCCTCGAGCCCGGGGCTCCCTCCCGTTGCAGGGCGAGAGGGGAGTTTGAGCTCAGGTAAATCTCAAACTCCTCTGCTGTTGTAGCTAATGAAAAAATAGGGATTGCTATGAAGAAATAACTACTTACTAGGAGCACGTCTATGGTGCCGATTTGGATTAGTCAATTAACTTAAGTTGCATGTTTTTGGACGCTGGGAGGAAACCAGCGGACCAGGGGGAAACCCACACGAGCACAAGGAGAACATGTAAACTCCGCACGGAAACGTTGACTGGCTTGGTAAGGACTAGAACCAGTGATGTTCTTGCTGTGAGGCAACAGTGCTAACCACTAGGCCACCGTGCCACCCATCTAGGAAAGGAGGAGTAGGGGGAAGGGGCGATTCTTCAAAACGAAGATGGCTGTGGTATGGAACTTAGGTTATTTATGGTGACTTAGGAATCGTCTGATTGGTGAATCATGAATTGGCTAATGCAGGACCAGCTATGTTCATTCATGAGCACGTGATCCTCTCGAAATTAGCTTATAAATAAACTTCACAAAGTAGTTTAAACAAACATCAAATGTCCTTTTTGTGCACGGTGATGTTAAAAAAGACTTATACTCTATGAATCATCCATGACTGTAGTTTCTGCTAAATTAACAGTGAATTATCTTTTTTGGAAATGAAATACCCTATTAAGACTCTGGTTTAAGACCATTTAACAGCATTTAATTGTGGAAAGTCAAATCAATACATTTTAAGACCCACAAAAAAACCTGACCTGTAACTCTGAGATTGAAACTCTAAGATAAAAGAGCATAACGCCAGAGGGTCTGCACTAGTCCCAGTATTGTGTAGGACATGAAGTACACAGTAGCACACAAACAAGCTATTAATGGAACATGAATTGAGACTCTTGCCACTGATTTGCTGAGTGAGTGTTTGCAACATGTGTGTACTTTAGCAGGGTGCACATCTAAAGTGTGTTTGTGTTTCTCTATGTGTATAAATATTCAAAACCGTTGCATAACTATCAACTAAAACTACTCGTATAACTAGCTTTTTGGTATTTTCTGTGGTAATCAACTTGTATTTGAATGACATGAATGGACAGTTCACCCATATATCGACATTTATTCACCATTTACTCACCATCAAGTAGTTTCATGAGTAGTTTATGAGCTTTGTTTATGTTTCGAACACAAAAGATATACTGAAGAATCATGGAAGCCAATGATATCCATAGTACAATAAAAAACAAATACTAGGTATGGCAGCTGGTTTCCATTCACATTCTTCCAAATATCTTCTTTTGTGTTCAACAGAAGAAAGAAACTCAAACAGAATTGTAATTTTTGGGTGAACAATCCCTTTAAAATAAATAACAGTGTTAAAATCTTTACAACCAAAAAAAGAATAATCTTTAAGCATTAAAATGTGAAATGTTGATATAAAATGTGACTCACCCCTTTTCCTGGTCTTAAACCGCTGGCCTGTAAGCACTGGCTTCTGTTGCTTACCGGTATTCATAAAAGTCCTTCACATGCAAAAGATAAAAATACATTCAAATTAGCAACAAAAAAAAATGTACATCTCAGATCCATTTATGAACAAAACATTTAAATACAACACAGCAAAAACAACTCCTTCCCCATTAATGTGTTCTTCACCCAACACATCTTCCATCCTACACTACATCCTCCACTCACACACCTTGTTTATAATAGCACACTGTACTCGGAGGAGAAAAATCTAGCGATCTAAAAGCTCATCAGCTGAGAGGTTTCACCAGCGCAGTGTGTGTTCCAGCAGAAAGCCAGTGCACCGGCAAGCCTTTCGCTGCCCCGTGCTAAATATAGAGGGGCTCATCCCCGACAGTGTAAACTTCAGTCACCCAGGCCTGGGACACGTGTCGTATTACAGCAAGGACATGTCTGATCACAGCTTACAGCCCTCTGTTTCTTTGTGTGTGTGTGTGTGTGTGTGTGTGTGTGTGTGTGTGTGTGTGTGTGTGTGTGTGTGTGTGTGTGTGTGTGCGTGCGCAAGTAAAAACATACCAAGTATACACATATGTACACAAACAAAATCATCATTTTATTCAGTAGTTTTGTGACAAGGATCTACAAAACAATGTAGGGTAAAAGAAAGCAAATATGCTTATGTCTGTTGTTCGCAGGAAATGCCAGACATGGGATTTTGATTAAAAATAAAAGATCATTACACCTCGTGCTGACAACTTGTAACATTTGTCATTTTGTTGAAGATTTTTTTAAATTAGTATTATTATTTAATTAATTAATTAGTTACATTTTTTATCTCTATGCAGTAATTCTGTGATGTTATGCGCTTATAATGTACTTCATTTTGTATTTATGTATTTATAATTTAAATATATAATATTTAAATAATAAATCTATTTATTTTTCTTGTTTTGTTAATTGGGTTAATGAAGGAGGGGTTAGGGCATGGCATTAACAATGGACAATATATTACTGTTTACCTCCCTCAATATTTAATTTGTTTTGTCATACAAAAGACCAATAAAAAGATTGAAATGAAATAAAAAAATAATAATTACAAGGTCAAGATAAATAAAATGTAAAAAAAAAAAAAAAAAAAGGATCTACAATGTTATTAAAAAACATTGAACATTTATTTTGTTATTTTGCTAATATGAATACATGAAGTTTCCAAGTATTTTTTGTATTCATTAAAGAATTCAGAAACAAATGCTACACTGATAAGAAATCTTCCCAGAGCACCAAACTAATACATCAATTGTTATTTAAAAAAACAACTTTTAAAATAAATGCGACTGTTGTGATTCAATAATAAAAAAAAAAAACTAAATAAAAAGAAACAAACCAACTAACTACTAAATAAATAAATAAATAAATAAATAAATGATTAAAATAAATAAATAGATATAAAAAAAGCATTTGAAATGCTTTGGTGCTGTGGAACATTTTGTATTGTAAAAAGCACATATAAACAATACATTCAGATAATAAATTCACAGATCTAAAAAGATTTGCAATCAAACAGAGCCTCTTTTTCTGTGCTACGTCCTCAAACCTGCAGCTGATACATTGTTATTTCAATGTAATTACAATGTTATTTATATATTAAAATCAGAACAATTGTTTTGTGCACCACAGCTTATACGTTTCTAACACCAAGTCCTTTCATGCAGCATTGAACAATACGTATTCATGTGTGAGTCCCGTGTGATTTATAAATGATATCAACAACCACGCTCACCAGGGACAAGCTCACAAAGGAGATGATTTAGCTGATTGTCACCCAACCTTATTCTATTTCAACACCGACTGCCCTTAGATCAGTTCTAAAGAAGACCTTCCAGAGCACAACACCTCAAAGGCCACAGGAAAATGTGTAAAAACTTCAGAGAGAGTCAGAGTAGGGTCATAATTAGATTACAACAGTCCCAGAGGGGAGTGTGTGAGGCTTACAAAACAATCAGAATCACTGAAAATAATTCTATTTAATGCATTACACTGCTGATTGAACCAAGCTCTTCCATTTATTTCAGTTCAGTGCATTTCTTGTAGAGCACAAGTGAGATTTTTAGTAATAAAATCAATTAAACTAGGAGCAAATATTGCATTGGACCTGGCAACCACATTGCTGTATACAACGTAAAAATTGAATGGCAAAAAGTAAAGACAACAAATATTTTTATGTTGCTTCAACTTGTTTTAGGGTGGCATGGTGGCTCAGTGGTTAGCACTGTCGCCTCACAGCAAGAAGGTCGCTGATTCGAGTCCTGGCTGGGCGAGTTGGAGTTTACATGTTCTCCCTGTGTTTGCGTGGGTTTCCTCCGGGTGCTCCAATTTCACGTACAGTCCAAAGACATACACTATAAGTGAATTGGATGAACTAAATTGGCCATAGTGTATGAGTGTGTGTGAGAATGTGAGAGTGTAAGGGTGTTTTCCAGTACCGGGTTGCTGCTGGAAGGGCATCCACTGAGTAAAACATGTGCTAGAATAGTTGGCGGTCCATTCCACTGATAAATAAGGGACCCCTGATAAGCAAGGGACTAAGCCGAAAGAAAATGAATAAATAAACTTGTTTTAATGAGTTAATAAGGTATCAACCACTTTTTAAGTTATACAAAGTTTTAACTCAGTTTGATTGATATACATTGAGATGAGTAGAAAAGATAATTTAATTTAAAAAAAAATTTAAAGCAGCAAGACCTTTTTTACAGTTTATTTGTACGTTTTTATGTTCCATGACACACTCTTTAGCTAGTGTTGCCGGTGCCAATTTATAAGTACTTCAGTGCCAAGAATAACACACAGGCTGTGGCATTCCTGGAAGAGAATGCAACCTGGATTCAAAGTCGGAATGAGGTGTTGGGACACAACACAGGGCAGTGGATTTGATAGTGTATAAATAAATACTGTGGGTAAAATAACTATTGAACCTATCATCATTTTCTCTGAAAACATATTTTTTAAGTAGCTGTTGACTTGAAATTTTCACCAGATGTTGGAAAGTTTTGTGTAATAAAATTTAATGACACAGGGAAAATTATTGATCACATAAAGAAAGGGAGATGTAAAAAGGCATGGAAAGCCCAGACAGCAGTTGAAATCTCTCAGTAATTAGAAATAAACCCTGTCCACTAGTCACTGTAAATTAATATTAGTTGCTTGAGTCCCAACACTAACATTACTAAATGATGAAGATGAAACCAGGGTGGACATTACAGGAGGAATTTAATCCCAAAAACAAGGAAACTCTCAGCTGGTTTCAGAAAATAAAATAAAAATAAAATAAAGTTGCTAGAATGGCCCAGCCAATCACCTGATCTGAATCCAACAGAAAATAAGAAATAAAAAGATCACACAGAACCGTCAAGATTTGAAGACCCACAGAACCATCAAGGTTTGAAGGCTCTTTTGAAGTCTGAGGAAAAGGGAACAAAATAATAATAATCACACCTTAGCAATGAATGTAACTTTATTCTCCAAGCTGTCATTACCAAAAAGCCTTTTATACAAAATTATAAATACATTTCAGTAGTTCAGTACTTTCTCCTTTAGTCCTTCATTACATTGTTATTGCACATAACTAATTAGTCTGTTTTTTTTTTTATTATTATTTGTATGTTTGGATTTTTACCAAAAATCTGAGTGAATTTCATGTCAACAACAACATGTACATATACCAGAAAAAGTGTTAAATTTACCTGATGTATACTAAAATATGTATGAGTTTACACAACACAAATCACTACACGTACAGATTTATTAATTTATTTAAAGATGAAAAGCTATTGTATGCTATATAAAGACATTTACTTTTAACATTCTGCATTGTACATTTTAACTTGACATTCAAGCTAAAAAGTTAAAATAATGTAAATAATGAGATGTTCCAATTCAAAGTCCACATCAAATTATAGAAAGCATATTAAAACTTAAATGTTAAAAAAAAACTAATATGGGTGGAGAATATGGTGTCTCCATTCAGTGTCATATACACGTACAAAAAGTTAAACAATAAACTCATTCTGACCTGTATTGATTAAAACATTAAATAATAAAGAGAGAGAGAGAGAGAGAGAGAGAGAGAGAGAGAGAGAGAGAGAGAAAACAAATGAGTAAACACTTGTAGTTGGAATGACAGTGCTGCTGATGTATAGAAATGTATAATTACAACTAATTTGTATTTTATAATTACAACTAATTAGCTCTATGATCCTAATAATAGTATTGAAATATGTTATGGAACGATTCTTGTTCTAAATGTGATCACTACATTATTTGGTAGATAAACTGTTGTTACACTGAATGATATTTTAGTTGGTATCATCTGTGGGGTAAAATAGTCCTTACTTTAGCTGAGAAATAAAAACAAATAAAAAAAAAACATATTTTCTAACATGCATACACACACACAGACACACACAAAATGTTAAGCTGTTGAGCCTATGTTATTACAGTAAGTTAGTAAAAAAAATATAACCTTGCGTTATTATTATATATTATGTCAAACTGTTCACCTGTGGTTTACCGCACTTGTCTCAGTGCTGCTGGCACTTAAATGAAGTAATACGCACTACATCTTTGCCCACACACATCTTTGGATAATACAGGCCAACAAACGTTTAAAAATAATTACAGTCAGACTTCAGAAAACCAAGTATTCCGATTTCATCTGTAGTTAAATGCCACCGCAGGGTTACAATGTAGCGTTTTTGTACATGTAGCCTACTTAATCCTTCACTTTTCAGGTTAGATTTCAACCCATAAAAGCTCATAAGCATAGCTACATCTCGGACGAAGCACGAGAGGTACAAAATCAGATTTGTTACTATAATTAGGCTAACTAAAATATTTAATCAGATTTTATCTTGTGATTGTATTTACCTGTCTGTGATTCTGCCTGTGATGATGTTGAGCACAGCTTCTCGCAGTATCTCTCACGCGACAATTTGAGCAGGCAAGTTAAGTACAGCTGGACCGATCTACTCTCGAGAGGGGTAGTTTGCATAATATAGTACTAAGGTATTTAAAAATAAAATCTTCCTGAAATAAATATCTGTAACAGTTATTTAAATTGGAATGTATAATAAATTAAGTAGACATTTAAATATTAAAATATGCATTATAGTTTTTTTTTGCATCACGGCACTCGGATTTCCAGCCTCCCCTATTTTTAGTTTTCAAGGTGGTATGAACCAAGGCCGTTTTCTCTTTTTTTTAGGTATTGCGTACTATATTATAAGGTCTGTGTTTTCACATTGATATACTATTTACTTTGTCACTTTGATATACTCCTTATATTATCCTTACAGTTATAATAAATGACTTGTGGCAGTATGACGAGCACGACGCCTGCAGGGAAAGGTGATCTGACTCCTGAGGAGAGAGTGATGTTACAGGTGGCTGCTTCAGGTACTGGAAATCATTGTTTAGTTTCCTCCTTTTTTGTTGTTTTTATGATCATAAATCTAGGAGCAAATTTTCTATAAAACTTTCTTTAGGTTTTTATTTATTTAGATGTTGTTTTTTCACCGTGGTTGGTTTGTTTAGCTCCACTGATATTCAATTATGTCGGATCATTAAAAGGTTTTGAGAAATGTATCACTTTATTTAGAAATTAACTATTACACTTGGCAAAAATATATCTATATCTATAATGTGACAAACATTTTATATAATAAATGCTGTTCCTTTGAACATAAATGAATCCTAAAAAATGGAGCTGTTCAAAATGTAACTGTTGAAAGCAGTTGTGGTACTTCATATTTTTTGTGGAAATCTTGATATGTTACATTTTAAAAGCACCATTAAAAACATTCCAAAGAATAAATAAATATTTTATAAATAAAGGACACAAAAAAGATCAGTGACACAAGTAAAGATATTTGTATTATTCATTCATTCACTCATTTTCTTTTCGGCTCAGTCCCTTTATTAATCAGGGGTCACCACAGCGGAATGAACCGCCAACTTATCCAGCATATGTTTTATGGAGCAGATGCCCTTCCAGCTGCAACCCATCACTGGGAAACACCCATACACTCTCATTCACACACATACACTACGGACAATTTAGCTTACCCAATTCACCTACATCGCATGTCTTTGGACTTGTGGGGGAAACCGGAGCACCCGGAGGAACCCCACGCCAACACGGGGAGTACATGCAAACTCCACACAGAAATGCTAACTGACCCAGCTGAGGCTCGAACCAGTGACCTTCTTGCTGTGAGGCGACGGCGCTGCCCACTCTGCCACCGCGCTGCCCTGTATCAAATCTGTAAATTGGAAATTTGTATTAATCTAAGAATTATGAAAATCTCTCAAACTTTCTACACAAATATGAAGTAAAAATATCATAATAATTAGGAAATCTGCATATTAAAATGATTTCTGAAGGATCATATGACACAAATACCTTTTATTGTAATAATAAAAAATAATAATAAATAAATAAATTATATATATATATATATATATATATATATATATATATAATTTTTACATTTTTAATTGCATTTATTAATCATTGTTAACATTAAAAATAACCATTAACATTTACCATTAATTAACTGATTTTAGGTTGAGGTTAATACATACAGTAAAAATGTATGTTAGTCAATGCATTAGTCATGCAAATATTTAAATAATGTCTAAGCCTCTAAGATGTTTATTCAAAGTTTATCCTGGTCTTAGAACAGTATCCTTGCATAATTAGAAATGGGTAGATAATAATAAAAACCTTAGTAAGAAGCCACACAGCTGCTCGGCAATCCAAACGTGCATGTTAACTGTCTGGATGAGGTAGGATCATAAACATGACAAATTATAAGCAGTAATTTACTGGCCATTAAGCACCATTTATGGCTCACTGGGATTCACCAAGCTGAGGCACAACAAAACATAAAATCAGACAGACAGCTGCTGGCCTAACCATACTTATTGTTTCTAATAGTATTTAACTCTAGCCTCACCACTGTAAACAGTGGCATTATGTAATTGTTTTCTGATCATCAGCTCTTATGTAAACAAGTGCAGTGGCTGGTGGGCTGGTGAGGTGATGCCATATGTTCAACATTGTTATTCAAGCATATGGCAGAGACTCTTGAGTGGCGGATGTGGTACTTAAAGAGATGTGATAATGGAGACATGCCACTAGATGTAAACTACAGACTCCTTGAGGACTTTTTGGGACCAGAATGATTGAAAGCAGCAGTTGATAAGCGTATCCCACCTGTCAAAATCAGATGTTGCTTGTTCGCTTCACCACCAACGCAGTCTTTCAACTTCATCCAAGGAGCAACAAAGATTATGACTCACGTTGCTCATGTCACTCTCAACAAGAGCCAGTGTTTTGTCACAATCACCACACTGCAGACACATTTCCTGGATTGTACGAGGGTAAATGCCAGTTGGCTTTAAGTCATGCGGTGGAAAAGATTGCAAGCCATTTTAACCTTTTTTCCTTTATGTTGTTTCAGTATGGCATGACCCCTCTTATGCACGCAGCCTATAAGGGTAGAACAGACATGTGCAGACTTCTGTTGAAGCATGGAGCTGATGTAATGGACCTGACTGTAATGAGCATGAATATGGTTATACCGCACTCATGTTCACTGGCCTCTCAGGTAAACAACCTATATATGAAGATATTAACGCTACAAATTTTAATTTTATCAAACACTTATTTAATCCTCATAAACTGCATGCTCTCTCTCTCTATCTCTCTCTCTAATTCATTTTGATATACTATATGCACGTGTATTATATATATATATTTATTATGTATGAAACACACATATATAATAACAAAACAATTTTGTTACATAGATATTTAAATTTATATACGATTTGTATAAGATCTTATCTTGATCTTATATCAGGTACAATTAACTTGTCAATAACATGTAAAATTTACTTCATGTTTAACCTAACAATACTAAATGAATGAAGTAAAACTGAATTGATTATCTTTATTTTTGAGTTTATTTTTCTTTAAATGAACCAAGTAATGTCAAGTTCTTGTTTTAGCAGTAAGATTATGACTCAGGCTACTCATGTCAAATTGCTTTTACCAATTTAAATAATCTTATAAGTTAGTCTAATAATCTAATTAGTACATTTGGTGTAGCTTGGTTTAATTAAGACATGCATTTTTCACTTGAAATGTGTTATATTTTCTTTATTTTAAGTTAATTGAACCCAAGAGCGAATTTACTATTAAAATGCTTACTGATCTCAGAGCTTGTTTTAGTACAGCTATGGCTCTCTGAGTGAAGCCTCAAACATTAATGCTGATAATAAAAATGCCAAGACCCAATGCATGAGTGCTACTCTTCTGGAAGGTGGTAACCTTAAAACAAAAAAAATAACAAAAAAACAACAACTCAAAACTTTTCTTAATCTTCCAACTAATAACTCTAGCAAGTCTTTTTCTCAAATTTAAACATAAGATTGCTTTTATTTCCAAAATATTCCATTTCATTTATTACATGAATTAATTAAATTTACTCAGAAAATTCTAGTTATCCTTGACACTTAAATTTACAATTTAAAAATTCTGAGAGAAAATTACATTTGACTACACCAAAAAGTAATTTCAGTGGGGATGTCTGCATTTATATACACACACACACACACACACACACAATAAATATACATAGTACACACGCATATATTATGTCAAAACAACTTTTATTTTGGATAAAAGTTCAATAAATGAATGAGTTTCTACATTCTTTTGAATACCTGTGTCACGGTCACACAAGGAAGAGAGGACAGGGAGTTAATGTTCGTGGTGTTTATACAAACAAACAGTGAAGTCGTCGCACTAATAATGCAGGTGGGTAAAACGTGAACACACAGTGGTGGTGACACACAATGTTCAAGGAAACACAATAGCCACTTCCCTTAGTTTAGCCAGTAAACAGATTACAGTAGTTTGTCTCAACAATGCACAGAAGAGCAGATGAGAGCATAGGAGGATACAGGATGCACAACGAAGAGATGACCATCCAACGTTGATTCCAGCCAGTGAGTGAATGAATGAGGTGAGGTTATATAGTGAGTGGGTGATTGCCGGTGCAGGTGTGTGTAATTACATGTGCAGGTGTGTGTGTGATCAGTATTCTGGTGATTGTTCGCGGTATGTGGTGGATGGTGACTGTGAATGGTGACTGGGGCTGATGGAACGTGAGGAGGGTGTGACAATATGGCTTAGGATAAGTTGAATACATATACAAACCTATGTATTTTATCAAAAATAAAAAAGCAATGAATTCAATTTTTTAAATTTAATTAATTTAATTCACTAAATAAACAAACAAAAAAGTATTTTTTTATATATGTATGGATGTCTTTTAATGGCAGTGTATATCTAAATAATTCTAAAAGAATTCCACAGGTAATACTGAAATTACAGAGATGATATTAAATGCTGGGGGTGAGACAGATCTGGTCAACTCTGTGGGACAGACTGCAGCTCAGATGGCCACGT
>CAIGQW010002378.1:3193847-3209422 GCA_903798125.1 Danio choprae
TCTAGGCTTTTTATTAACAGTGGTAATCAGTGCACTAAAATAATAAAGAAAAAAAAAAACATGCATATGGATACTTACTATAAAACCATGATTTACACATAAAGAAAAACCATAAAATTCTCACATCTGAAACGTCATTCCATTTCCCATTTTTTACTTGATTACTGACGATGTGTCTTTAAAGATGGCGGACGCATCAACGCGTGCACAAGCTGCACAAATGTATAATAGATTCGCGTTTGTTTTTTACTGCCATCTTGTGTCTCATTAGTAAACGAGTGGATTGAACAATAACCTGAGATTATTTCAAACTTTGCATAATGTCCAAATTGTTGCTATACAGTTGTTGTTTTTTACTCTACTTCAAGTTGGACCAATGGCTTTAAAGTCATATACAGGTAAGAACAATTCCTTACTGGTTTTAGTTTCGTTTAGTCGGTTGTAAAATGTTACATTTTATGTTTCTACGATTGTTTTGGGTTGAAGACCACCATTTTACTTACCCATTACACAACAACTGAGACTTGAAATGAATGAAAACTACATTGTATTGAGGTAAATCATCAAATATCAAATATCAAACCTTTTAATATTGCTTTGAGAAGCATGACTACTAATAATACTGTGAAAAGCAGCTAATGTCTGATGTTGTAGTCACTCCAGATGTAGGTCTGTTTCTTCTCTGTCTGTGTTGACACATGCACTTAGAGAAATCCTTTATAATTTTTGTACCTGGCAGAGAAGGTTTCTATTGTCTTGAGCCTTTTAAGACTTATATTAGGCCTACCTGGCACCATAATCACTGCACTGTCTGCCCCACTGATTTTTCTTTTACATTCATCATCTACATGACAGCAGAGACTGTGTGCAAACTTAATCCTTGTTATTAATGCAGACTTGATGATCAGTACCTTCAATGCCTAGATTTAGGGTCTTCTGGCACAATGGTGTATTTTTTCCATCATTAAAAGACGTGTTGGTTCTGTCACTTCATTTGAGAAATATGATTTGGAGTTTGGTATGGCAGCTGGCAGTAGTTTTGAGGGATATATACAGAATTCAGTGTTGTGTGGCAATTGGCAGTAATTTTGAGGGAAAGGAATATGACACATTAATATATTGCTTTCCTTCGAGACTATTTTGAGGTAGTGCCGTGTATTTCTTTCAACTGGCAGTGAAAACGCCGTCATTGGAACATTTGTGAAGATTCAAGCAAGGCACCAGGGCAGGATTTATAAGTCACTCATAGCTGTTAACAAATGAATATCAGACTCTGCTGTGGTTACAGTATTTATTGGACATAATAACTCAGCATAATATATCAGATTATTTATTGTATTTATTTAATAAAAACCAAAACCAAAATTTACCTGTGAGGAAAGATATTATTATATTTGCATAACTTTTGCTTCTGAAATCATTCAGTTTTAATTTACATCAGAAAGTGAAATTCAAATGTTGCCATATTTTAAAAACACAGATTTCAGATGAAATGGCAAAGCAGCATATCCAGTTGTCATAAACAACATAAAGCAAACATTTTAGTTAAGACAGAAAAATGGATAAATAAACTAGGCAAACTTGACCACCCATGTAAATATTGAAAACAGTCTGGAGGATATTATTTTCTAAGAGTGCATGTAAACAAATATTAGCATGTCTCCTTTTACCCGTAAGCAGTCAAGTTTTCAAACTGAAACATTTTGTAATAACTATTGTATATTTTACAACATATTCATATTTGCCAAACATTTTTTATTTTAAATGCATTGTTCATTTTTATGAAATTATTTTATGCTGTATTTGCATAATTCTGCCATGCTCACTTCATATGATTTTGTGTATACATAAAGCAAAACTGGTTGAAGGGTGTGCATGTATGTGTTCGCTTTACGCTTTGTTGCACCAGTGATGATAAGCTTTTTCCTCTTGTCTTCTGGCCTGAGCTCTTGTGACATCATCATTCATCGCCATCAAGATCACTGGGTCCAACGTGGGTGGGCTGGACTAGGCCAACATCTGCAGGCAGAAAGCTTCCAGGACTCTTTTCATCTCTCTTCTCTGTCTCATTCTCTTCTTTTTTTCTCTCTTAATTTTCTGTTTCACTGAGTTGATATTATATCAGAAGACGTTTATGTTCAAGCGCTGGGCAGACGTCTGATGGCTTACTTTGTTAAAACTGGTTTTATGTATTCATTGAGTAATGTGTGGGGTGTATTTTATTGATTATTATATTGTTTTAAATCTTTGTGACAATGAATTTATTAGCATGCGTTTATATACTTGACTGTATGAAAATTAAGAAGTGCCAAACACAGACATGCAAGAAGACTTATTCGGAGATTATTCATCCAAGACAGGTTCAGTAACCAGCATTCTGAAACAATACATAAAAGCATAAAAAAACAATTCATACTTTAATTTTCCTTCGGCTTAGTCCTTTATTTATCAGGGGTATGTTTTACGCAGCGGATGCCCTTCCAGCCGCAACCTAGTACTGAAAACACTCATACACTCTTGCATTCACACATGCACTCATACACTAAGGCCAATTTTGTTTGCCCAGTTCACCTATAGCGCATGTCTGTAGCGTTACTTTTAGTCATAACATGCATTGATGATAAACCCAGGAAAAAAAACTGTTTTGACATTCCCTGCAGTGCTTTGATGTTGTTACTCTGATAGTGTCATCAGGTTTGATTTTCCTATTGGTTCTTGAATTGGTGGTCATCGTAGTTGAAGTCACATGAAGAAAGTGTCTCAAATCATCTGATCCTTCCAGATCTTTGTTCGAGGGATTTTTTTTTTATCACACAATAACTATTAATCAGCTGTCGGTGAACATGTCAAACCAGTGATCAAAGACCACAAATTTTGGCCTTGGATTATTGGAGTCTTTAAAGTTTTAAGTAGAACCAAATTGTAGCTGGAATTTGGAGTTTTGGTGTTCTTTAAATCGTGACAAATTTCAGCTTTGTCGTGTGTAATTTGTCATGCTGTGTTCATGTGTACTGGGGGAACAGAGAGTCAATTAACCTGGTTAATCCTTCCTGGTTTGTTTAATTGAAAATTGCATGGTTTTCTGATATGTCAGAATTTTTGGTCGGTTCTTGTGAATTAATCAATTGAATTGAGTTAGATATGTGTGATTAATGCACCATATGCTGGTTTGCATCACCAATAAATGAAAAACAAGAAGATGGGCATGTGACCTGTTGATTTCACACACACACACACACACACACACACACACACACACACACAGAGTGTGAGAGTCAAGTTGACCATATAATGTGCATGTAAATCATGAGCTTTGGCTTTAGATCTCATGCTATCTCTTATATGGTGAGAGTTGTTGAAATTGCATGCAAATTGCACAGAGTATGCCCAGCCTAAGGTATTCTATTGTTTAGAAATCTGAAACTGTAAACTGTTACTTGCTAGACAGCTGACTCACCAGGCAAAGGTGATGAGAATGTCCTTCATTATCTCTTAACAAGGCCACATACTGTATTACAGTCTGGGTAGAAAACAATCAGTTTGTGTAAACAACGTGTTGGATGCAAGAGAAATGGTTTGGAATAAAGAGCTGAGTGACTTTGACAAGAGTTTACTGGGTCAGAACACTAATAAAACTGATAGACTTTTTGGTTGCAGAGGTCACATACCGGCACAGGGTGTTCATGTGGATATTTGACACAAGCTACCTACCCAACAGTGTTCCAGACAAGTTAAGCATACAGTACTGTGTGATTTTGGGGTTCGATTTTGAGCCGAATTCTAACTTGTGTGACTCTTCTTTGGATCTGGCCAAATTTCAGCATCGTTTGTTGTGCTGTGTTTGTGCAGTGCATTGGGTGGCGCAAATACACCATAAATTGGTTAGCCAACTACCATTAAGCAAAAAAAGAAGCGTCAGCTCATAAACCTTGAGCTTTTCCTTTACATCGCAAGTATTTGACTTTAAATGCATTGTTTATTTTGATGAAATTATTTTATGCTGTATTTGCATATGTTTTGTGCATACATAAAACAAAAGGGTGTGGTTGAAGGGTGTGCACGTGCGTTTGTGCATGTATGCACACTAATACAGTAAATGCATACACAAACGCAGTATACATACCTATGCAGTATACATACACAGTATGCAGCATGCAATCTTTTCGTACAGTGTGAGTCGATACCATGCTGAAATCACAAATATAATGGTGTTTCTTGGTTGAATTGGTTGCCACACTGCAAACATTGTTCAGGAAATGGTATCAAGAGTGCAATGAAGAGTTCACAGGGTTGCCCTGGCCTCCAGATTTCCCGGATATCAATCCAGTTAAGCATCTGTGGGATCTGGAGGCCAAGAAGGTCGATCTTCAGCTCACAGCCTACAGGAGGGGAAGGATTTGCAAATAATGTCTTCGTGAGATACACTAGAGTCCATGCTTTTATGTGTCAGTGCTTTCTTGGCAGCATGATTGCATATGAGCTGATAGCCATAACCTATTAGACCATTATATTGGAAATTCAAAACCAACATTTTTAGAATTAAGATAAATTTATATCTACGCATTCATACGGATTTAATTTTAAGGGCTGATCAATAAATGATATTACCAGTTTATCATGAGATGACGAGCAGCTGTGAGATCAAGCATTCTGAAATCAGGAATTTTTACAGTAATGAGCATAAAATCTGTTTTTTTTTTTTGCGACATATGGACCATAATAGAAAAATCATGTGCTTGTAAACATGGTCATTTTTTATAGAAACCTTCACCCAAACATTAGTTATCCTGAAATGCTTCAAGTGATAATCCTGTAATCTGAGACACTGAGATTTAAAATTTTTGTGAAAAATCTATCGTAAAACAGGGAGTAGAGGGGAAAGGCATTATGTAGGAGATCTTTTTTTTTTAATGCACTCTTCCCATAGTACAATCACAGTGCCCCACGGTCATTGCTGAAGTCTATAAGCTGCTTTGTGAAGCCGCTTTTAAGCGCTGCGAACCCACTGATCCTCTGTATCTTGGGTAATGATGAGACTACTCATCACGGCAAATACACGAGACTGTTTTTGTTGTTGTAGACATTTGATCCAGGAAGAGAGGAAATGCAGTTAAAAAAACAGCACTATTTGTTCCTCATTAAGTATTATGTGTCAGCGCTGTGTGTATGGAACCACATGACACCACTGTTCCTCGCCCTGTGACCTCATGTTTGGAGCCATGCCTTTCTTTGGTTATCTGTATTGCATCACTCTCTGAAACCTGGCTGAATGGGATCATGGCACAATGAGACCGTGGCTCTTTTCTTTTTTCTCCCCATTAAAATAGGGGTATAAAACGTTGTCACTCTTGCTCCGTAGAAATCAGAGTAATCCATCTTTATTATCCCTGCCAGTAAAGATATCCGTTGGCTTGCCAGTTATGGTCAGTCCTCTGTTTACACCTAACGTTAAAGCCTAAAGAAACCTCTAGTTTGTATGTGTACACAAGGTTATGCAGCGAGTATGATACTTTTTTTTTGTCATCAGTACAGTTTGCACAATCTATGCATACAGCCTGCTTATTTTGATTACAATGTATGTGCAGTTATGCAGCATACTGTCACTCTCTATACACAGTGTAAAAGTGACCATAAATTCCAACCCAGGCTCATTGGAAACATGCTCAGGACAAAATTTTTGAGAATCGACATATATGTACCCTGTACTACGTTGTCTTGCAGTTTTTTTTTTTTTTTCACAAATACACTAGATGGCGACATCATTTTCACAATTTTCATTTTTCACAACCTCAAATACATTACTGGGGCATATTTTCTCATACGTGCCATTTCTCGTAAATCCACCAGACCTATGTGCACATTTCTGAGATTATTAACATCCTTTTCGTGCACCTCTGTGCATATATCAGCTTGATATTGACTGTCCCACCTACCCCCTTTTCAAAAGCAAACTAGAAGAGAAAAGCCATTGCGGCTGTGTGCTTGTACTGCGACCGTACACTGCTTTTTTGGGTTTCGTTTTACCTGGTTTCTGGAACCATCCTTTGCCGGACTCGAACCGCAGACATCTCCGAAGTCTAGCACCATAGCATACTTTGCAAACCAATCACAACAGAAAAGCCATCCAAATGGAGGTTAGCAGTCAGCAGTACTGCCCTGTAGCATTCGTTTTACACACAAAATGCTATCATACGTATCTGTGGGCACATTTTCCTCTGTTCTCAAAAATGTACACCAGGGCACACACACACTTTCCCATTGAGCCTGTCTTGATAAATTTGAAAGCAAAAGTAAAAGCAAGTATGCATTTAAAAGCAGTTTCTTCCTTGATATGTAGATCTTACACTGTATCGTTAAATATGACTACATTACTTGATTTGGATGAGGATGGAGAAATCTCAATGTCAAGTGCACAAGAGGTGCATGTCAGTGCAAGTGATTGGCAAAAAAAAATTGTTTGCAGTATTTATATTGAAGTTTTTAAAAGCTTTAGCAGTATCTTATAGCCACAGAGATATTTTCTCGGAAAGGGAAGGTTATATAAACCTAGAAACAATTGGCTTGAGTGCTAGGAACTGTTAAGCAAAATGACAAAATGTAAACTAACATTAGGGGAGCATTTTGTGTTTATTGTAGAAGTAAGCATCCAGAATGTTAGTGACCAACTCCTCTTCAATTTCTCTTCTAGTGTAAGAGGTCTCAGAGTAAATCAGTTTATTCTTCTTTATTTCAGCCGTTTACAAATCATTATTGAAGGCGTTCATACAGTCAGGATGTATTATTTTAATGACTTAAAATTACTTTTAATTACTTTAAAATTACTCATTATTTTTATTGTTTTATTTTGTTCAATTCATTGAAGATCTAATTTTCAGACGCATCACTCAGTCAAGCCAGATGTATTGAAGAAAAAAAAAGCTAATTTTGATTTCAAATAATCATAGTTTTCTGTGACTTTTCAATGTTGTATTGATTACTTACAAAGGGTTTACTGCAGTTTAAACAAGTCTGTCTTAGAGTCTGTTCACTTTGGGTCTTTTTGCTTTGTTTTATTAAGAGACCCTGAAAACCTATTTAGGAACTTGTACAATTGTATTACTGTCACTTTCAATGAACTTTAACTTAAAAAAAAAAAAACTTTTGAAACCACATTTTTAGGCTGTTACAATATATCAGACATCATAATTAGCTAACTAGCATAATTAGCAAGCCTCAGCTTGTTCAAAACCTGTTTTTTTTTCTTTTGTTGAAAACTAAAGAAGATATTTTGAAGAATGTTGGTAGCCATTGACTTCCTGCCATTTTTTTTTCTATTTTGGATGTCAGTGGCAGTGGTTTTGAGTATTTTAAAATATCTTCTTTTGTGTTCAACAGAAAAAATCAATTCATAAAGGTTTGCAACCACTTGAGGAAAAGTATATTCAATTTTGTTTTGGGGTGAGCAATCTTTTTAATGGCTTAAAAAGTTAAAAAAGAGAATGAACAGACCACCACTAAAAATGCAGTTATTAAAAAAAAAATAAAATTCCAAAAATTTAGTTAAGACTATTTCTATTTTCCTTAGTGAATTTCTTTCTTTACTTGTAATTTAAGCTATGTGTGAGTAATGTATGTATTCACAAGACTGTACTCTAGAAATCCGATCACAAGTGGTCACAGGAGATGGACACAAGATGGATGTTACTACCAGGTGTAAATGGTGGTGTCTTCGCTGACCACACATCTTTATAGCAGGTGTAAACAAGGCCTTTTTGAAGAGCTAAACCATTAGGTAAAAAGCTGTGATGTTTACATGCCTGACACTTGCAGCTGGTCAAACGGTTAAGATAAAAAGCCTTAAACCTGATCTGTTAGAAGATTCTCTGGTTTCAGATGGATCTGAGGTCAGCTAACCTGCTCACCTCACCCAACCTTGCTATCCACACTGATTATTATGAATAGACCCAGACAGAGAATACTGACATATAGCACTGAACCCTAACACCTCATTAGAGTATTTTTTTTAAGGATTAGGAATGAATTCAAAGATTCCATTCAGAAAATATATCTAAAGATTTCAAAGCCACACATATATATATATATATATCCTCTTTTGAGAGTTATAGTTTTAGTTGCAGTTTACATACCATGTTAGTAGAACAAAAAAAGTAGATTTAAAGAATAACCACTTATTCTTATACACACCAATCAGAATTAGAAAACAGAAAAATTACTGTAGTTTACAGCAGTCAAAAATGAGCAGGAAGTGCACAGGCCCTTGCTTAGAATGACTTCAGCACTTCTTTGTTTCGGCTGGATTTTGTTTGAAATTACATAATTTCAGTTCATTTTTCAATTTAGTTTGAAGTATACCAGGGTGTTACTGTACATGCCCTGCAAAGTGAACACCATAGGATATTCTGTCATGATTCCAGTTTGAAAGAAGCATGATTTCAATTCAATTCAAATTATATTAAGCGTGCAAGATGTACATTTTATGCAAATCTCCTGATTACAATTAAATAACCCTTCACATGTTCGTAATAAGTTTAATCTGAAGTTTCATACAAAGTGTAGTGCAAATCTTTGTTTTTATATTAAGCGTACTTCACATTTTGCCTGTTTCCTTTGCACAGGGGCCAGACAGGTAGTAGAGATCAGTGAATAATATGTAGGGAACATGTTGATCTGAACACAGTTTCTTCATGGAGCCCTCTTCTAATGAGCTGGTTATCTGAATCAGATATATTAAGCTAAAGAGATATTCTAAATATTCAGTGTGGGGGGTTGCACAGACCATGATTTTGTTTTTTCTGCTGATGAGAGGTTTGGTTACTGGAGGCATTTCAGTCCAAGTTTTCTTAAACTTGAGAGATTTAATGAGTTAGTAACATTGTATGAGTTAGTAACATTGCGAAGGTGCAAATGCACATTGCAAATGGCTAGGATGAAGTCCCTTTGGGCTTAATCTGAACAATCTACAGTCTGAGGCTTTCAGTCACTTCAGAACAGCTCACCATCTTACAAAGGGAGTGAAAACTAAAGTTTTGCTGCCAGTTAAACAGTGTTAAGCCCGGCTCACACTGTGTGATTTTTTTTTTATTTTTTTTTATTTTTTATTTTTTATTTTTTTTAATCACCTTAAATGATTGTAACATGACCATGACTCCTATGTCACACTGCAAGATCACAGTTGTCATAATGTCAGACTGAAGGACAATCAAGAAAACTCACCTGGAGTTTGACAACATCCATCCCATGCACTTTCATTATCTCGCATTCTGAAATGTTACCTCATGGTAAACATAAACTGTAGCAGTATAATTTTGCTTGCAGTGTGCCTCAAATAAAATGAGAAACTGTTTTGAAAATTCGCCACAGTGGCTTGAAGTTGTTGCATCATCACATTTGGTGCTCCTATTAGTTCTTGGTTTGACACTTGTCGCAGCTGAAGTCAGGAAAGCGACACAGCCAAAACTTAATTAGAGTGAAAATCTGATTGCAATGGCCATTGCAGCTGTTGGTGAACATGTTAAACAACAATCAAAAAACAAAGATTTTAGCCTATTATTATAGGAATCTTTGAGGATTTCAGAAATTTGTCTCAGACGATCAAAACATGGTTGAAATCAGTGTGAGCAAGGCATTAGTCAGATAATTAAGGGAATTACCACCAGTAACCATCATATTTATAAGTGTTGTTGAATTTTTCTCAATGTTTTTCAAATATCTCATTTAAATGGTTTAACAGAATATGTAACTTATGAAATGTGCATATTTTTCCCTCCTTTTATGATAACTTCGAATAGGACTAAGTAATATTCTCAATTTAGGAAATTGTAGGTTGTTCTCTAGTTTTGATCTCCACATGATTAAAGAATGTATTTGAACATAGTGCTTTCATCTCAGTGTAATCGTTTGTTTAGTTTAAAATGTCAGTTTAAAGCACATATCATGGGGCTGGGAGGTTAATCCTTTCCAAACTTTACAATTGGGAAATTATGGGAAAGCATTTCCAATTGTTTACAAAACAAATCTTTAACTGACAGGTCTGTAAACATCAGTTTGATTTTGTGTGGGGACTGTGTTTGTGTGTGTTCGGTACACACTTTGTGACCACTATGGGATCACCTGGCTGTATCTGATGTTGTCGAATGGTTTGACCACCCACAGAGGTCATGGATAGGATTTCTAAGTCTCGGTCCACTGCTCTCCTGGAAGCAGACAAGAAGAGATTGGCGAGGACACTTTGGCTGATCCTTTTTCGTTTTATTTCCTTGAAGTGTCAGTGATCTCATAGATTTTTTTGATGCTTCTTTGAAAACATTAAATCACTTTGCACTAAAAAACTGTAAATCATAATGATCATTTTCGAATGTTCTTGTCAAAGAGCATTCATTTTAGAAATGCTCAAAACAGTGTGTTAACCATATGGTATCAATAATGTTAGATAAAACAACTTAAAAATAAGAGACATAGAATTATGGTTTGACTGTTTATGGTTACTGTTGATTAAAATAATGCCATTTGGAAAAACCATTGAAGTCTAAACTGAATAAAAGAAAATATAATTAACTAATTAATAATTAATACATTTTTGTTAAAAAAAATTCTGGCACAATGGTGCTATGGTAAACATATTCTTGGGAATTATTACATTTAATTACTTTATATTTAATTGTAACAAATGTCCAATTGTGGTATACATCAAATCTTTTAAAATGTTTTTTTTATTTTATTTAATTTAGTTTGCATTAAAATATATTCTTGAAAGTATTATTTCTATTTAGCACCCAATGAAAATGCCTATAACACCTCGTAATCAAAACAAGTTTATCATTTAATTGGATACAGTTAGTGGAAAAGAAATAAATCTCTGACATTAAGATGCTTCCATTCAAAGCATGATATCATTATTTGTCTTTTAGATCTTTTATGATGCTTAAAGTTCAAAGAAATTGAATATGGCAGGGTTTTCTGAGCATGCTCAGTCCTGGTGCCAGGATAAAAATGGAGATGTGTGGGTTTTTTTTTTTGTTAATTGCTAGACTTGGTCAGAGCCTGTTGTCGTTCTGTGAGGTCCATTCCTATTTTCATAGTGTGGAACATTGTGTGTATCTAATGCTAAATTCTGTTGATCTAATCCAGTTAGGTGATCCTTTTTGATTATGTTTTCCATTGTTTCGCTGAAAAGTAGTGCACACCCTCTTTTCAAAATAAATTGGTAAATGTTCTGGCAACGTAAAGAGCATTTGATTGTACTGTGCCAAGTGTGCTTGTGTGTGGCTCTCCCACTTTTTTTATTTCTTAAGAAGTCTTTATACAGTTGGGTTAAGACCATGCCTTCTACAAACTCTGTGCAAATACACAATGAAGCAAAAATATACAAGTATACCAACCTCAGTCACTAATATCAGTCACATCAGATGCAAATTCATTATGTTAGGTCATATAAAATCATAAGGCAATGTTGTCATTGCCAGACAGACTGTATATTTCATGCTCCTAGCACCGTCATGGTTACTGTCAACACGTCAAGAGTGATTGAGAGATTTAATAAACATTCTCATACATTTTTCAGCAGCACGAACATGTTGTGTGGCCCAAAAAAAAACCCATATACACTCACCAGCCACTTTATTGGGTACACTTTGCTTGTACTCTGCTTTAATTGTTTGTGGCATTGAATCAACAAGGTACTGGAAGTATTGCTCAGATATTTTGATCCAAATTGTGATGACAGTATTCCACAGTCTCCTTAGATTTGTTGGCTGCACATCCATGGTGTTAATCTCCCATTCTACTCCACTGGATTGAGAACTAGTGACTGCAGAGGACATTTGAGCTATGTTCAAGAAACCAGTTTGAGATTATTTGAGCTCTGTTGACATGTTATCCTGCTGAATGTTGACTTCTCAGGATAAGTCCAAAGTGTGCTAAGAAAATATTCACCACGCCATTACACCAACATTAACATCCTGAAAAGCCGATCAAGTTAAGATGGATCCATAATTTCATGTTTCAGGTGTTTTTACCAAGTTGTAACCCTAACATGCAAATGTTGCTGCAGAAATTGAGACTCTTCAGCAAGTAATTGTTTTCCAATCTTTTGTTTTTCACTTTTGTAAATTGTAGTCTCAATTTGCTTTTTTTAAAAATTTCGCAAAAAAGAAAAAGTAGTAATCCCAAATGTAATTTTAGGTGCTTAGAGAATCTGACTGTAGTATTGGTAACAATCAGTATATGAGAAAAGCACAATGAAGGCTGCTAATATAGTCACATAGATATAATGTTCGCTACGTCTGAATTTAATTAGGCAAATGTGTATCCATCTCCCATTATTTGCAGTAACCACCTCAAACAAGCATAACAACTGTTTTTGTGAATTCAGGCATTTTTATTAATAATTTGGCATTTCTCAAGCGATGCTTCAACATGCGCATTAACAGTGGGTGATAGAAACTCAGCAACTGCTGTGCTCTTTTTCTGTATCTCATCCTCTTCAAGGTTCAACATGTTGTGTACTCAAAGATGCTCTTCTGCAGACTGTGGTTGTAACAAGTGCTATTTTATCATTATTATTTACTATAGCTTTTATATGCTTGTACAAGTAAAGCCATTTTCCATTGACTTCAGACATCAAGATATTTTCACCTATAGAGCTGCCATTGAGATGAAAATCGCAGTAGATTAGTAGTTTCGGTATGCATGAGTAATTAATCCCCATTCACACAAACCACCTTTCTTCTCCATTCTGATGCACAGTTTGAACTTCTGCAGAATGTTTTGACCATGTCTATAGACATGCCTTAATGCATTAAGTTGCTGCTATGTGATTGGCTGATTACAGTTCTTGTATCTAATAAAGTGGCCAATGACATGCAGTATTCCTTTTTTTTTTTCTTTTCTTTTTTTTTTTCAATCCTGTCTGCTGCTAAGTTTCCTATCCATTTGCAATTTGAGCATAAATGAAAGCCAAGCCTAATTGCTGTACAAATGATACGTTTGATATCTGTTTGGTGCTGATATGTTCATATGTGCCATCAGTCATATCAAAGCAAAACTGTGGAAAGACTGTTCGTTGCTATATAATTAATATAATTAGGTACACATGTCTCCTAGCAACTAAAGACCATTTTGCACAAACATTTGGAATAATTTCACAAGTGAGTGTGAGCAATAACAGGTGAGCTCACAGGGTGTTTCTGCAGTCCCTGGATGTGTTTTAGTGTTGTTTACCAGGGTTATTTCAATGCCCTGGAACAGTTTAGCGTGGGTTTGTCTAATGACCCAAACAAGCAATGATCTGTGTGTTATAGTTAAATAATACAATTCATTAGTGAAGCGATTCCTCACAGACACCTTTAAGTCCTTTAGTAAGGATGAAGAATGTTTACACAACAACATTTTCAACAAATAAATGGAAAACGTGATGTGTTTTGGTCTCCTGAAAACAATAACCTTTGAAAATGGGTACACTGAAAAAAAGATTTCTGAATTTCTGAATGATTTAGATGAATTTTTATGGGCTGAATTTAAACAAACAAATTCAATTTAGTAATGTTCAACTTAATTTGTTTGTTTAAATTCAGCCCAAATAAATTGTTTACAACCACTTACCTTAAAAAAAAAAAGAGTAAATCCAAGGAATCATCAATGTATAAAAATAAAAGTTTTTTAAAATAATTCTTTTATTATGTCAAACAAAAATGTCATTTAGTAATAATTTTAATGTCATGTGTATCAGTCTATATAATGTGTGAGTATTTGACAACTAAAGCAAGAGTACTATGCATCAGTACTGTATATGTGCAGATGCATGGTGTTTCTTTACAAAGTGACATCTCCAAATACTAGACTGACTTTTTCAAATTTGCAATGGACGTTTCATTTGTGTTTTTTTTTTTTACTTCATTGTTATACATTTCTGCAGCCATTTTCATCCATACAAGGAAGTTGTATTTTTGCAAACCACAATGAATGGGCACAGAACAAATTATTTTACAATGTGTCTGAATCTCATTTAATCTTTTTGGTCTGTATGGGAGTGCAAACCAGCAAAGGCACAACACAGTTCCAATGTTTTGTAGGTGTGATCCACTTTCATAGCTCCAAATAAGCAAGTTGGCCTCATGTTTCTTTATTATTCTAAAATAATTAGATTTTTAAGGTAATTACACTGTTTTTAAGTCAGATCTGTAAAACTGACCAGAATTTTTCACACACAACATAATTGTGACATCTGGTGGGCTACATGTATATTGCAGTGAATTTCAGTCTAAAGCAATGCTCTATTCAATCAGCAGGTGGCAGTCTAAACATACACAATGGAGGGGTTTCAGCTCAAGACCGGTCAATAAATTCACATTTATTATTTTTTATTATTAAGCATTTTTAGTACACACAAATAAAAATTTTCTACTTTACAATTGCAATTAAAACTTTATATGTACTTCATACTTTATAATAAATGATGTTGCACGGAAATTCTTAAACTAAGTGTGTGTGTGTGTGTGTAAAGAAATATATTGAACTATTATATGAAATTATTAAACAATACATTTTACTAAATAACACAAATATATTATATTTTGACATTCACTGAACTAAAACATAATTCATGTAATCCAATGTCACAATATTTTGATGTTGGTATTATTTGCATTTTATAGTCTTATATTATTATCATTATGTGATTATTATTCGTTAATTATTTATTCATTATTATTATTTATTATTCATTCATAGTTTTTATCTTTTTTCCACTGATTTTTTTTGTATGTTAAGATTTTCTATCAAATATTTAGATTCATTTTATTTTTTCTTTTACTTTCAACTTTGCATATAAGCAATTTATGAAAATAAAAACACTTTATTCTTATTCTAATATTGTCTCCATCAATATTTTGAAGAGTTGTGTGTCAAAACAGACCAAATGGATCATTATCAATTATAGTTCATTTAGATAAATATGCTGCAAATTCACCACGTCATCCATAAGGCTTTAAGGCAACTAGTGAAATGAATAATTCTTAGATATTTCACTGTCGCTGCACCTTAAAATTGAGACAGATCTGCTGTAAAACACCTTTTATTTCATATTATATAATTTCATCTGTCCCACATCCACCTTTCTAACCCATCTCACGGTGAATTATACTGCCAATTATACCCGCAAACCCGACCTTGGCCAAGTTACTAGATTATGATCCACAGTATCGTTCCAACTGCTGGTCCGCAGTGTTGACTAATGGCAGGCTGACCTTGTGGTGCCAATGGGCATCTGGTCAAGGCTGTGTGCTTTACCACAGATGTCTGGGATGGGAAGTGTGCAATAAATCTATAGGCTCAAAATTAGTTCAGTGAAATGCCAACCTATTGCTCTGTTTGGTTGGGACCATTTTTTTTCTAACCGACGCTGATGTCATATGCTGTTTTGAGGTACATTTGGATATATGAATTTGGTTTCTTTCTCTCTCTCTCTCTCTCTGTATGTGTATGTGTATGTGTGTGTGTGTATGTGTATGTGTATGTGTATGTGTATGTGTATGTGTGTGTGTGTGTGTGTGTGTGTGTGTGTGTGTGTGTGTCTGTGT
>CAIGQW010002378.1:3214422-3229337 GCA_903798125.1 Danio choprae
GCGTAAAACATATGCTGAATAAGTTGGCGGTTCATTCCGCTGTGGCGACCCCAGATTAATAAAGGGACTAAGCCAAAAAAAAAAAGAAAATGAATGAATGAATAAAATTATAGTTATATGCTACACTGTAAAAACATCTGTTAATTAAGAGTTACCATCATTTGTGATTTCCAAGTAATTTTTTTTTTTTTTTTTGATATTGAAAATTCAATATTCAATTCTACAGTTCAACAAAGTGGCTTTTATTGACATTTTAGTAGTTTGTAAATAATATAATGTATAAGCAATAATATATAGAGAAATAAGTAAAATAACAGAAAATGTACTGGCAGTTTATTAGAATGTTTTTTACCATAATATACAACACCAACCCAGACAATATATCACTTAAAGCAATTAATAATGTTAATAAAAGTCACTTTTTTTTTAACTTTTCCGGATTAAAAGTTGTTGGTAGAAAGATCAAGGTCCTATAATGCAATTCAAAAGCATAAATAAACTGATATTTTTTACAGTGTATAATTAAAGTTTATAAAGTTATTAGGTAATGCCATGTAGGTTTTCATTAAAACACATCATCAGGTCATCTTTATCCTTCTATAAGTGTGTGTGTGTGTGTGTGTGTTCATGTCTGCAACTGATTACTTTTGCATTGACAGACTCTTACTGAGACTGTATAGAGAAGGCATTGGCAGATATAGAGAGACTGTTTGTATACAGTCTAAAAAAGACAGAGCATGTGTTACACTTGTGGTTTGCTCTTTCCTATTTTTTTCTTCCAGATTAATCAGCGCCCACAAGAGGTGAACCCTTTTCCACGTAAACATGGCATGGTGGTGCGGCACGGCTCATTAGCAAAGAAAATGGTGTATTCAGAGCAATGTGATTGTGGCTTTCTGTTAAGAGCTCACATATTTACAGGCCCCAGCATCGTGGTGCCAGCCGCAAATAATGTTTACACTTAATCTTCCAACAGAATTAGCGCTCACAGGGCTAAAATAGTAAATTACGGCCTGATTACAGAAGGACTGAACATGTGGAGAAAAATGCAAGCAGTCATTAGCTGGACGAATGGAGCGTTTAGCTTGTGTTGGTGAGCTGTTTGAAAAGGCATGATTTGGTCGAGTTTAACGTGTAAACACGTGTTGTTGGACGAGGAAAGCGTCTGTCATTATCTTCTGCTAGTTTTCCTTCACTAGTGATACATGCTCAGTTTGTTGATTTTGTCAGATAGATTATTAATTTTCGTGGAAGATATTTTGTTCTGATTTGAAACACTTAAACATGGTTTGTTTTTGGTAAATATTTACAAATAATCATTTGTTCTACGCTGAATGATACTCTGAGGCTGCATAATATGTAAACACTATCATATTTATGTGTATAAACACTATTAAATTACACGATTAAACACTATAAATTACAATATAAGCACTATTGATTTATGTGTTTCACACTGGGATAGGAATTAAACTTTAAATTAACTTTAATGATGTTACTAATGATGTTGTTTTTGTTACCAATTACAACATACAATGTTTAAAATAGAATGTAAAGTATACAGTTACAGTAAAATAGGGAGCATATAGTGTATGGCTGCAGTATTAAAACAAAAATCATTGTTTATGTTGTAATAATGATCCATGCTGGTAGTTTAGCAAGATTTATGCAAAACTCCTGGTATTGAAGAAGTAAAATTAATTTCTTTCTTACAATGTTTCAGCACTTTGCTGTTTATGATAAGAGGATTCATGAGAGTGCAGGATTCAGTCAGTAAGCCTGAACACTCAACACTTCTACTAGCATTTTTAGCAATGACTCATCAAAGTGGCCCTTGTGTTCATAAGCTCAACAGAAACTTATCTGATTAGTTAAAGAATCAATATATCAATCTATCTATCTATAGTTGCAACATAATAGATACCATTCATTTTGACATTTTTTATTGTAACCGCAGTTTTGGACAGTAATAGATTAGTTAAATTAATATGTCTTATTCTATGCTGTCACTATTGTCGATGAGAAGTTTTTTTTGTATTTGTACAAACCCAAGGGTCTTGTGCATGAGCATTTGATTGCTGCATTTAAAAACTACTGCGGTTGAATGCATTAACTTGACTTCAACATAGAGTTTAGACTGTCACAAATGCTGTACTTTGGGATATATTCATTTGCATTAGATGTTGAAAAAAAATCACAGTATGTTTTACTCTAAAACCTTACTTCATGGGAAGCAGTAAAACAAAACATTTTTGGTGAACTATGAAAACTGCATCACAATTGTTAAGCATCAAATTAGCTTGTCATCTTGTGACTGAAGACTGGAAAACTGTGTTTCTGATCAGGCTAGATGACTGTAATAGACCTATTGCAAAAACGTTAACATATAATAAAGGATGTTTAGGCACCTATATAAAGACTACCTAGATTCTAAACAATATGAATAGATTCTAAACCTTACCATTATAAACATTTTTTATTTTAGCAGTTATATATCAAATTATGTCACTAAATATTCAAATCAGCCTCAGGCATAATCTGCAGTTTGACAGTGTTTGCTCTTCACAGTAAGCAGACTTTTTTTTTTTTTTTAACAAGCAAATCCTAAATCTGTAATTCTCTAAGGAAAACTTCTCCATAGAAGAGCAGTGAGGTAATGTGTCCTTCATGGTTTGGTATGTGAGTCTCCCGTGCCTGTATTTTAGTAATGAACAAGAACGATCCAGAAATTGAGATTGATGCCGCCCTGAATCCCAGCAAGGAATATTCAGAGATTGTGTCTGTTAAAAACATATGCACGAAAATCATTAGCGTCAGCTCTGTGGCTAAAAAGTTCAGAGATGAAACAGAATAAAAAGAAATTATGCCAATACTAAACCCATAGGCAAAGTAAAATGTAGTTTAAGATGTCGACCATTGCTTGAAGAATTTAATAGGAGCAGGAAAGCCATTAAATCATAGGATGTCGACTTCACATTTCGGAATTATTTCTAATATTAGAACAACATGTCGCGCTGGAGGTACAGAGTGAAGCTGAAAGACCGGCAACATTTCTTCATTTTCAGCGTCTAACATATGCCAGTACTACTTTTTTTGTGACCACCAGAAACAAATTCGAAGACAAAGTGTATAGGCTCAGCATGGAATACATAGTCTCAGCTTGTGTCATGAGAGCAGACGCTTTGACTGTCTCAATCAGATACTCTAAAATGTATTAAAACACATGCAGGGAGCTTCAGTCTGGATGCTATTGATTGAGACACTAATGGACACTAAACTTTGTGAACAAGAGTTTAATTAATTTATTGTAGCACAGCAGCCAGTGAAAATGCACAACTAAACTGTAAATCATAGCTAATGATTTAATAAATGGGCTGGTCAATTTAATAGATGGCATTTAGTGAATTCAATTATAAAAGTAGATAAGTAAAGAAATGAAATGAAATGGTATATAACAGTATATAGGAAAACGAACAAAGGTGGTGACCCTTGATATTTTAAAACTATTAGGGATCCAAACAATACTGTTTTTGAAAGTTACATACAAAGTAGGATTCAATAAATTACAGTGATTTTTTCTATCAACTAAATGCAAATTTAGAATAAGGTTCTATTTATTAAAACTATATAACTACATTATTTAACAAGAAAAAAAATTGCATTTCACCTTAAAATGTGTTAGTAAAGTGTTATTTAATGCATTTGAGGACCTAACCATAATCAGCTATGCTTTTTATCTAATCTTATCAAACCTTAATAAACAACGAAACAAATGAATCGCTTATTGATAATGTTAAATATTTCATAATGCTATTTGAAACAATTACTAAATGCTAAATGCTCAATTTTGCATCTGAATAGAGGGTTTGAATGTTTTTTCTAGATTTAGTGTTGGAAAAAACTATTTTTGTTATTAAAGAAAAGAAATAATCAGCATTAACACCTTGAATTAACCCTTCCACGGTTAAAACACTGAAATAGTATTACAATTTTAGTTTTATTTTTTGAAAAGTTTTAGTATTAGTATTTAATTTTAGAAATTAAATCATTGTACATGCACACCCACACAACCCTAATGTATGACAATAACTTGAAAGAATCTCAGAGTGTCCAGGAATTGATTATGTGACATCATTTTTGTTTTTTAAAAGCTGAAAGTCTTCACACAGTCTTCTATAAAGTGTCTCAAGCATAGCAGAGATTTCTGAGAACTCTATATTCCTTCAGTCTTTGTGTGTTAAAATGAAACGCATCACTTCCTCCTCTTTCGACTCCTTTCATCCTCTCATTACAAAGCAGCACACATTACACTGAACCCACTGGCAGTATCCTATTGGAAATGTCTGTCTGAGGTCTGGCATTAACAGATACCAGAGTTAGCGGTTTCGTCTCCGAGCTCCTTTTCCACTCCGCTAATGAACGTCACAGGTCCTTGTAAAAATAGAACGTGTTTAAAAATGAACAGAACGAAATGACGTGAAAATTGCAATGCATGACAAACCGTCTTAAAGATATAGTTCTTTAATATAGTTCATCCTCATCTTCTGCTGAACACAAAAGAAATCAGTAGCCATTGACATCTATATCTTGCATTTCTCATTATTCTTCGCAATAACGTCTTTTGTGTTCAACAATACAAATGATAATAATAATACGAGTAAATTATGAAAAAGAAAAACAATTTGAACAAAGGTAGTGAACCTATATATTTATATGTTAGTTATGTAAGTATTTATATTTTGAAACATTTGGATTTATTGAAATGTTGCAATTGTAGTGGATGTACCTTTTTAACGTATAAATTGACAAAATATAGAGAACACTTTTTAAAAATATTTGCAAGTTAATTAACAAAAACAATAACAAATAGAATAACAATACATACAGGTTCTAGTAAATATTATTTACACACTTTTTTGCTGCTTGTTCAAACTACTTATTTAAAAAGAGCAGAATCAACACAATTCTTCAGGTTTTTTTAGGACAACTTAATTGTTTTGTGTTCAATCCATTTAAATTTGTAAAAAGTATTAAGTTAACTTAAACAATTTGTGTTGGGAGAACATGAATGAATTGTGTGGGACCCTGCGTTTTTGCAGCAAAATGCACTTGAGTTATCAATTAATGTTGACAAATTAATACATGCACTAATAAACTAATGTTATAAAACTAACTGTATAAAAAAGATGATATTTTAAAGAATATTAGAAACTTGAAGTAATCAATTTTAAAAAAGTAAATACCATAGAAATCAATGGCTGCAACATTCTTCATAATATCTTCTTTTGTGTTCAATAACAAAAAAAAAAAAAACTCAAACAATTCTGAAACTAGTAAAGGGTGAGTAAATAATGACAGAATTTTTATTTTTGCCTGAACTATCTCTTTAAATAACAAATATGTGATGCTAAGCTATCATCCAAACTCCCAATTATCTCCCAAAAACAACGGTAATAAAATCCCGGAAAGCATTATCGCTCTATTTTAACAATCATCTGTCTGGTTTTCCTCTCGTTCATGTCTGATTGACTCCGACAGGCTGGAGAGGCCTCTTCGAAATCTGACAAAAATCTAATAAGCATTAACCTGTCAGACAAGCTCAACCTTCTGTCACACACACATTCAAGAACTGGCCACCAGGTGAGAGGAGTCACCTGCAGAAAATCCCTTCTCCTTCGGGACCTGTCAAATTAGCGGTTCACTATTACAGAGGCTTACGGAGGAGAAAAGGAGAGACTCTTATAACTGCTCGGAGGCCTGAGGGCAATGACATGGCGCAGGGTCTGAGGCAAAAACCGAAACCATATGAACATTAATACGCACCCGGGGGCCGTTCTTGGAGATTACTTTACATAACGACTAATTGGCCTAATTTGTTAAATAAACAATATATTTTCTTTTGAAGCTTAATACAGGACCACTGGACATAGCAGTCAGTCTGAGCCGAGCTGCAACACCCACATTGGATTTTTGGTGGTCTGTTAAAGTCATTTCCCCTCAAAATGAAGCTAATTTCCTTTCTGGGTTCAGGCTCATGTGCGTGTTTGGTTCACCGCAGTCATCTAAATGTAGAGATAGTGCTGAATGTAAAAGACGCTTGGTTGAGACGGTGATGTTTTTGAATAGCAACATTCAGGGGTGAATACAGAGCTGCTAATGGTGTATTGTGTGAAATATGGTGGAAGGATGAGTGGAAAGTCTACAGATTTTATTCATTTGATTTATTATTGTTATATTTTTGCACCAGCTGAGCTACACCAATCATAAAAGTGCTAAATTACCAGTCTGGATTCAATAAAACCGGGATAAAAGAAAGTGTTGTTTTTATCTTCAGAACAATTGCGAGGACTTTTATTTTTTTAATTAAATGTACAGCAAAGTAATCATGTACAAAAGATGAAATGATTCTGATAAACAATGGACTTGCCGCAAGCCTATGTTAATAATCATTTTATTAGACTGTTGAAAGAAGATTAAACCGTTTTATTTCCATTTTGTCAGCTTTTTTTTGTAAGTGCAGTGCATTCACGAGTGGCACTTTCTTCAAGTTTCCACCACATAAAAAACGAGATCCTTTATGATCTCTGCATTGCTGAGAGTAGTTATTTCATTGTGGTTAAAATCTATAAAGTGAAATTAAAAAATAAATGGATCTTTCAATCATTTTATTTCGCAGCTTGAACACTGAGTAAAAGTCAATAAAATATTTTTTTTTTTCAGTAATATGTTCCTTAAAATATATAATTTTTCCTGTACTGTTAACTTGGAGCTTTCATGACAAGCAAATATGCCTCTTTAAAGGTTTCTGTTTCATTGAGTGTCCAGGGAGAGAAATATGGTTTTCCATTTGAAAAATACAAATAGCAATGAACAGCATCTGTGTTCCCAAGATTTTTCTTTTTTTTTTTTTTTTTTTTTTTTTTTTTTCCCAAGTTTTTTTTTTTTTTTTTTTTTTTTTTTTTTGCCAGTGACCAGCGTATCTATTTCTAGACGGATTTATAGAAATCTGCATATAGTTTTATGTCTGCAACAGCAAGTCCAGCTTGCCATTTGGATTAGTTACAGATTTTGCAACACATTCTGAAATATTGCATAGTAGACAGACTGTCAGTATCGAATTTGATTAACTGTTTTAATTTAAAATACAAATTGCCATTTTATCCAAAACATAAGCATATTTCTTTTAGCAGTTTTATGTAGACAATACGTTCTGTTGAATGTCTGTTTATATGCATTTTTTTTGCAGCAATTTTGTTGGAAAATAATCATCTTCAAGCTAGGATTTCACAAGTTGACACTAACAGCTGAGTGGGCTTGACAAACCACCTGTAGAAAACACACTCTTTAATCTCTCTGACACTTTAACCGTCACTTGCACCAGTTTTGCACATTTGCACCAGACACGTTCTTACAATCAGCATGAAAAAAAACACACTGTGCATATTTTTGTGTATTTCACACAGGTGAGTGGGCTTAACAAACCACCTGTAGAAACATTCTTCTCTCTCTCTCTCTCTCTCTCTCTCTCTTCCTTAAAAAAACACTTCCCCTTACTCTAGCACCAAATTCTCTGAGCACTAACAGCTCGTTTATACAATTAGTACTTCTTGCGTGTATTGCCTCTTCTTTTTGAATTGCTGAATGCCTCCTCGATTGTAAGTCGCTGTAGACAAAAGCATCTGCTAAATGACTAAATAAATGTAACTAAATGTAACTATGCAGATTATTTTAGATAAACACACTGACACCAGATAGCACCCCTCACCCCATCCTCCATCCCATCCTTCAAACCCCCATAACCCCTTCCTTCACGCTCACTCTTTAGCTGCTTATGCAACTCCTCATTTCTTAGAAAAAGCATCCATGAGATCGAATAGCCCGAGCCCAAAATATCGCACCCCCCCCTCCATTTTCTTGAGCCCGGAACTACTTGGCTAGCCTCAGATTTATTGTACCTTGCCGTTCTGGAGGAAGATTGTATGCATGTGGTCAGTAGCGACCCAACCTCCCTCTCATGTTACGCCCTATATATAACATCCATTCCTCCAGCACCGCCGTTCAACCCCCCCTCCCTCGTTCCCTCGCTCCTACTTCACTTCTCCAGCAGCGCAGTCTCCACTCGGGCCCCGACGGCTCTGTCTGCCCCTCACTCTCTTTTCTCTCTCTCTCTCTCTCTCTCTCTCTCTCTACCCTCGTCTGTCACCCGAGCTTCCTCTCTCACAGGGTGTGTGTGTGTGTGTGTGTGTGTGTGTGTGTGTTTACCCTCTTTTTTGGCCTGGCAACGGGGCTGCATGCTCAGGATTACCGGAGGCCTTGCCTTTCATCGCCCTCTTCCTTTTGCCTGGACTACGGCGGCCACGGGTGCGAGGCTGTGTGTTTTCTGTGGATCTGTAGATCATGGATCACTCTCTGTTCGGATGCCTTCGAAACCCGCACGCCCCATCTCAAGCTCTGCACCCGGCGTTCACCCAGGCCCTCCATGGCCGCTCTGATCACATCTCCTACCCCGACCTCCCGGGACCCTCACCGCCCTGCAGCTATGCCGGGGAGGAGAGCAGTTTTGGAGGAGCTCATCACAGAGTTCACCCCGCTCCACAGCATCCACACCACCCTCAGCATCATCAATGGCACGTCCCGCAGATGCCATCCATAGAGGGCGAGCGGCACGGGCTCTGTCTGCCGCACCCGGACGCTGCTGCTCCAGAACTGTGCGGTACAGGAGCGGGTTCACAGGGCATGTGCACGGGTAACCCAACACTCGCTGGAAGTGACCCTTCTGGGGTGTCATGTGTGCCTGGAGAGTACGGGAGACAGAACATGTCACCTGTTGAGCCCGAGAGAAGGAACAGCAAAGGAAAGAGCGACAGTTCAGGTACGTGGACCACAGTGTCATCTTTCATTTTCTTTTACATACAGAAGAAAATAAGTTTTTTTGAAATGTGAAATCTTTTGCATCTTTTAAACTTTAGAAATCTTTTACATTTATTATTTTTTATTAGTGTCTGAGTCATCACTCGAGAAGTGAATTTTAATTCCAATCAAACTTGATCAGAATAGTTTATGGCTCTCATTTTGGTCAGTAATTTGATTATTGATTTACCAAATATTTATGATTCTAAAAACAATTTCCAAATGTATATATAAATACAAAAAAAAACCCAATTCATATTGAGTGTTGGCTCAAACATTTTCTGCTTTCTTTTTTTCTCAGGAAACTATGGATGCACTATTTCATATTATATATTCATATTCATCGTTAATGTTTTTTTTAATATAAAATATGAATGGAAAATATATCCATGTGCTAAATGATATGTTTAATATAACATAGAAACATTAGAAATTTGTACTTATTTTGCAACATTTAAAAAGAATTTAAAGTTTAGTCTGGCTTTATATTCTGACATAAAATTATTTTGCATTATTTAAATGAATTGTAACTGATTAAAGAAGTCTACTTTCACAATTTTACATTTGAATAAATTATATATATATATATATATATATATTACAATTTGTACAGTGGATAGACAGTTAAGCAAAAATTTTAAATAGAGTATTTGTTTAAAAAAACAACTATAAGAATATTAAACTCACAATAAGTAGAGAACCAGAGAACCAACTGTAGTTTTTTGTAGTTTTAAAGTAGTTAAAAAGAAAGTCAGCATGTACGAAATGAAAACTGTAATTCATTTTACATATCTGACATTAGGATCATATTTACACACACACACACAAACTGTTCCGCACATTTACTCTATAGCAAAGTGTGCAACCTTTAAAATGAATTGAATTGTAGCAGTTTTCTCAGTTAGTTTTTTTTGTTTATATATAGATCTTGTTTCTTGAATTAAAAATATTAAATTTAGCCAAAAAGAGAAGAAAGTTCTGTCTGTGCGGGACGAGGTGCAGTGGTGTTTTAATGGCAGGGTCTGGTGCGCCGAGGCGGCCTTGTTTCTTTCTCTCATCAGTCTCAGAGGTGTAAGTCACTCTGGCATTTACCCTCAGGTCTTTAATAGAGCACAGGTGAAAGCCGCTGTTAAATGCTCTCACTGCCCGCAGCTGCACTTTTGATACACACACGCGCGCGCACACACACACACACACACACACACACACACTGCATTTACGGCTGGAGAAAACAGTCAGATCTGCAGCTGGAGACTTTCTATTTAATTGTGACCCTTAAATTTCAAGAACAATAGAAAAATGTCACACCTGGTGATCTATGTGGCTTAAAATGGATATAATTGATACATCTATATAAATAATAAACCTGTTGCTGAAAGAATGTAGTCATTTTGCATGAACACCAAGAAAAAAATGTATTGCTGTGTTTAAAGGGCAATGGATCCTGAGCTAATGAGGGATTTTTGCCATCTTTATACTGTAGTTGAAGTAAATTACTCTAGCTTCTACTGTACATTAGATACGAGTCCTGGATGTAGTTTTTCATCTAGGTGTCTGTAATTTATTACATGATGGCATACTAATGGATATGCCCAATGGTTGTTGAAGTTTCCAGAAGGCTCCTGTTGGAAGTTGCTGTGCCTTTATACCAAATCCAATTTCCTCCAGTCTGTTGGCAGTTATCAAAAGCAGTGTGGTTTCCATTTAGAATGGTGTCACGTGTCGAGATGTAGCAGCGATAGGCCCAACAGATCTTAGATTATTATTCCGAAAAGTGATGTCAGATTGAAATATGACTTTCAAAGCTCATAAACTTGTGTACTGTGAAAAACGTGCATTTCTAGAGCAGTTGTGTTTTTGAAGGAGCCAAAAATTTGATATCTAAATCACACCCGTCTACTGAAAGGAAAGCCAAAAGATGTTTATCGGAAATAAATTGTTCTTAAAAAAAAATGTTTTTTTTTTTTTAACTGCTTTTGAGTTTTGCTAAACTATTACAGATAATGACCTTTTTATTTTGAAAATATATTTATTTAAAATTTTACACTGTAAAAGAAATAATGACAAAAAGTCAAGATTGCAAATATTTTTATATGTTGCTTTAACTTATTTTAATAGGTTAATCAGGTTTCAACAATTTTTTTTAAGTTATACAAAGTTTAACTTAATATTTTGAGTCAGTTTGATTGATGTAAGTTGAGATGACTAGAAAAGTTCATTAGATTCAACTTAAGGCAGCAATATTTCTAGTTATTCCTACTTGATTCCTTGAATTTAGCATTGTTGGAGTACAATCAAATGATTTGGGTGTTTTTTTTAAAATAATTTGTTGTTGTTGTTGTTTTAACAGCAAATGCAACATAATTTTGTTCAATAAAATGAATACCAAATCAATTCTTTGCTCTGGATTTTACATGCTTTGCTCTCCTAAACTATTCATTATTACTTAAAAAAAAGGTCAGGCAGCATCATTTTCTATTTCTTTTGCTTTTAAAATTAGTCTTTAAAAACCTCTCCTGTTTTTGCAGATTACTTGCATTAGTAATAATAGACACATAACAACTTTATTCATTGCTGTAACTTTATGTACTGCTATAACTGCTATATTGATTTATCTTTAATATACTGTATAACAAGCTTCAATCAACTACGATCCTATTTTTGAAAAAGAAAAAACTTAATAATAGTTAAGTTACACCATAACTATATACTGCTGTAACTTTATGTACTGCTATAAGTGCCATTGCTTTAACTGTAATATACTATGTAACAAACTTCAATCAATATGTTCCTATTAGTGCATTTTTTAAAAACCTCAATTCTAAAAACACATCATAACTTTAGAAATTGCTATAACATATTGTATTGTGTAATCAGCTGTTTTTAAGTTTTAAAGATTAAGTTAAGTAATAAAGATACATTATAATGTCATATTGTACTCTTAACTATAATGTATAGTAGAAAAAAATGGTTACTATTTTTGCAGAATTTAGTTTTACCTTATACTATGACATATCATAACTTTATGTAGCTATAATAAATGAAGTAAAAAGATTCAGAAGTTGACCGTTTTTGGACCAGTCAGAAATGTTCCTTCAATGTATTCGGTTAAAGGAGATCTGATTGTTGGAGAGTGTGAACTAAGCCCTGTTGATTCAGGCCAGATTTGAGAGCATGTGCTTGGTGTTCTGGCTCCGTCTCTGCTTGCTAAAAAACACCACCACCAAATCGCCATAATAAAGACTGATTGGCAGGCCAAATTGTTCCGCTTTCATTTTTATTTTTGTTCGTTTATTTTATTTCAGAGCCCTGCAGTTTATCACACCATCTTATTTTTTCACCCTTCTTTGCTTTCTCTCTTTTTCCCCCCTTCTTTTTCTGTGCATTTACAGCGACTGGAAAGTGATCTGTTTTTCATTTCAGATTCCCAGGATGGGAGCTATAAGTCAGACGTGAGCAGTAAACCTAGGAAGGAGCGCACGGCGTTCACCAAGGAACAGATTCGAGAGCTGGAGTCAGAATTCGCTCACCACAACTATCTGACACGGCTTAGACGTTACGAAATCGCTGTCAACCTTGACCTCACAGAGAGACAAGTACGTTGAGCTGCTTTTGCATGTTATCTGGAGACATAACACTGGCACTTCCATTGGCTTTAAAAATCTGGAGGGAAAAAATAGGCTGACTCTTGACAATAGGCTGCCTTGAAGTGATTAAGCTGTACAAAGTGATAAACACAATGCTTTATGTTATACTGTAAAAACAATAGCCTTTTTAAGTTGAATCAAATTAACCTTACACAACTTTTAAATTACATTACATTAAACTGACTTATCACAGCTCATATGACTTAAAATATTAAGTTGAAATAATAAAGGATTAAAGGGATAGTTCACCCAAACCTCTAGTGGTACCAAACCTTTGAGTTTGTTTTTTTCAAAACCATATAAGAAGATATTTTGAAAAATATTGATACTTATAACCAATGACATAAAAATATTATACAAATCAGTGGCTACTGGTTTGCAAAATTATTCAAAATATTTTCTTCTGTGTTCAGCAGAAGAAATTCAAATAGGTTTGGAGTAATGGATGAGTAAACAATGACAGAAATTTTAGTTTTACGTGAAGTATCCCTTTATCTCATGTCTTTATCTTATCTTTAGCTTATCTAAGTTAAATTGACATTGAAAAAAAACTACTTTTGTTGCCATGACTTACTGATCATATATTTTTTAAAGTGTACTAATTCTCATCAAATTAAATAATATGGCCTCAATTGTTCATTTTAATCAGTGTGAGCTCTTGTAAAATATGTTTTACATTAGAAGTTAGTGATATATTTTACATAGGGCCTTGTGCTGAGATTCATATTTCCCATTTAATAAATAAATTAATTGTATTCACATAAAAAAAAGAAAAGAAAAAAAGCTGTTGTGTGAAGAATAAGATTGACAGTAAACCTAGGGGTTAAATCTCAGGTTCCTAACTACTGTACACTCATTGTAATGTAAGGATTTAATAGTTGTTTTTGTTTAATTATTTTAATGGGTTTTATTAGATAAGAGAGAGTGGAAATGACAGGGAGAAAGAGGCACAACAGGACTGAAAAATGCTTCAAGCAGGAGTGTCCAGATGAGTTCTTTTTTTATTGCGGCATTTAATTCTTAGGCATCAGATTTTCCCATCTGCCAGTTAAATGCAATGATATAAAACTTTCAAATAGTGACAGTAAAATGCATACAGGAGAGACGTCACTTGTGAAGTTTAGTTTCTTAGTGTCTTTCTAAAATTACTTTAATGTAAATCAAAAGTAACAAATCAGTTTAAAAGAACTGATTATTGCAGTATTTAGTATTACGTTTTTCAATTTATATTGACAAACCTGATTTTTTTTTTTCAACCTTTTAGCTTTGCTGTACAAATATTAGAATAGGTCTAATGTACCTAATGTACCTAGGTCTAATAGGTCTAACTTGTATGTTTAATCTAACCTTTTTCTTAAAAAAAAAAAAAAAAAAAAAAAAAAATCCATGATTATCCTGATTTACAGAATAGGTCCTCTTTTATTTTATTTTGTTTTGTTAACATTTTTAGAGAAGACCTACTGGATTTTACCCATTTTTCAGCAAGAAGGTTTTTAGTCATTCAAAATATAATAACATTTAGCATGATTACCTACTCTTTTTTTTTTTTTTTTTTTAATATGTTTTAATAAATACAGATTTGTATTTTTTTTTTCACATAAAAACAGACAGCTTAACTTGCTTTTAATATTTTCTCTTTGTATATAAAATCACTCAATTTAATTTGATGCAGACAACAAAATGGGATGTCTAATCTTTAACCCTTATAGAGAAAAAAGTAAACATTTCCACCATTATTCAACCTTTTGCGAAACTAACCAGAGTAAAAACTACACCCATTCTTGCCTTTTACTCCTTAAAACGTTTAAAACTAGACCATGTTGAAGTTCACTATACAAATGCTTACTTCAAAATGGCCCACAGATCCCACACACCCATTCCAGAGTTTAAGATCATTCCAGCTGAGTCCTGACCTAAAATCAATCCCTACTGCATGTTCAACTCACATAGGATTTGCATTTTTTGTGTTTCATTCCCGTTTCTCCTTCGTATACTCCTCCACACAAATGCTTCCTATCCAAAGACTCAAATCCAATAAATCTGTGGACGTGGGTTGAACTTAGATCTTAAAGTATGAAAAACTTCCCTTTTGGAGACGTCCTATTTTGGTGTGGCAATCAAATAGGTTTACAAATCTGATTTTTATTTTAAAAAAACAAACAAAAAAAGCATATTAAATGCAAGTAATATCCATATTAAAGGAGACATTGTAATGAATGGGAAAAAAATATCCTATTACACTTTTTTTTGACACTTAAAAACCCAGTTTTCTTTTTACAGTATAGGGTGATTCAAAAGAATCCCACAATCCCAGAATACCACAACTTTGAAAATCTGTATTTAATCAAGAAACATGAT
>CAIGQW010002378.1:3235583-3247620 GCA_903798125.1 Danio choprae
TTATTATTATTATTATTATTATTATTATTATTATTATTATTATTATTATTATTATTATTGGGTGCCGCCTTAAACTAATTTAACAAAAATTGTATGTTCTCCACATTGAACAAAAAGAGAAGATATTTTGGAAAATGTTGGTATGCAGAAAAAGAATGGACATCAGTGGCAACCATTGGTTAGACCTTTGGTGTTGGTTGGTCAGTGTTGACATTTTCATTCACAGAATTTGTATTTTGTGTGGGTTATTCCTTTATTCACCCTCTTTTCATTTACTTTGTTTATTCTTCTGTTGAACATTGTCTTGCATTGTATGGTCAAATAATATAATGGGAGTTCACGGGAACCTAGAGCGTTCCATTAGTTAATGTTAATGTATGTCCTAACATGAACTCTTCAACATAATTTTTTATATTATGGGTTGCTATTCAATCTTGCTTAGTAAGTAAAAACTGAAAGATATATTTAACTCCATTCAATATAAACTCAAATTTGACAAAAAAGGCAAAATTCTGATATAGAAACTAGCAAAGCGAGAATGTCACAATTGACAGATTTGTATTATTTATATTAATATTATTTTTATGGTGGAAACATGCTTCTATTTCCCAGTGATGGGTTGCAGCTGAAAGGGGATCTGCTGCGTAAAGCATATGCTGGATAAGTTGCGGTTCATTCCGCTGTGGCGACCCCAGATTAATAAAGGGACTAAGCCAAAAAGAAAATGAATAAATGAATGAACATGCTTCTATTGTTTTGGTTCTGACTGACTCCAACTGAATGATCTGTTAGATCAATGGAGTTTTTACGAAGGTCAATGGGAATCTGAGCTGATTGGTTGTTTAAAATATATTTTGTCTTTGCAAAAATGGTCATACATTTAAAGAAATTGATACACACTGTAAAAAAATTACCCGTAAATTATAATTTTTTATAATTATTATTTATTTATGTTTTTGAATTGCATTATGTGACCATCATCTTTCATCCAACAAATTGAGTTTTTAATAGTTTGATGTGATATGTTGTTTGGATTGGTGTCGTAAATTACAGTAAAAAGAGCCAATTCTACAATGTAAAAAAAATAATGGTTGCCGTACATTTTTAAGCTGAATCAAATTAACCTTATGAGTCATTTGAACTTATATTAAACTTAAAATTAAATTGAAACATGATTAACTTATTTTAATAAGTTACAATTAACTAAAAACATATGTTATGACTCATTGATCATATAATTGTTTACTGTGTATATACTGTATATTATTTCTTTATACAATATTTAACTTTAAATGACTAAAATCTCTCTGTTGAATTTTCAACATCAAAATGTTGACAGAGCAGACATACAGTAAAAGGTCCAATTCATAACCATAATTGAACTAGAAACACTAACAAATCACAAAATATGGAAATTAATTAACAGATGTTTTTTGACATGATAATGATTGTAACAGAATTTAAAGTTTTGACTGAACTACAGAATATTCTTACTCAAAAAGTCTAGCTCTTTTTGTCACTTCTCAGAAATAAAGCTGCCACTGAGGCAGCACCCTTTCCAAAAGTATTTTTTTTGTACTTTTTAGATGCTATACCTTTAAGATGAACTGTTTAGCTATGGATCTTTTAGGTACTAACATGTACCCTTCAACACTGTACAAAAATATTCTTGCTGACTTCAATCAAATGAACTGTTCTAGTCATCTCAACTTACATCAGTCAAACAGACTCAAAATATTAAGTTAAACTTTATATAACTTATAAAATGTAGTTGAAACCTGATTAACTTATAAAAATAAGTTAAATCAACATAAAATATTTGTTGTCTTGACTTTGATATTGTTTTGTCATAACAACTTTTACAGTGAAGTAAAAAAGTGTGCCTTTTGAAAGGGTACCGTTCCAGTGACAGCTTTTATTTCTTGGATTGCAGGATGATTGTCTTGACGCAATAAACATCCAGCACAGTTTTATTCACAAAAACAAACCTAATTCTTTTACTTATTCAAGAAATTAAGCAGGTTTGTATTATTCTCCTGAACATCTAGAAACTTTTCAGCCTATGTGTATGTCGCAAGGGGAAGATTTTCTCTCTTTTTCACAAAAAACAAAAATAAAAAGCATGTTGTTTTGGAATACCTCAGGTTTGATCCTGAATGAACCCTTTACCTTGACCCCACAGGGAACAACTTTCCTTTAGCAGGAAGGGTAATGTTGTCATTTCTCCATGCCATGCCAAGAAAAACAGGGCCGAACTGAAGAGTTTTCCACACCGGCTCTCAGTGTCTGCTCAGCCTCCTTGCAAAAAAGTGATTTAGGATCATTTACAGCGCAACTGTAGGTGTTGATGGATGATGTTCACTGTGTGCCTGTTGTTATTTTCCTTCTGATGGCTGAACGTCTTTCATCAAGGAAACAAAAGCAGTGGTTGCGCAGGTAATGAAACGCTGGCGTTTTTATAGAGACTGCTGTTCTCTGGCTTGGTGAAAGACATGTCTAGAGATTTAAATAAGTACGGATACGTCTGCTCCAAATTTGTCAGTTTCTGCAAAGCGTTTGGGTCAAGGCCAGGTCACAATGCATCTGGGACACATTAAAAAAAGAGCCATCTGTGAAAAGTCGACAACTCGTACATGTTTATTTAGGTAATTAGAAACAACTTTTGAATTAAAATCACATAAAAAGTTTACAAGTGCCCTGGGTTTGAATTTTTTACGAACATCTATTCAAAGTACTCTTATAAAAGTTTCAAATAAAAGAAATTAAGAATTATCTATGATATTATCAATGATAAAACATTTATATAATAATATTAATATTAAAATAATATTTATTTTTGATTGATTGTTTGTTTTATTTCACACAATGCCATCGTTTAGTGTATTTCTCGCCATTTAAAATTAATATTTTGAAATCCTGGATTTTTTTTCTCAGAATTCTAAGCTTAGAAGTTTATATCTAAATTTAAAAGTCTGGAAAAAAGTACGATTTAAAAAAAAAAAAAATTGTTCACATCATTCTCAAAATAGATTTAAAATAATAACAATTCATTCATTCATTCATTTTCCTTCAGCTTAGTCCCTGATTATCAGGGGTTGCCACAGCGGAATGAACCACTAACTATTCCGGTTTTACACAGCGGATGCCCTTCCAGCCACAACCCAGTACTGGTAAACACTCTCTTATTCACTCTCCCCTTCACACACACACTCCGGCCAATTTTGTATTACCCAATTCACCTATAGCACATGTCTTTGGACTATGGGGGAAACTGGAGCACCCGGAGGAAACCCACACGAACACAGGGAGAACATGCAAACTCCACGCAGAAATGCCAACTGGTCCAGCCGGGACTCAAACCAGCGACCTTCTTGCAATGAGATGGCAGTGACAACCACTGAGCCACTGTGCTGCCCAATAATAATAATAATAATAATTATTATTATTATTATTATTACCTTGATTTAAACATCTCCATTGTTTTATTTGATGTTATATCTAAGTTTATATCTAATTAATGAATCTTAATCTATCTTAATAAAAAACATTTTTACATTTATCCCATTGACTTCCATTGTGTGGGGAAAATATATAAATTTTTAATTTCTATTCAATTTATAACATTAAAATGTATTGATGAAGGTTACAAATGTTATTTTTTGTGTGTTTATTTTTTATATTTTGCTAACAATACCATTTAAATGGTGCAAACAGTCATTTTAATAAGCTGGAGAATTTAGAGAGTTTTTCATGATAAAGAATGTTACAGTTTTGAGTTCTTTTACATTTTGTATTGGTGGTGTTGTGTAAACAAGCTACCCAAACGTTTAAAAGAGAATCAGTTTTTAGTCAAAAATAGTGTGAATATACTCTTAGTTAAATTGAAAGATTCCAATGGAACGGTTCTTCATTGAACCATTGTTTCCAATAATGCAGCTTTACTTTAATTAGTGCACTGTGAACACTTTCTCTTTTCATCCTGTTTCTGCACTGTGTGTGTGTGAACCTGCTGGAATTATGAGGATTATGCAGTGAGACAGATTTAATAATAGCAGACCAATGCAGTGATGTGGTTTAATGATCATTTCACATATTTAGTATACGGCTAGGGCTCAGGAAACTCTTCTGAATCATAAGAATATGGCCGGATGATACAGAATGACGAAATGCAGGAAACCACAAACCCTCCAATAAACTGGCAGGGGACCATGACTGACGGCTGTTTTAGCCATTTAGAGTCTTATTTATTGGCACAACAGTCACTTTTACTACAGAAGATCTGGGCCAGGAACCGAAACTTAACAGCCTAAAATGTGACTTCACACCTGGAGCATTAAAACCACAAGTCACGAATATAATCCTCAGAACAGACAGGAGAAGAACTCCAATTATTATGGGATTATGAATAAAAGTATGAATACATTTTATTATAGAAAAGTCATATTTAACTTTTTTTCCCCACATCTGCCTGCATGGCACATATACTGTAGTCACCGCTGGCATTGAGGACAACATGTGTAAATGGGAATTAAGATATCAGAGTGGGTAAAATACACTTCCTAAAATTCCAATTTTGAAAATGATTCTGTGGGAAATATTAAATGTGGAGTGACACTGTCTGTCTGTCTGTACCCACATGCTGTACACATTTTACTGTCTCACAGGTTTGTTCTGTTTTATGAGACTTTTTTGTGTTTTGGCTGTTCATTTGCATAACATTTGCATAACTATAGAATTTTGTGGATTTTGTGGAAACTATTGAAAAATGGGTTTTGAACATTTTAAGTTCAACATTTTTGAAAACTATTTTGTCATAAGATATAATTTCTCAGGCCTCTCGGTGGTGCAGTGGGTAGCATGATCGCCTCACAGCAAGAAGGCTGCTGGTTCGAACCTCGGCTGGGTCAGTTGGCATTTCTGTGTGGAGTTTGCATGTTCTCCCCGTGTTGGCGTGGGTTTCCTCCGGGTGCTCCGGTTTCCCCCACAAGTCCAAAGACATGTGCTATAGGTGAATTGGGTAAACTAAATTGTCCGTATTGTGTGTGTATGAATGAGTATGAATGTTTCCCAGTGATGGGTTGCAGCTGGAAGGGCATCCGCTGCGTAAAACATATGCTGGATAAGTTGGCGGTTCATTACGCTGTGGCAACCCCAGATTAATAAAGGGACTAAGCCGAAAAGAAAATGAATGAATGAATGATATGATTTCTCAAATTACAGCTTCAGTTCCTAACTTTTTAGGCAAAAATTTATTTTTGAGCAAGTTCATAACCAGGCCTCATGGCAGTTTGTAACTTGTTAATTTATATCATCTCTTTCATACAGTTTAGTATGAATTAATATTTAAAACTGTTCTGGGAATGCAAATTATCATATGCGTTTGTTTACATTGCAAAACGTCTTTTTCACCAAGAAGGTTCGTACAGATTGCAAAGGCAGATATTGATAAGATCAGGGTCTGGTTAATACGTGTGCAGACGTTTGTGGGGGTTTTACGATGTGGTCACATGTTGACTGGTCAGTTTGTATGTTTCAGTATTTGGGCTTTGGTCACATGGTCAAGAATGATACGAAATAGGTGGTAAACTTTGCTCTGGTCTCATTTTCTGCTCTGCTCTGCTCCTTTCCTAACTTCATTTTTGAGTATTTGTGAATTACTTTTGATTTAACATCAACACTTAATTGCTCCATATTGCAATACAATACAATCACATAATAGCAACGCTCTCCCACATATTTTTAGCTATTATGACTGCTCTTATTTTCGTTTTTGGTATAAGATTGCAGAAGGATGGTTTGACTAGATATGTACAGTTTTTCACTTTTTAGTCATTCAACAAAACTAAAGTTCGTATGAATTAGCCACCTTTCTGACGATACGTAAAATAGTTAGGCTGTGTTTCATTGTGAGACCCTTACTTAACTGAGCTTGATTTACTCTGCTTTTAATTATTATTATTTTTTTTATTGGGGTTGTACTGGTAGGTTTTTCATTGGAAATATTGGCGGGGCGCTGTTTGAATGTGCGTCATTAGCTCATGTCTGTATCAAGCAGCATTGTATTTACCACAGCGGCTGGTGGGTTGTAAGAGAGTGCTAAGGATCTTTAATTTGCTTTTGGTATCAAAGATTAACTTCCTTATGAAATTCGAAAGGTATGGCGATTAGAGATTAGACTGTGCAGAAATCCTCAGTGTCCTGCAATGATGATAGCATTTTGGAACAAAGTATAACAATAATAATTTTCACAGTTTAATGGGATATAAGCTGATTGCAGATCATTATATTTAATCATCGTTGGTGTGTGTAGCACATTTATTGTAATGCATTTCTTCCCTCTGTTGGTCAGATCAAAGGAATGAAATACCTGAAGAAGAGTCAGCACACTCTCAAATATCAAAAATCCAAAAGACACCAGTGAGATTGAGTGACAAGCAGTTTGCCCAAGTAAAAAAAAATGTGTTGATGATTGTCAATACAAAATTAACAATGTAATCGGAAATGGGAGCCATCTTAATTTGAGGAGTCACCTATTGGACCATTTTGAAGACGAGGAGTTTTTGTTTTTTGTTTTTTTTCTTATTCACAACACACACTGTTCTGTGACTGACAGCACATGGTAACACAAGAAACAATAACAAAACGAGTCCATTATGAGGTGATGTACCAATGTTTAAAGCAAGAATATAATTCTGCAAATAGCTGTAATTGCACATTTCAAACAGAGATGGCAACAAAGAGGCAAAACTTATTATAGTAGCATTTAAATTGCTAACAAAAATGTGCATCATGAAAGTGACAATTTTGCTAAAACTGATTTTTCACAAATGGTAAAATGATGATTTAGACACTCGTGGGATTTTGCAATGGTTAAAATAAACATTTAGAAAATATTTCTGCAAATCTATAATGAAAACCAAGCAAAAAAATATGACTGGGAAAAAGGTGACATCCAATAATTATTGACATAAAAGTCATTTTTTATTTTATAAGTCATTTTATATGTTTATTGTTTAATATTATTATTAATGATTATGATGATGATGGTGATTAATATTATTATTATTAATATTTTAAAATGTCTGCCAGGATGTAGCATTGATAAACTTGCTATTGGTATTCTAATCATTCTAAACACATACAGTATGCTTGCAAAGAAACTGGGTTTGGCAATCAAATGCTGTTTAATGCATTACAGTTAACACCTTTCTGCTTATAAAAATGAGAAAATCCCACCAAATATAGTTTGGCATACTCAGAATTTAATTGAATTACAAATGCATTTTTCACAAAACTTTGGGGGGATTGTGTTGATGTAATTTCATTTAATTAAATATTTTCGCACTCAGAAAACAATTCTCACATCATGTAAAAATTTGGCAAAGACTTCCGCATGACTGAAAACACAAACATGTGCACCCCAAATGCAACTTTCCATTCACAACCGCAATCCAAGTCTCGCAAGTGAGAAGTGATAGCGCATTAGTTCAACTGTTTGGCACCGGCTGAGTGTTTAATGTTTGGGATTCAAGCAGACAGCTTATCATAATTTTATTGATTTATCTTGAGAGGACTACATCATGTATTTGTGGCGAGGCTTGCTCATTAATCTTTAGAAGTGGAGAAAGCAGCCTCCAGAAATGTTCCTTGGCAGCAGGTTTGCAGTCCGACACAGAGGAGGAGAAATGACTGTTATCAAGTTTGTCCAAATGATGGTGATACTTAAACCCAGGCAGATTATTTCCAGAAACTTCCACTGCCTGTTCTCACTGATTGAGCCTTAGAGCCGAATGTGAAGCGCAGCTGTTGGTTTACTGTCGGGGACTTGGTTTCCCAATTAACTGTCTGATCCAATCTGGTCTTGTTTCCCAGTCCACCTGTATACACACTCCATGACATTCCAGTCATTCTGGGACCCTCCCAAACACTCCCTGCGCCCACTGGACGGCCACCTGCACTGGACACAAGAGCTGCACATTATCTGCTGTTCACTTCACTTGTTTCATACAAACAGATGGATCGTACATTTCACCATTTTCAATTGAAAATATCTGATGAAATATGTATTCTTTTAATACCACCCAAAATTCATGTTTCACTTGAAATGGTTAAATAAAATGAAAATGTACATTTTGTAAACAAGTTTTTACATAAACACATTGAAAATTCACATGGTTCCACAAATTAATTTGATAGAATTTTATTATAATTATATCTACATAATTATATACAATATAATTTAGGTTATAAATTATTTATAAACAGTTGAGTTGACACATGATCACTATATGATATTATAACCAGCAAGTGTACTGAAACAGATTTACTTTAGTTAAAAAAAAGCTTATCCAAAAGCCAAGAATCAATGTAACATATTCACAAATACAACCCCAAATCCGAAAAAAGTTGGGACAGTATGGAAAAGGCAAACAAAAAAAAAGAAAGTAGTGATTTCTAAATTTACTTTGACTTGTATTTCATTGCAGACAATATGAGCACTAAATATTTCATGTTTTGTCTGGCCAACTTCATTTCATTTGTAAATATACATCCTTTCCTGTCATTCAGACCTGCAGCACATGCCAAAAAAGGTTGTGACAGGAGCAGTTTAGGGCTAGTATTCAGGTAAATTGGTTAAATAATGATGTGAATTGAAACAGATGATGTCAACAGGTGCCAGTAATTATGATTTGGTACAAAAGCAGCATCTAAGAAAGGTCTAGTCCTTTAGGAGCAAAGATGGGCAGAGGATCACCAGTTTGCCAACAAATATGTGAGAAAATTATTGAAATGTTTAAAAACAATGTTCCTCAAAGGAAGACATTTGGATATTTCACCTTCAACAGTGCATAACATAATTAAAAGATTCAAGAAATCTAGAGGAATGTCAGTGCATAAAGGACAAGGGCGCAAGCCTAAGCTGAACTACCATGATCTCCGATACCTCAGGTGGCACTGCATCAAGATTCATCATTCATCTATATGCGTTATCACCACATGGGCTCAGGACTACTTTGGCAAACCTTTGTCAAGTACTACAATACGTAGTTACATCCACAAAAGCCAGTGAAAACTGTATTGTACAAAAAGGAAGCCATAGTTCAGAAGCGCTATCGACTTCTCTGGGTTTGGAGACCCGACCATCACACAGTGGAAATGTGTACTGTGGTCAAGATAAAATAGTATTTTAGGTATTTTTTGGGAAAATGGACAGCATGTGTGCAGACCAAAGAAGAAAAGGATCATCCAGACTGTTACCAGCAACAAATCCAAAAGCCAGGGTCTGTCATGGTATTGGGTTGTGTCAGTGCCCTTGGCAAAAGTAATTCTGTGATGACACCATTAATGCTGAAAAGTACATAGAGATTTTAAAGCACAATATGCTGCCTTTTTTTTCATGCATATTTTAACAAGAGAATGCAAAACCACATTCTGCACACGTTACAAAGTCCTGGCTGTGGAGGAAGAGGATACAGGTACTTGACTGGCCTGTCTGCAGTCCCGACCTGTCTCCAATAGAGAATGCGTGGAGCATTTTGAAGCACAAAATGCGACAACGAAGAACCTGTACTGTTGCCCACCTTAAGACTTGTTTCCATTATACCAGAAACACTTCATCACTTGGTGTCTTCAGTCCCTAAACATCTTTTCAGTGTTGTCAAAAGGATTGGCAACATTACAAAGTGCTAAATGCTTTATTGTTTCAACTTTTTTTAAAATGTGTTGCAAGAACCAAATTTGGAATACATGTTTATGTAAAAATATTAATAACTGTGAGGATTGTATCGTCTGCAATAAAATACAAGTAAAAGTACATTTAGAAATCACTTTTTTTATTAGAATTTTCCATACTGTCACAATTTTTCTGATTTGGGGCTGTGTAAAAATAATATGGCAAAAAGAAAAAACCCGAGGACATACACATTTTGGAACCAAACAAGACACAGGAACATAATATATTAATCAACAAGCAACCATAGAAATGGGAACAACAATACCATTTGAGTAAATGCTTTAAGGGCCTCACGGTGGCGCAGTTCGCCTCACAGCAAAAAGGTCGCTGGTTCAAGCCTCGGCTGGGTCAGTTGGCATTTCTGTGTGGAGTTTGCATGTTCTCCCTGTGTTTGTCGTGGGTTTCCTCCGGGTGCTCCGGTTTCCCCCACAGTCCAAAGACATGCGCTATAGGTGAATTGGGTAAGCTAAATTGTCCATAGTGTATGTGTGTGTGTGTTTGAATGAGTGTGTATGGATGTTTTCCAGTGATGGGTTGCAGCTGGAAGGGCATCCGCTGCGTAAAACATATGCTGGATAAGTTGGGGGTTCATTCTTCTGTGGTGTCCCCAGACTAATAAAGGGACTAAGCCGAAAAGAAAATGAATGAATGAATAAATGCTTTAATCCAAACAGACCTACAAAAGAGGACAATAGAAAAAATCAAACAAAAAAAGGAACATGAAAGCGCTGTTACAGTTAGTTTAATACAGTAGCAAATGTTTTTTTGTAACAAAAATCAAAAGGAATAATCAAAAACAGAATAATGATTACTATTGTCATTTATTAGTTCATTCATTCTTGTAGGTTGTAAATAAAAGCAGTAGCCATATATCAAGTATTGTAGCTGTAAACTATTATTGATTTAGTTTTAGAAAAGATGAGATACTTGAGTATGTTTTATCCTCTAAATTGTCTCACCACTGATTCTATATTCCATATGCATCAAACATTTGTGGGTTCTCAGTTAATTGCTTTGATTTATGATGCAGTTATAGGTTATTTCAGGTCAATATTCAGGTTTGGATCAGAGTGTTGGACAAGTCATCATGTGGCAGAGATCCCACGCACAGTGATGATAGGTCGATCCACCCCGCATTTCCTCACATCAGACTGGTGCGGGGGAACCTGATACATCTTCACTTATTCTGAACCCTGTTCATTTAACCTGCAGCCCGGGTCCAAGTCAAACAGCTGTGGCTACTGTGAACACTACAGCAAAGATAAGTTACCATGCAATGAGAAAAAACAACAGGCCCTGCTCCCAGTGCTCCGCAGGCGAGGAAATTTGTGTGGATAGGGAAGATCTGGTTCAAGTCGTGCGTGGACACTCATCAATCCAAAACACTCCCCCATCTCTCCCAAAAGACAAAAACATCCACATGCTGATGCCATAATAAGACCCATGGCTGCACATTTTCCAAATTGGAGATCAACTGGGCAATGATCAACTCTTTCGTGGTCCAAGTGTTAAAGGAGTGCCCAGATGGACCAAAGTCAAGAAACATATCATCTAAGTCTTTGTCCGGAAGGATTCGTAGGTAAACGCTTGGTTTCTGGGCTTGGTGCCAGTAGGAACACCTGCAGTGGAGAATTGGGAGAAACCTCGGAGACTCTTGGAGAGAGCAGAGCTGTGATGTGTTGCTTAATAAGGCTTTCGTGTAGGATCCATTTCCCTCCATCCTTACGAGCATCTGGCTCTTAGAGAAGTAGAGAGAGAGAAAGTGAGATCCTCTTTGATCTATTGGAGAGTGCGGGTCAGATATGCTCAACTTTGAGGATAAAGCACAGTTTTGTGTGTGTGTGTGTGTGTGTGTGTGTGTGTGTGTGTGTGTGTGTGTGTGTGCGTGTGCGTGTGCGTGTGCGTGTGCATGTGTGTGTTTGTGTGTGATGCATCATCTCCACTGTTAGTGGGATTTAAGGCAATATATAAAATATGACAGCTGTGGTTGTCTTTTTTGGAACTTGTAGGCTTTCTCTAATAAAGTTCACAACACTGCGGCAGTATCTGGGAGATTTTTACAGCATTACATCAGCTAAATATGAAAATGATGTCCTCATTTAATTATATTCATTTCTTCAAGTGTGTCTGTTGTTTGAGGAATAGAATAATAATAAGTAGACACATCACTGATGTACTAAAACTACAACCTTTTTGTAAAGTTTCAGATCAAACCGCAAATGATTAAAAGGTCAAAATGATCCACATTTTGACAGACAGATAGATAGATAGATAGATAGATAGATAGATAGATAGATAGATAGA
>CAIGQW010002378.1:3247630-3258794 GCA_903798125.1 Danio choprae
GATAGATAGATAGATAGATAGATAGATAGATAGATAGATAGATAGATTGATAGATAGATAGATGCATCCTCAATATCAAGAGCACATCCAGGTTCTTTCATGCGTCCTCCGTTCTTGCGGTCTTCAGTTTTGGAACTGAACTTTGGCTGTTAATGATGACGTTACATGAGAACACAAGGATGCAAGAACGCTGAAGAACGGATATTGAGAAACAGCCATTATGTCACCATTATCAAAAAATGACGGCACATTTTGTAGCTTGTACTTATGGCATTTTCAGACCTCCAACACTGTTTTGTATAAATTAAAAAAGGCATGAAAAATACATTCAATGGTTTTAATGTACTTTAAAATCTATCCTTCATTTAAAACGTTGTTCATGTTAAAATGTTTTATTTCATGTTAAAAAAACAGGTTGTGTAAATGCATTCTTAAAATATCAGAAGCAAAATAACAAAAAGCCAATTAAAAGTCTCAACTTTTATATTACTTTTAAGATGCTTTTCATAATTTGGTCTTCATTCAATTCATTGTATTGAACAGAACTGTCATGAAGTTCATTGTTTATGTTCCAAAGCATAAAGAGTGCACAAATAATGAGGGAAACTTTCTTTTTGCATGAATATCCAAATAAGAGTGATTCAGAGATGCCATAGAAATACCTGAGAAAGTGTCTGAACTGCATGCTACCAGTTCTGAAAAAGTGTGGCCTTAGTATTTTATAAAACTCTATGCCAACAGAAACACTGTTCATTTCTATTCGCTTCTTGGGGGCTTCAGTTGTAGATGTACAGTAGAAGCCAATTTGGCAGCAAATTCCCATTTCTTTCTCCAAAAGAAAGTAAACCAAAGACATACTTCTTGCAGCATGGACGAAGATAAGTTACAATAACACTCAAAGAACTGAAGTGAACTCCAAGTTATGCTTCTTCATGTTTATACAGTCTACCTAAGACAGGTCTTATTGTCAATTTGATAAGAGAACCATTACTCCTCCTTAGTTTCAATTACAGTTAAATTTGTTTCGCAGAGTGATATAATTTTAACATCAACACGGCTGTACATTACACTTAGTGAAAAGGCTAAAGATGAATGTTTGCAACTTCTTTTGTCTTATAAGTGCCTTACAGCAACATTTAATGCAAAATAAAGCTCAACAGGGTGATCATTACTGCACCGCATTATCATCCTGAAAGATTTATGTACGTTCTTTTTCCTCAAAGAATAAAGCCCAACAGGCTTATCAGCTGTTGTATAAAATTGAAGAGCTTTATTCTGTGAAAACAACCTGCTAGATTTACATTATCCATCTTACATTTACATTTAGTCATTTATCAAATGCTTTTGTCCAAAAGCGACTTACAATTGAAAAGGAACTCAGTGATTCAACAAGAAGAGGCAATACACACTAGAAGTGCTAATTCTACAAAAGAACTGTTAGTGCTCAGAGAATAAAGTGCTAGAGTATAAGGAAGGGGAAATGGGATTTTTATAGAGTGACGAGTGTTTCGACAGGTGGTTTGTTAAAAAAATTGCTTATTGTATGACTACTCTGTCTTTCGGATGAGACATTAAACCGAGGTCCTGACTCTCTGTGGTCGTTAAAAATCCCAGGATGTCCTTCGAAAAAGAGTAGGGGTTTAACCCTGGCATCCTGGCCAAATTTGCCCACTGGCCTCTGTTCATCATGGCCTCCTAACCATCCCCATATCATAATTGGCTTCATCACTCTGTCTCCTCTCCACCAATCAGCTGGTGTGTGGTGTGCGGTCTGGTGCAATATGGCTGTCATCGCGTCATCCAGGTGGATGCTGCACACTGGTGGTGGATGAGGAAATTCCCCCAATGTGTAAAGCGCTTTGAGAGTCTAGAAAAGCGCTATATAAAATGTAAGGAATTAATTAATGAATTAATTACTTGCCACAAATGTAAACAATTAAAGGGGCAATAAGAGATCTTGCAAAATGCAGTTACATATTTTAAAAGGCAGGAAGGACAGCCTAACTTTTCTTGGTCCTTCACCTTCCACAGAACATTAAAATACATATAGATCAATTTGAAGGACTTAATTGAACGATGGTTATCAGGAGGTAAAGAGACATTCAACCAGCATAGCAAAATCATCTTTACAGGATCATCTTGACAGTTAGTGGATACATTAAAATTAATTCATTTCATGCTTATCTTTCACACTACTGTTCTGTCTGTTTGACACCATCTTGTGACTAGTTTTGTGTCTAACTGTTTAGTTTTGCTGTAAGAAGTCATGTAATAAGCTGGTAAATGTACATCTAGCAGGTGTTTTTTTGTTGAATAAAGTCCTTCAGTCTAAAACAACTGCTGATAAGCAATTTAGTATGTGACTACAACATCCTAGTTGTATATTAGACCTTACTTAACATACTTTGAAATGATGTTCATCAAATATTCCAGAGAGATGCATAATAAATTACTAATAATGACCAATTTTGGTGCGGTTAACATTGGTTTCAAAAATGCTGTGTGCAAAATCTAGTCATTCTAATATGAATTAGCACATTTTCAGATTCACACAAGAGTTCATTCAAGCTGGCTGACACAATTCTGCAATTCTGGTTGCTGTTTAGTTCCTGTTTCCATGGTTGTCATGGTTCCTAATTATGTTCCTAAGCGTTTCTTACCTTGACTGTTCTTCACCTGTGTCTACTTTAGTTCATCATTTTCCTGCTTATATCTTCTTAATAAGGTTCATAAGAAGGTTCATATGAGATGGATGGATGGGTGGATAGATAGATAGATAGATTTGATCTTGGCTAATTAAAGGCAATAAGTCTTAGATTTTCTCCTTGAAATGCTCCAGAAAATGTTTGAAAAAACTGTCTGACTTCGGTTTCTCTTGTTTAATGTGAGATGTCTTTCATTCTTTTGATGAAAAGCCTTTGAGCTACAATGATTTGCACCAAATTCTGACATGACAACATATCTAAATCAAATTCGTAGACCTGCCAGGTTATTTGTCTTCTCGTTGACAGTCTTTCTCTGTGTTTCTCTTTCCAGCTCAGTTTTTTACTCGTCAATACATTATGCCCTGTTCATTTCCTCCATGCTGACTGACACCATGTCCTTGGCCATCTGGCTTTTTCCAAGCTTTGGACTCTGACTGTACGTCAGTAAAGGTCACGAGGGCTTCTTTCTACCACCAAATAGGAAAAGGTAATGGGTACTGTTCATTCTCTGATTTCCTTTTAATAATAGTCTGTATTTTGGAATTTTGGAAATTAGGTGATTCGCCACAATCCTTCATATACATAATTTCCTCAACAGACTCAACTGAATGTAGGTACAGACATGAGTGCTGAGGTTAAAATACTACTTGAGGAAATAGATATCTTAGGAGTTACAGTAATGTGTCTTTTCAGGAGGTTCAGCTGAGGAATTTACCACACACAACAACCTGGAAACAGACATTTAAAAACTGAATAGAAATGATGGAAGAGGACTTAAAAGCCTGAAGGCGGAAATTTTTAAGGTTGACCACAGGTTTGGTCACAAATGCACAAAAACAACAAACTGAATTGAGCAGTGGTTCTGGACCAAGATTTAGCATTTTGACCCTTCACAGTATCAAAATTGTTTACTTTTAAAAACGTAATTTCAATGGTTTCATGCTCTCAGCAGGCAGTAATTCACCCCACAAAACGCATTGTGGTAAGAACAAACCATGTTTATCTTCAGTGCAAATGAACCATATTTCATGCAGTCTGAGGCACATTTTCATTTTTCCTTGGGTAGTTTTGTTAATGGGTTTAAGGATGAAGACATGCCATGCTTACTGTCCCATGTTGAATAACCTTTGACTTTACAGTGGCAACAAAAAAGATGGAAAAATGTTCTTCCACTTAAAAAAAACAAAACATTTATTTTACAAATTAGATTTATTATGCATGATTTTTATGGTTAGTTTTATTTGATGTTTTACATGTTTTGTATGTCAAACATATAAACAGCTTAAAAGTAAAGGTTCATATAGTATTGGGAGTTCAGTGAAGACGATTCACATCCAAAAAACTTTCCTATTCCACCAAAGTTTTTCACACTAAAAAAATTAGTTATGAAGAACTTTAAAAGGTTCTTTGAGAAATTGAATATGAAATAAAAAATAACTTTTTTAGAAAATGTATTTTGCTATGTAAAACATATGCTGGATAAGTTGGCGGTTCATTCTGTTGTGGCAACCCCTGATGAATAAAGGGACTAAACCGAAGGAAAATGAATGAATGAATGAATGAATGAATGAATGAATGAATGAATGAATGAATGAATGAATGAAAAAAGGTGGGAAATAAAGTACCCTAAACTCTTTCAGCAAAAAAAAACTTCTTCAGGATAATATGGTTGTAAAAACAAATTTTGCCATGTGTAAAGAACCATCTTTGTTTAAAAGTGTATTGCTTTGTAGAGTTCACTCAAAGGTGACTCACTTTTCCCCTCCGTTGAGAACACTTGACACTTTGTCCTTGCAAAAGTGGTGATAAAGCAAGCACCAGAGAGTTTTGGCCCCATAAGTGTCAGGTCAGGCCGTGTCTTATACAGTGCTCTCATTCACTCTTGTAATAATCCTGTAGCACATCTTCCTGTGTGAAAGGACAAGTGACCCTTAACCCCACGACCTGAGGTTTGTGGAAACAAATCATACCGTCATCCGAAAAAGGCTCAACTCTGTGTAGGCCCTCACACCTGGGCCTCCTTTGGTGTTGATCCTTTTCATTGTAAATTATCACACCAATGAATACAGATCATCCACCTTTACTGCCCGCAACAGTGTCCATTGACGTTATTAGATTCATGGGAAGCCACATGTGCTATGGCAGTCCCTCACATGCGCTTTGACTGATCTTTCATCACCTTCGCTTCCCCCACACATTTCTACTGTGGTCTGGCATTTGTTAAACGGTCCGGAACGCAAGAGAGAGAATGAAAGTGGGAGAAGGAGACTAGCAACGGGCCAGCAAGTGTGGGAGTGAAGAGAGCCTGAGTGAGAAATAAGGAAACCGGTGCTATGTGACTCATCCATAACTTGATATTGATTGGAAACAGTGTTGGGAAGTGCAGGAACTAGTATGTTCATACTTGCAATTGGGGTCTTTTGACTTTAGTATACTTTAAATATACTAGTCCTGGCTCACTTAGCATTCACACTGTCACTTTAACAGTATGTATAAAAAATATGATTGGTTCATGTATTAAAAAAAAACATTTATTATCAGTAGAAAAAAAAAGTTTTTTGTGACGTGCCGATCATGCAAAACAATGTGTTTGGCTAAATGTCTTCATATGATGCTATCTGTTGAGAAAAGAACTGCGAAATGTGTAAAGTAGTCAAAATACCCCAGGAAGTCCTGTGACACCCACAAATAATGGTTTCTGTGGTGTAAAAAGCTGATGATAATAATACACTCAAAAATGTTTTTTGCTGCTTGTTCAAACTACTTTCTAAAATGAGCTCAATCAACACCATTCTTGAGTGTTTTGGGGGACAACTAAATTGTTTTATGTTCAATCTACTTAAATTTGTAAAAACAGTTAAGTTAACCTAGTCAATTTGTGTTGGGACAGCAAGAAGGAACTGTGTGGAACCTGGCATTTTGTTTAGAGTGTAGATAGTATATGAACCAACAAAAAACAAAAAAGGTTATTGTTAAATACAGCATATTATATTCAAAGTAAATTGTATGAAATTATTGGATGAGTTGCACAATATGGCTATTCATTTATCAAGCACTGCTAGACTTTTATTGTGCATTTATTTCAAATTAAATGGGAAAAATCATTCCACTCACCATGAACACATAAAATAGCAAAAGAAAGAAAGAAAGAGGAAAAGGAAAAGTGCACAAGCTTTCCAGTGCAGTTGGATGTTATTGTTTGAAGAACAAGCCTGTTGCGGCTGCAGTGAGGTGAGTCCCCAGTAGAGAAGGGCCTCATAAATCTGGACCCTGACTGGAAGTCCCTCGCTGTGTAGGTTGGACGGAAGACAAAAGTAGCCGAGCGCTCAGGATGTCGAGAGAATGCTCTACAATCAAGCTCAAGGGGCTGTGAAATAACATCAACAGTGACCCAGACCCTCTACGCAGCTAACCATCACAGGGGTCAGTCGACATCTATGCATGTGTTTGTGTGTGTTAGTTAGTTTAGTGAATGCACATGGGGGCAACACGGTGGCTCAGTGGTTAGCACTGTCACCTCATAGCAAGAAGGTCACTGGTTCAAGTCCCGGCTGGGTCAGTTGGCATTTCTGTGTGGAGTTTGCATGTTCTCCCCGTGTTCACATGGGTTTCCTCCGGGTGCTCCGGTTTCCCCCATGCACAGTCCAAAGACATGTGGTATAGGTGAATTGAATAAACTAAATTGGCGGTAGTGTATGTGTGTGAATGAGTGTGTATGTATGGATGTTTCCCAGCAACATGATAATTCATATTAAAAACATGCTATCAATGTACTAAATTATGCTAGTAGCATGTTAATGTAAGATGATAACCTAAATATGCTAACATGGTATTTCTTGACTCATAACACCATGGAAATCCAAGCTATATGTATTCATTTATGCTAACAAAATACTAAATGGCTAGAACCAAGTTAATTCATGCTTGCAACTTGCTAGTTTATGTTAGGCACATGTTAAAAACAGAAAAAAATGTTAAAACATGCAAATTCATGCAACAAAATAATAATGAAGCTTTATTAAGCCAACATCTAAATTTACCCATCTAATTCTTACTTAAAGAGTGATTTGAAACATGCATCAAGAGTATGGCAGTAGAATAATTATTTACATATCCCTTCAGGATTCTACAGTTGTAGATAAATAAAACTTTTATTCTTTTAACTGCTCTCCTTGTAATGTATGACTGGCTCTCAGATTGATAACAGATTGCAGGCTCTGGCTTTGGCAAGATGCACGAATCATTCCTCATCTACTGCCTTGGTCTAGCACTCTTCCAGATTACTTATCAAAATCTCTGTGGATCGGTGGGTCTCTTCTGGAATTGCTTCAAAATTCACATTTTATGTTATTTTTTTGTAATGACCCATCACAACCCAAATGATTTATTAAACGAGAGAGAGAGAGAGAAAGTCTTAGCAGCAAACCATGAAGTCCATGAACTGCAAAAAAAACATAAACTAAATAAGAGTGACCATTTTGCAAATGCATATTTTGCATTTGAAACCACAACACAAGAGTAATTCACACCGATTGAATGAATGAATGAATGAATGAATAAATGAATGAATGAATGGTAAAAAAATAAGGGATACATTTGCTTATTTGTTTACTAATAGAATGTCCAAAATCATAGTCATAACAGACCTGTGAATCATTTCTTTATCACAACTTAATTGTTTGTTATAGTCTGTCATGTATGTTGATTATTTCACTGACCTATTTCCTATATGAAATTAATACTAAGTATTATGAGTATTGTTTTATAGAATTGTTTTAGAGGAGTTTTATTAAAATATTTTTTGCTTGATTTTTTATTTTATTTAATTTTATTGCTATTCTGTTATTATTGAGTTTATGCCATTCTGTTTGTCATTTTATTACTTATGTTTCTTTAGAACTCAGTTAGCTGCCATGGCAACATGTGCAAATTAAGAAAGTTTTTACATTTCATCAAATAAACAAACAAAAAGCTTTAATTAGCGCCTGGTTTTAGTTTAATTGACAATAACAACACAGTTCTGGAGTGAGTCGCTGAATTATTCCATTCTTTCATTCATTTTCCTTCAGCTTAGTCCCTTATTTATTAGGGGTCGTCACAGCGGAATGAACCTCCACTGAATTATTTATTAGTAAAAAAGGGAATGAAATGAATCTTTTTCAGTGAATTATTTGTTTAAATGATTTGTTTTAAAATATTTCAGTTTTTTGTATGGGTATATTTTCATTCAAAGAGCGAAACAGGCGATACTGAATATTCATTCATTCATTTTCTTTTCGGCTTAGTCCCTTTATTAATATGGGGTCGCCACAGCGGAATGAACCGCCAACTTATCCAACATATGTTTTACGCAGCGGATGCCCTTCCAGCTGCAACCCATCACTGGGAAACATCCATACACACTCATTACCACACATACACTACGGACAATTTAGCTTACCCAATTCACCTATAGCGCATGACTTGTGGGGGAAACCGGAGCACCCGGAGGAAACCCACATGAACACGGTGAGAACATGCAAACTCCACACAGAAATGCTAACTGACCCAGCCGAGGCTTGAACCAGCGACCTTCTTGCTGTGAGGCGATTGTGCTACCCACTACGCCACCGCATCACTGATACTGAATTTTTTTTATCTAAAATATAAGTTTCTCAATATTAACTTCTTGTTTATGTTAAAAACAATATCATCACTTGCAGTTGAGTTGTTGCTCTGAACCAAACAGTACTACTCGCTTGGTACAAAACAACTGTGAATTGTTAACTGTGAATTATAGGGTTACACCTCTATAAATATGAATATTTCTCTCATATCTAATTTACTTATTTCAAATCTTCAAACATGAGCATTTTCAATGGTCTGTTGCGTATTAATACAACAAATCTCTCTATGCTACATTGTGATCCAAAACACTGTTTTAAAGTGCACTCCGACCATTTAAAGTTCCACAGAAAATGCTCATTCTGAAGTTTTGGCAGTGAAGTAGTGGAGACAGCGTGAAGTATTGCGATGACAGAGAATGGTTTGTCCTGCATCGTGGGGTTTAAACTGCTGTTTAAGTTGGCACCCAGCATGAGGAGTCTCGTGTGCCAAATACCAAAAGCCTTTACACCCCATTGATAACCTGACTGACAGGGCGTCCTGTTACTCAGCAGATTGCAAATCAATGCCTCATTTCACACCGCTGGTGACTACACAGGGACTACTTTCTTTACATGCTTCAGTACTCCACCATTTCCCCTTTTTTGGCCTGCAGAGTTGATTGGAGATACTTCGATGCAGTGTAATTCCTGATAAAAGCCACTTCTTTTAACCTCCGCATTGTTTGATGTGGCCTCTGCCCAGCATCTCCGACTGTGTAATGTAGATCTACAGGCCTCAGCATACCACATTTGTTGGGCCGGTTTCTGCTGCGTTCCCCAAGATCCCTCCATGACTGCACGCAGGACCGCTGGCCGCCAGACTGTGCAGCTGCCCGTTGTGCTGGAGAGCAGGAACATGCGCTACACTGATGCCTGGCCACTCCTACTTCCCTCCAGTGACATCTCACATCAATCTTCCACCACATCTCATTGCAGAGAGGCGGGTGAACTCAGCGGAGCATCAACAATAGGCTCAGCTGTCTGCCATTGATGTTTGGAGCTTAGAGACTGTGTTATTTATAAGTGCTGGCTAACTTGAGGAACTGTTTGAAAATACTAATTTCTGAGGCCCTGCATGATGGATTGAGAGCTTCCATGATGCCCCAACTACTAAAAAAGCGCAATAGATCAATGGGGGAATATAATAACAGCGCCTGGGGTTTTGGCCTCTGGCATTTTTTGTGCCTGCCAGCTGATGTAAACACACTGGAGGGTTGTTTATCTCACGCAACATTGATCCTTTTCATGAAATGCTCTGATAATCTTGTTTTCATTTCTGTATGTTGTTTGGCTTGTGTTTTTGGGCTGGCGAGGATGGTGAAATATTACATTTAGCAACTTAGGGTGTGTAGTACAGTTCTCATGGTTTGTGCTGTGCTGACCAAAAAAGAATGGCATGTTTCACTGAGCGTTCATGGTCATTTTTTAGAAACAACCTAATGACATGAAACATCATTTAGCATCATGAAACGTCAAATATCATTTCAAGAGCTCACACTTAGATGCTCAACTATGATAGCAGGTTTGGCATGGTTCCAAAAACAAAGATAAGCAATGAGATTTAGGCAGGATATTTATAGTAGTTTTGGAATGATCTGATAGGCTAGCTAATGATTAGTGATAAGGAACAGCTGTAGTCGATCATATCACGTGCTCCTCTCGAAATTAGTTTGTGAAACTTCACTTATGACATATTTTGCAATGAAACTTATCGCCTTATATGCTTGTTGTATGCTTGTGTAGAACTTATAAGATATATAAAGGAATCAAAACACCCAGAATCTCTGTGTTATACAGTACACACAAACAATCATCTGCTGCAAGAAGACATAGATATCTGACTTGAACCATAATAGGTAACATTATAAAAAAAAATTTTTTTGTTAAAAACAGCATTCTGTCATTTTTAAGGTTGCATATGGTGACATTATATATTTTTTTGGTTTTGTTTAGATGTCTTTGGTCTATGCTGCATTCGTAGGGCAACTTTCACACTTATTCAAATGAACCGCACTAACAGAGAAATCACACCGTAGTGTATTATGATCAAACTTGAAAATGTAATACAAACCATGAAGTTATAGTTGTATCCATCTTCATATGTTATTCTGTAGACAGTTTATTTAGATCACCAAAAGTAGACATCCATGGGCACATATGCTTGCATTTTGATTGCCAAGTGAATGAAACCATAGTAGATGATCTTCATGGTGGCCGGGGGTTAGGTCAGTGGGCCACAGCGTCTAGGCTTAACAGGATGGGTGGTCTGCTATTAGGTCTGCGGACCGCTGAACCTAACAAGCATGTAATTAGTCCCAAGAACATAATGAGATGCCAAGGTAATGCATCTTCCACAGCATGTGATGAGAGAGGAAGTTAACCTCGCTCCATGAACTGTCTGTGGCCCAGCTGTAGGCGTAATACTCGCTCTACAATAATCCCATTATTCTAAAAAGCCATAAAACTCAGTCCAAATAAGAAGCAGTGTATAAAACAAGCTACTTTGTATGAGCATAGCTTCACCTTCACTAGACTATGCAAATGTGAACTCCTGCTAATGAGATAGAGGGAAAAAAACAATTCTGTGCAAAGAAAGTGGGTTGATCATAGAGAAATCAACTAAACAGTTATGTTGCAATATAGCAATATTATGCTTGCACGTTTGTGTGTGTACTAGGTAAATGTCCCCAAAAGTATAGCAAAACCAGTCATTTTTTACCTTGTGGTGACTTTTTTTCTCCACATGAGAAAAATGGCTCATAAATCACAAAGAATTAAGTATTTTAAAAATATAAAACTGCATAATATTTTCTG
>CAIGQW010002378.1:3259194-3269913 GCA_903798125.1 Danio choprae
AGAAACTCAAATAGGTTTTGAATTAGTCATATTTACAAGGGTGAACGATTCCTTTAATGTAGACACAAACTATATTATGCTTCATCAGTATTTGTTTTTGTATATGAAGTAAGTTAAATTGGCAGGGCAGAACACAAATGTGCAGTGCATGTTGTCTTTTATCATACTGCTACCTTAGAAATATAAGGGAACATTTAAAATAATCAGAAAGAAAATAATGCAGAGGAGAGGGCTGAAATAACTCTTGCCAAAGACGTTCTTGTAAATCATGTCACATAGTCTGCATTCACTTAAAAAAATTTAGCAATGCATGTCCCTGGTTAATTCTTCAGCAGCAACGACATGGCCTGTAACACTTGTAAACGACAAGTGCTTCTGTGTAATACAAGACTGTTAATGTGCCATTTGAGGCAATATTACTCTAATTCATAATGCAACTATTATTTTGTGCAGTTCATTTTTTGCTATCAGCAAAAACCTTCTTTGTATAAATTCATTACATTTTGAAACAGCGTGTCTTTAGAAGAGGAGCTAGTTGCCTGTGGCTTTATTAATTATGATATGTTTAGCTAGGAATTAAATTACATTTGTTTAATCCCGCTGCAATATGTTCTTATATATTTATAATATACAATCAAGCCCAAAATTATTAATTATTTTAATCTTCACTGTATGTCCCTGCTTTTTCGTTTGGTTATATAGTGAATATGCATTAACTGAAACGCTACAAAGATTTTTCTTTCAAGGTTAGTCTACAATGTGCTGTTAAAGTGTGATTTCTTTTTTATAGTCCAGGTGTCCGTCAGATTTGTCAGTGTGAATGGTTATACTCCTTTTGCACCCAAATATATATAAAAAACAACACCCCCACTGGATGATTCACAGTGTCAAACAATATATTTAGAGGAGAATTATTGCTTTGGGTCAAAAATCCCTTCCAAGCTGAACTAAAGCACCTTATGTCCAGCAGAAGGTTCAGCCCTCAGCGAGACAGGACTTACATTTTGTAGAAAGGAGCTGAGATCCATTTTATGAGCTCTGAAGGAGTCTTAATGACCACAGGGATACAGTCAGACCCGTGTCCGCTCTTCAAACCCAGACAATAAGCCTTTATTGTTACTGAGGGTTGCATAAGTGCACTTTTTCACTGTGTGTGTGTGTGTGTGTGTGTTGAAGTGTCTGCTTTTGCCGTTTACTTCAGGGCCTAGGGATTGAGTTAAAATTTACAACCTCAGGGTTTATCTCGCAGGATATTTTTCATCAAAATAATCATAACTTGTTGAGCCAGGCGGGTTTGTTATGTTTAATTTATGACTTCCCGCTGATTTGGAGGCAGAGCTGTTTAGTTGTAATATTATCAATAAGAGTGAGTTCATTCTACTTGTCCTATAACTGATCTCCTGGGTCAAATGTTTTCTCGCTATTATGTTCAGTTCATTTTATGCTACGTTTAAAAAGAAAAATAGCCAGGATTGCTGGAATGCAACCAAATTGAAGATCTAAACACATCTCTTTGGATTAGGGTTTAATTTTGGAACAGTTATATTTGGTGCACTTTTATAGTAACAGTATGGCCCCTTTGCTTTCTATGTTGAATTGATTTTTTCAGGGCTTTAACCTTACGTCTCCTTTGTGTGGTTTCTAAGAAAAACCACATCTTTTGTATTTTGCCATGTTGTTGATACTGTAAGTTCTTTTTTCCCCTCTAAGGATTCTCTCTGAGTCTCCTGGGATTGTAAGTTGGTGGTCTGTGGAAAGTATTTATGCGGTAGCATTGCCTATTTCCTGTCTGATTTAGAAATTCATCAATCACCAGGAGTTTCCAGTCAACATGGATCTACATTTAGGATGCATGACTATTGCATATGCTTAGAGGGCTTTATGCCTTTATGGTGGTCTTGGACATAAATTATACATTCCTAAAGTTTTGTGGCAGCATGCTATGAAAAGATACATATGTAAAGTAATTGCGCCCATATTATTTATGTGACATCATAGCAGTTCTCTGCTGTTGCAGCATTAAGGTAATTGAAAAAGAGGCACAGCCTTTTCGAAAGAGCTGAAGTGATTTTCCAGTCTAATCCTCTTCAGATGAAACGGTATCATATTTGGCATTAAATGACGTTTGAGCTCATTTCAGCTGTCACATTTATTTTGACTAAACTTAATGAGGGATAGTTTTATTGGTCACAAACATGGCCGACAGGTATATGTTTCCTTATAACAACACAGATCTTTGTCACTAATGAAAATGGATTTGAAATGAAACAGAGAATGTGCTTGGTATTACTTAGTTCTGAACATAGGCCTGTATTGTAGAAAATGCTGCCTTAAGGCTCTACAACCTGCAGGATGTAATAGAGGAGTACAAATGATAAAATTATTTGTTTCTGTATTTGTATTTAGATAGAATTGGGTAATAGCCGTGGCTTAAACCAGAACTCAATTCGGCCTGATTTATAATAATCATATGAGGAAATATGTGTTGTATAATTCATCATGGGCCTCACAGTGGCGCAGTGGGTAGCACGTTCGCCTCACAGCAAGAAGGTCGCTGGTCGCTGGTTCGAGCCTCGCCAGTTGGCGTTTCTGTGTGGAGTTTGCATGTTCTCCCTGTGTTGGCGTGGGTTTCCTCCGGGTGCTCCGGTTTCCCCCACAAGTCCAAAGACATGCGGTATAGGTGAATTGGGTAGACTAAATTGTCCGTAGTGTATGAGTGTGAATGGGTGTGTATGGATGTTTCCCAGAGATGGGTTGCAGCTGGAAGGGCATCCGCTGCGTAAAACATATGCTGGATAAGTTGGCGGTTCATTCCGCTGTGGCGACCCCAGAGTAATAAAGGGACTAAGCCGAAATGAAAATGAATGAATGAATGAATAATTCATCATATTATTTTTCTATATGTCATATGCTTATACACCATAATTGTTTAGAGTTTAACGTAAGTCCAAAATCCAGAATTTGTTATTAAGTGTCATTTGGCATTGAAAAAAGGTGGACAGTATATGTGTATATGAGCTTGTTTCTAACAAGGTCAGAATATTGCTAACAAAATTAATGAGTTCTTTGCTAACATGTTTCAACCGTGAATTTCAGCATGGTTAGCATATTGCTAACATGTTTCTAGAATCAATTAGCTTGTTGTTAGCATGAGTTATGTTGCTAACATGTTTCTAGCATGGTCTAGCATTGTTATCATGAATTAGCCTAATGTAGCATTTATTGAGAAATCTATTGTGCGTACACATCTCCAATTTAGAACAGTTACCTGTAGAAACATGACAACAAAGCAGATGTTTTTGTTTTTTTGTAGCAATTTATTTACTTAAAACATTTGTAAAATTGAATGTGGTCATCCAGTTTGGACTTAAAATCACAAGCATACAGTTTCACTCAAACAACCATATGTTCCTTTATTAAGTAGAATTTATTGTTCATTTTAAAGTCATCCTTATTCCAGCCTTTCCAAATAATGCATTCATCTTTTAAGCCTTTTTCTTACGCAGATAACAGCAAAACAGGGAGAGAAAAAGATTAATCTGTGGACTGAATGCTTGTGAGAGCTGTCAGCTATAGATTACTCTTTTCCATACCATTTGAGATGTCCTTCAGACACTGCTTATTGAACGCTGAAGCGCAGACAGTCTTCAGAGGTATGAAAATGAGAGCACTGTTTCTAGACAGTAATTGGTTCTCTTGAGTCTCCTCTCACTTCAGAAAGAAAGAAAAAAGTCTTGCCTTGCGTGACTTATTTCTGCTTGATGACAAAACTAAATAATAGAACTACATCAACCGAGATAACAAGACAAAAGACGCTTCTCCTCGGGGACAAAGAGGTGTTTAATTTGAGGTAAATATCATCGTGTGTGCTGTGTAGTGAACCAACATCTGCTACCTCTCGCAAGTCTGTAAAATTGTCCTGCATCTGAAGTTTCTCCTCAGCTGAAAGATCCAATTGGCCATAAAATTGCAGTCCGTACTGAAATGTGTGGCGGCGGTGGGATCGCAGGCGACCCCTCATTACTCGACTTCCTCTCCTGCCATCCTGCATCTGGAATCAATTAGACATGTCTGGCGTTAACGAGAGAGAGTGTGCTGATGTGATTCACACGTGACTGTGATGCTCTTTTATTGTTATTATGGCCCATTTGTTGCTCACTGTGACCAAGGTGGTAAATCCCACTGGGGAATCCCTTCCTGGGGCATTTAGCGACATTAGTGCTTTCATTACTGGCTATCATTTGAACTTTCAGGAGAAGTAAAAGTTACTGAAAAGGTTCCATTTTCTGGCATTTCATTTAGTTTTAGCTTCATGTGATGACTGCATGATAAGTATATAGCAATAAATTTGCACATAAAATGCAATGATGGACTGGACATAAGTCTTGCATTGAGATTTAAGATATACTCTCATTAAATTTAGATGTACTTGGGTACTTGTACTTATTTATAAGGACAGTATTCATTCATTCATTTTCATTTCGGCTTAGTCCCTTTATTAATCTGGGGTCGCCACAGCGGAATGAACCGCCAACTTATCCAGCATATGTTTTACGCAGCGGATGCCCTTCCAGCTGCAACCCATCTCTGGGACAATTTAGCTTACCCAATTCACCTATACCGCATGTCTTTGGACTTGTGGGGGAAACCGGAGCACCCAGAGGAAACCCACGCCAACACAGGGAGAACATGCAAACTCCACACAGAAACGACAACTGACCCAGCCGAGGCTCGAACCAGTGATCAGCAACCTTCTTGCTGTGAGGCGAACGTGCTACCCACTGCGCCACTGTGAGGCCAAGGACAGTATTGTTTATTAATTTATTTTTAATTTAATTACATTTACTTATTTACCCGTTGAAACGGTTGCTTGAAAACGATATCAAAACGATTCATTACGAATTTGAATTCTCTTTAAAGTTTGAATCTTTATTAACAGATTTTATTAAAAGAACAGTTCATTGCAAATTTGACATTGATTTATTGTAATCAATTATTCAAATAAATAGAAAATATGTTGATTTATGATATATATGTTCAAGTTTCCTCGCATTAAAACAACATTACAGTAATTGATAGTTAATGCTAGTATTTTTGAACCATACTATAGTAAAGTACTCAGCAAAGTAAAGTAGTTAGTATAGTACTTAGTATAGTAAAGTAGGCTAGCATTCATTAACAAAAAGTTGTAAATGCTACAATATATACAGTATAAAACACATACTATAGTATGGTTAAAAAAACGTACTATAAATTAGTATAGTATTTTTTCATGTGGATTAACAGATTAAAAAGATCTCATAGTAATCACTAAACAATTTATCATAATATGCAAAACAGGGAAAAATGCTTAAAAATACAAATTATGAACCATTCAAAATAATAATTAAATAGTCAAATAAATTATAAGTCAAAAATATAAACCAATTATATTACAGAAAATACATGAATACATATAAATTGAAGTGAAATCAACTAAGCGTTTCCCATAATAAAATACTCTTCAATTCTGTCCACTACTGATAAAACATATGATGAAAAATTCCTGTATATCAGAAATACTATCCATATGGTTTCGGCATTTAAATCTATGAGCTTCTATGAGGTAATGCTTTCAAAGAACGAGTTTGTCTGACATCCCATGTATACAATACTACGCTCTCAATGTAAGTCAGCAGATTACATGAAGGCTCCATATGGTGTTTCTGTAGCTCGACTTTAGCAACATCATTTATGTTCTCCTTCCATCTCAAAGCCTAATGAATGCTTTGCCTGTTAGGTACGTCAGTGGCTTGTCTCGAACGCACCTCCTCCATAGCAGTAATGATTTTTCGCAGACAGCAGTGGGAACCCATTATTTAGCCCTGAAATAATACGTTAACAATATAATGGTAGGTCTCTTGATGTGAATGGCTCAAGGATTCTGTTTTGAAGTCGTGCCAGTCGATTAACTGTGGCGAAGACCAAGAGCTCGGGAGTGCCGGAGTGGGACAGCATTTAATTGCATTGGTTACGAAGGAGTGTAAGTTAAAGTGTATGGAAACGGCAGTGTGTTAAAGCCAGACCTGTGTGATATATGACTGTGGTGTCGCTGTATTTCTTTTTTCTTTAAAATACCACCAGGCCTGGACCATAAACTTAGGTGACGGTCATCTGCTCTGCTATGCTCTGGTTTTACCTTCACATGAGCATGAGAGAGAGGGAATGCACGTCTGGATATGTGTGTGCGTGTGTGTGTTTGAGCTTTAATGATGTAACACTTGGCCCTGACTGGGTGGTTTTGAAGGCAGTTCATGGTATTTCCCCCAGTAATTACCTATTCTGCATTAGCACTGATGGAGGCTGGCCTTGACCCACCAGTGAAGTCATTTGAAGCCTTTTTAGACAAAAGCCAATAAAAACCCACCTGCCTGGCAGTGCATAGGCTGACTGGGACACTGAACTGCTCCATAATTGTGAGGAAACTGGTAGTGATTTTCAGAGCCGCCCTCTCTGTCTGCTCTATTCGCGGCAGCGCAGTTTTGATCTGAGGGGGTAATTTAACTCGCTAAAACTTGAAATGGCCTTCGAGGCTGTCTGAAGATGATGAAGTGCACTTTGACAGCACTACATGTATGAGAAATATTACTTTTAAGCATTAAGTAGGGTTTTAGGCTTTCTGACGAAATTGTGAATGGCGGTAAACTGCCACAGTGTTAGTGTGTTGCGGGTGGTCGGCAGGGTGATTGATAAGTTGGTACTAAGGGTGGTGTTGTTAACTAAAACTAATTTATAAAATAGTACATTTATTAAAAAGCTTAAAAATATGTTAAATTAAAAACTTTAAAAGTCAAAAAGTGGATATTGTGCAACTAAAATAAATAAACTTATGAAAACACAATGAAATGGCTGAAGTTAAAAACAAAAAGTAAACATGTAAAAACATGTTTGTGAATGAAAAAAATATAAATAATAATTACAAATGCAATACAAAAATGTCATCTAAAAAATACAACAATAATGCTTGTTCAGTTCTAACTCTGAGTAAAAGTTGATTTTGCAAGCACTAAACAAATAGATCAATGTAAGATATATATTGATTGCTGCCATGCCAAAATGTTTTGTTTGGGTTTAAGTAGGCTAAGCAAAAACTTAAAGGTCCCGTAAAGTGCTTTAAAATGTGCATTTTTTTTATTTGAAATTTGAAGTAATCTAAACTATAACAACAAAAAGACAGGGCAGGACATATAGTAGCTCCTCCCCTTTATAAAAAAACAGCCAATAGCATTTGGTTTTTATCACAGCTCTGCCAGTGAGAGGGGTTGGGATCAAATACATTAAACGAGAAGCATCTTAAAGGGGGCGGGGCATGTCGGATACTAGCATTTGATTGGCCAGTAGATTTGATGGAAGTATGGGGTGATGTCAGAAAATAAATTGTTGATCCATTTTGGTAGAAGTGACAAACTGCAAGCTTTGGATGTTTATATCATGTTTATATCTTCTAAATGTGAATTCTGTCACTGTTTTGGAGCACACTAGCTTATAGATACCCTTAAAACTAACATACCGATACTAACATTAAAAAAACTTTAATTTAATTTTACACAACCTTTAAAGATATTCTTCACCCAGAAATACAAATTCTGTCATCAATTACTCATCCTTTACTTGTTTCAAACCTTTATAAGTTTGTTTTCTGTTGAACACAAAGAAGGTATTTTGAAGTAAGGTGGAAACCTGTATCTACTGATTTTCATAGTGTTTGTTTTTCCTATAATAGAAGTTAATGGTTACAGGTTATTAGCTTTCTTGGAAATATCTATTTTTTGGTTTAGAACTACTTGAAGGTGAGTAGACAGCGAGTAAATATTACATTTTTTTATATTTCACGCAGAAATTAAAATGTACTCACTGTCTACTCACCTTTAATCATGATTGGATTGGCAGACAAAGTTCAGCAACCACCAAGTTAGGGTTAAAAGAATATAACCTATAACCTACCAACAAAGTGTAACATGCAAACATATTAATCACTGCGATACAGATCCAATCATAGACTCTTTAAGTGCTTATTTAAATCCAAACAGCGTGGACCCAGGCATCATAAAATGTTTGTCCAGTCTTCCAATCATTCAGCTATATAGACTGAGCAAACATTTAAGTAAATATAAATATAAGAACAGTCGTATTAACTGATTAACACATCTGAATAAAAAAAAAATTACACCCTCAGTAGTTAGCACTGTCACCTCACAGCAAGAAGGTCGCTGGTTCGATTCCCAGCTGCGTCAGTAGGCATTTCTGTGTGTAGTTTGCATGTTCTCCCCGTGGGTTTCCTCCAGGTGCTCTGGTTTCCCCCACAAGTCCAAAGGCATGGGTAAAGGATAAACACAATTGGCCATAGTGTGACTGCAAGAGTGTATGGGTGAGTATTTTTTTGTATACATTTACAAATTAGTTTAATGCTATTATCAGCTGCTTTCTTACAAATAAGTTGATCAGTTTTACTATATTGTTATGTGACCTGTACTGGAATGTTGTCTCTAGTGAATGAGACATGAGGTAATTTGATGTGAAATGCAAATTCACATCTTCGCACTTGTAATCGGTAACATTTCCATATAGAAGTTTAGCCTATCACAGTAACTCAAGCCAAGTTATGAATCTCATTCAGTTGATGTATCTGGTAGTGTGAGTTCACCATGTAGGACATGTTCCTGTTTCAACATCTGTGTTGATCCTTAAACAAAATTACAATCAGCCAATCAGAATTAAGGGATAAATGTGCAATTAATGTGAAGTTTAGGCTTAAATTTAGGGTTATGAACTTCTACATGATTGTTATCCAACTATATTTCCCCTCTGATTTTGGGAATAATTTACAGTTAGTGTTGGGTTTAGGGGTAGGGATTAGGTATAGATTATTTTTCGAACAAAAGTGATGTTCCAGGATCAACATAGATGTTAATCCAGGATCGCGTCCTACTTTGAACAGTCACACCCACCTTGATTTAACAGGCCGGAGAGTGTATTTGTTATCAGGGATCTCGGGCAATTCACCTATGAGGATGTGCTCAGACAACCGAGTGTGTTAGAGAGCAAAACAGTGACGATACTTCCTGTGGTGGCTCATTCAGGTGTGAACGGAGGTCATTGTTATTGTGAAAAAAAGTGTTTTCCAAAGCCCAAAAAAAAAAGATAAGCCAGCCAGGAGGTCTGGATGAGCTTGTGAGACTTGACGCAACGCCTCCTCCCGTGGTTTCCTTCGAACAACTCGGGGGAGCATCGAGGTTTCGGAAAGTCAGCAAGTGTTTATAACAGCTCGGCTTCTGATAAATTCAAACTGACATTTACTTAGAGTAGCGCTTCCGAGTCGGCGCACAGGACGGAGCAAACAAAAACAGACAGGCTGAGATTGCACAAAAAAAATGCTGGAGAGCTGACAGACAAACAGATGGAGGAAAAGTTGATTTGGTTAAGCTGTGAACAGTGAGTGTGGGAAGAATGAAATGTATGAACACGGCCGCTCCACTGACACGTTTGATGCAGATGACGGTTGCCTGAAGCCTCGAACTTGAATTCGGATTTTTGCATTGTTCAGTCTTAATGAACGTGACTTTTCACTATAGGTGAGCGTTTTAAACAGGTCAGGAGACACAGTGAATCAGTGTGTTTGTTTGGCATGTGTGTAAGTGTGAGTGTCTGTGTACCAGATGTAGCGCTCTGAGAGTCCCCAGCTCTGTAGGCGGTGGGTGTTTCTGATTGTGTCGGCAGCCATATGGAGAAAGGAGGTTTGGAAACATCCCATTACAAGTCGTACATCAGAGGCCTGACAGCCTCGTTCAGTCCTGTTTTCATTTCAGTCACGAGTGCAGCTGCTCCAAGCCTCCGGATCCCAGCCGCCTCCTTAACCCCTCTCACACACACACACACACACGCACACACACACACACACGCACACACACACACACACACACACACACACACGCACACACATCAGAGAGCTGTGTGCCACCTTAAACACTTCATCTCATCATTATATTGCACAGAAATGTCTGCTGTCTGCCATCTTGAATTACGGGTGAAATGTTTTTTTGCTGCTACGTCTTTACAGAGTTTGTTCAGTCTTCACCAAACAGAAAACATCCAGACTGTATATAACTAACTTATTAAAGTGCATATATAAACTCATATGAGGGTTTACAGTATCTTAACAGTGCTTTGAAATGAATCTTAGCATCTATCGGACTAATCTGAGACGGTACCTGTTTGGTGACAGCGCCACCTATTGCTCCAAAACTCAAATATTCAATTCAGTTTTATTCATCTTCTGAAATGCTTTTTTTTTGTGTGGTTGAAGGTCTGGGCTTAAGGAAGATTGTTGGAACATGTCAAATGTGCATCTTGTCCTTGTACTTTTTTTTGGGTTGTTTAATCTGATGCGCATGCTGCGATTGCATTGCTTGCCCACATGATTGCTACTTGTCTTGATTCTTTCTAAACATTTTGGTCTCTCAAAGGGTGTTTAAATATGGAAGAATTTCTACAGCATTTTAAAAATATACTGTAAGTTTTCATAAAAAGCTTTCTGATCTTTAATCTTCATGTTGAGCGTGATCCAGCATTATGACATTTTGAGGTTTTGTACAAAATATTTATGTTGTCTTACAAATTGTGATATATAATTGTGTCTATCTATCTATCTATCTATCTATCTATCTATCTATCTATCTATCT
>CAIGQW010002378.1:3269923-3288024 GCA_903798125.1 Danio choprae
CACACACACACACACACACACACACACACACACACACACACACACACGATATTATTTGGTATTGTGAAAAAAAATTACAATTATTCCTATAAAATGATATTTTTTATTTTTATAAAAAGTACCGTTTATTAAATAATGGTTTACAATATGCATTGTTTAATCCTTTAATCATATAAATCTTATAATTTAATTAAATATATATTTTATAAATTGCGTTATTTGCATCCTGATCTAAATTAAGCATTTTATTACAAAATGTATCAATATCTGTTAAAAATATTTAGTTTTTTTTAACAAACTGTAAAGCTCAAAAACATTTTTTTTATTCATTCATTTATTCATTTTCTTTTCGGTTAAGTCCCTTTATTAATCTGGGGTTGACACAGCGGAATGAACCGTTAACTTATCCAGCATATGTTTTACGCAGCGGATACCCTTCCAGCTGCAATCCATCACTGGGAAACACCCATATACTTCCATTCACACACATACTATACGGACAATTTAGCTTACCCAATTCACCTATAGCGCATGTCTTTGGACTTGTGGGGGAAACCCACGCAAACACAAGGAGAACATGCAAACTCCACACAGAAATGCCAACTGACCCAGCCGAGGCTCGAATCAGTGACCTTCTTGCTGTGAGGCGAGAGCACTACCCACTGCGCCACCGTGCTGCCCCTCACTGGGAAACATTCTCACCCATTCACACTCATACACTACGGACAGTTTAGATTGTGCTACCCACTGCGCCACCGTGCTGCCCCATTTTTTTTATTTTATTTTTTGTCTTTTATTATTGTATAGTATTCTTTTAATCATTTTCATCTTTCCCATAAATCTCTTAAATATCATATTTGAAGATCCACCTATTTCTGTTTTATTTCAGCACAGATCTCTTCTAAACGCAACTGACAAAATTCCCTCCGCCAAACACATGGTGGTCTAATCTTTACAGTCTCTCAAAGCTCCCAAAAGTAAAACAAACAACCCAATGAAGATGACTAAAACGCTTGCCTCTCTCTCTGTATCATCAGGGGCAGCGAGGTGAAATTCAGATACACACTATGCATCATAAAATACATCAAATTATTCCTAAGTTGGACACTCAGGATGAAGCTTATCTCACTTAAGGGAACACTTGAATCTGAGCGTGAAGGAGCAACCTGAACATCTGTTTCTTCATGCATACATAGATAAAAACACGCTCTGTTCTCAAAAACCCACATTTGTTCATAACGAAAATGATTGCAATGCCAGAAATGATTCTTGCTCTTCTCAAGCAACAGACAGGCACCGCATTCTCCTACCCCGGAGCCAAATTTCCACCAGAAATCAAACGCTGGAAGGGATCTTACATGCGATGTCTGACTGGCAAGCGTCATCTGTCACGCAGCTCATGTTTGGATTGTGCCAAAATCCACCCTCATATTGGCGACTTTGTGACTTTATCCAGAATAAATGGCATGACTCCTTCATTCAAGCCTCTTTGGAATCGTGTTTGTTTCTGTTGCACTGTAAAACACTAATATGTCTTCTGTCGCAATGGGACAAATCTCTTCAAAGCACTATATCCCCATGTGCGCTGTATTTAAATGTACTGTGTGGATTTGCGGTGACAGTGCTTGGAAAGTTCACTGATAAAAGCCAGAGGAAAATGGCTCTATGACTTCACACACTGTCTCTCCTCAAACACACCTCTCTCTCTCTCTCTCTCTCTCTCTCTCTCTCTCTCTCTCTCTCTCATTGATTTGTTTCTGCATTACAGAGTAGCCTGATGATGTCATGATTTGTGAGAGCACTGACAGCAGTGCATTAAAGCCAGACCAACTTCTCTGACATTTTTGAAGTGACTTTCTTTTCTCAAATTTTGTGCTGAGAAAGTTTCTTCTGTTCATAAAGGCAAAGACAAAAACGTAGTGTAAACGGTGATAATGCAAAATATCATTTCCGATTCAAAATGACAGCTTTTATGTAAATATATTTTGAAATGTAATTTATTCCTTTGATGCAAAGCTGAGTTTTCAGCACCATTACTCCAGTGATCATTAGAAATCACTTTAATATGCAAATCTGATGCTCAAAAACATTTCGGATTACTATCAGTGTTAAAAACAAACTCGTGCACAGCTATATCCAAATTATGCACGTTGTTCTTTTTCTTTTAAAAAATGGGTTTATTCACTAAGAACACATTAAATTGATCAGAAGTGACAGTAATGACATGTGTAATGTTACAAAAGGCTTATTTAAAATAAAATGTTATTTACTGAGAAGATAAATTAAAAGGGTTTGGAAAAAGTAAGTCGGTATTTGTATGTTCAGCTTTGAATATATAATCATTTTCAATTATCTTACTGTCTTTCTTTTTTAAGCTATTTATTGCTTAATAAATTTTAAACATTTTAATGCATATGAATCGTTTTTACAATTGCTCTTATAATCATACACTAACCATATAGACTACTGTATAATATTAATTACAGAAGTTTCGAATGCCTCTTAGTTATAAATATGACTTCTAAAAAACGTTTCACACAATCTAATAAACCTTGTGTCATCGGATTGTTATTTATTCATTTTATTTATTCATCTAACATTTTGGCAAATAAGTAATTAGCAACTGCACTAAATTGCATATTTTTCACTTGGTTTATGTCTTTAACTGAACATTCTTGTATTTGCGTTAAAAAAACTAATGGATTATTTTTTTTATATATATTTTTATTATTTAATGTTTTATCTGGGGCCTCACAGTGGCGCAGTGGGTAGCACGTTCGCCTCACAGCAAGAAGGTCGCTGATCGCTGGTTCGAGCCTCGGCTGGGTCAGTTGGCGTTTCTGTGTGGAGTTTGCATGTTCTCCCTGTGTTGGCGTGGGTTTCCTCCGGGTGCTCCGGTTTCCCCCACAAGTCCAAAGACATGCGGTATAGGTGAATTGGGTAAGCTAAATTGTCCGTAGTGTGTGAATGGGTGTGTATGGGTGTTTCCCAGAGATGGGTTGCAGCTGGAAGGGCATCTGCTGCGTAAAACATATGCTGGATAAGTTGGCGGTTCATTCCGCTGTGGCGACCCCAGATTAATAAAGGGACTAAGCCGAAATGAAAATGAATGAATGAATGTTTTATTTGGCTGCACGGTGGCGCAGTGAGTAGCACGATCCCCTCACAGCAAGAAGGTTGCTGGTTCGAGCCTCATCTGCGTCAGTTGGCATTTCTGTGTGGAGTTTGTCCAAAGACATGCAGTACAGGTGTATTGGGTAAGCTAAATTGTCCAAAGTGTGTGTGTGTGAATGAGTGTGTGTGGATGTTTCCCAGAGATGGGTTGCAGCTGGAAGGGCATCCGCTGTGTAAAACATATGCTGGATAAGTTGGTGGTTCATTCCGCTGTGGCGACCCCAGATTAATAAAGGGACTAAGCCGAAAATAAAATAAATGAATGAATGAATGTTTTTTTTTTTTCTTATCAAAGAATATTTAAACATCTTGATAATCTAATGAACTGCATTCTTCTAAAAAAAAACATTTTAAACAATAATATTCTATGTTTTTTCAGTGCCAACAAAGAACCTTTTATTTAAAATATCGTATGAACATTAGATGTTTCTTTGATTTAGTTAGTCATGAGCTCTGGGTTGACAACAATGCAAACCTCTAATTATAAACCTGAAATTGCTAACAAAAACTGATAGCGCCCTCATGTGGCCGTGAAGGAATAAGAGAAAACAGTCAAGACTGCTAAGTATAAAGTTATGTAAATATTTCCATCCTCCATCACATACCTGTGGGATTATCTAATTGAACTACAATGACCTGGTCATTTTGTACACTGGCAATGTAATTACCACAGCTAACAGATTTTCTTTTTCCATTACATCTGAACTGCCACAAGGTGGAGATGTTGTAATCTAGATGCCAAACCATGACTGTATAAAACGAGCAATTTTCCTGTGGTTAGAAGAAATTTCACAGATGGATCGCTGAATCTGGTTATTTCAGCTACTAAATAATTTGTCCTCTCACTATTAGGTTTCCTGTTCTTGCTATTTTCAGCACGGCAATTTAAAAGAACTTTATCCGCAAGGCATTTATGAGCTTTTATTTGATCTCCTGTCTGTTCCTTTAACAAAAAAGTCCATTATATTCACTGAATTATGCAATCAGGCGCCTCTTTATTCAACTGTGGTCAAGATGTTGATTTTTGGAGCTGAGGATTATGGGAAGTAAAGTGCTCGGAGTGCTGTGGGTCAAGCCTGAGAGGAGAAATCAAACAAACAGACGTTTAAAGCTGCTTCACTGGACACGTACAGAAGCACAGCACTAAAACGGCTCTAAATGTATGAGTTCTGTCTCTGCAAGTCTATTATCTGACGCTACAGAACAATGAACGAGGATGAAATGCAGTGATCACCTCAGGGCTGAGATGTGTGGGAGAGAAAGCTAGATTTTTCTGGAAGAACCGCGAGAAATGATGCCCTGGAAATCAGACTGGAAACACTGGTTGCTGAGAGAGGCACTGAGGTATATTAAGTAGAGCAGATACTGATATTTTAAGGCCAGTTCATTGGCAGTAATGATATAGTTTTAAAGTGATAGTTCACCCCAAAATGAAAATGTAGCCTACTCATTATTTACTCACCCTCGTGGTTCAAACACTAAATATGGTATTTCGAGGAAAGCTGAAAACCTGTGTTGACTTGTTCATTCATTCATTTTGGCTTAGTCCCTCCATTAATCTGGGGGACTCTGCCACAGCAGAATGAACTGCCAACTTGTCCAGCATATGTTTTACGCAGCGGATGCCCTTCTAGCTGCAACCCATCACTGGGAAACATCCATACACACTCAATCACACACATACACTACGGACAATTTAGCTTGACCAATTCACCTATACCGCATGTCTTTGGACTTGTGGGGGAAACCGGAGCACCCGGTGGAAACCCACACGAACACGGAGAGAACATGCAAACTCCACACAGAAATGCCAACTTACCCAGCCGAGACTCGAACCAGCGACCTTCTTCCTGAGAGGCGATCGTTCTACCCACTGCACGATAAAAATCTTTGTACAGTGGTCGAAAACATCATTGAAATCTAACTTAAATGTTAGTTTTTTTTGCTAACTTAAATTGTTTGTTGTTTCATATACTGTCATTAGAATTAATAATTATGTTTGCAACTAAAAATGACCCAACCTGTTTTTAAAGGGATAGTTGAGCACAAAAGAATATGTTTTGAAGAATGCTGGTTGCTGGCACCAATTGGGGGTCAATGAGTGCCAGCAACCAGCATTCTTCAAAACATTTTTCTTTTGTGTTTAACAGAAGAAAGAAACTCAAATAGGGTTTGAACAAGTGAATTTTCATTTTTGGGTGAATTTAAAGTAATTAATCAAAAATCCTATGGACTTAAATAATAAAGGTAATAAATAATAAATAATAAAGGTAACAACTGCAAGATAGCGAGAGGAATTTTAATGATTTAATGAAAGATTAAAAATGTATTTATAACAATTCCACGCCCTGTTTAGGCCCTGTTATATAGTATATGCAGCAGTATTACTTTGTTTTAACAGGGGTAATTGGTATGCGAGCTGCCAATTAATGAGTATCATACAAGTTGTCTCATATAATAACATTGGGATCACTTTCAGAATTACTTTTTTTTCTCCTGATGCAAGCATTGACAGATGTTTACAATCCATTGACTATTCATTTAAACTGAGGATGAATTTTACAGTTAGATGAGAAAACTGAAGCACATGGCCATAATAGACAGTATGTTGTCATACATTGGTGTGAATACTAGCCTGTATAGTTATAGTTCTCTTTATTCATTCAACAGGCCTTTCTTCTTTACTACAACTATACTTTAGAGGTCAGAGTTGTAAACAGCTGCCTTCCATTGGAATGTGTGTGTGTGTGTGTGTGTGTTCAAATACAGTGGATTCAACTGAAGTGGAGGATTCATGAATTTAGTCATGAACTGACTAAATAATTCAGCTGTCTGGAGCGCTTCAGTATTGATATTGATGCTGTTTTTTCTCAAATCAGTATTTCTTTAAACATCACGTTGAGATGGATTTTATCTCATCAAAAAGAGATTTAAAGAAATAAAAAAAAAGGCATGTCGAGTTTAATTTAATTCAAGAGGATTTCACACTGAATCCTAATGATCAATTAATCAGTATTTAAGGTCACTATTTGTTTTTCCCTGCTATCTTTTTCTTTCTAATCTCACCATTTTCCCCCTCTCATGTTCTCATCACTCGAGCGTCTTTGACTTATCTGGAGCATGTATGAAAGATCCCAGCAGGACGCCAGGTTTGTCTGGAAGAATGGAGGAGGTTGGGATGACATGGATGCATTAGGGAGAAATGAAAGAAGCATGAATGAGATGAGGTTACCAGGCGCTTTTCATGAATATATGCTGCAGTTTAAATAAGTCGTTATGCAGACTTAGCAGAACTAGCTGTTATGTTATCATAATAAATTAAAATAACCACGCTACTAATATAAGGTTTTCTTTCTGTAACCTCAGGGCAGCATTTTGAGCTAATATGTTAAAGTGATATTCAATTCACTGTAGTAATAAACTTTCACAAACATATTTTAGTTACACATTTTAGTTTAATCAACAAACATTTTGTTTTTTTAATTGACTTCAAAATAACGCAGTTAATAGAGAGAGTATCTAAAGCTGCGTCTAAAATTGAATACTACTCGAGTACTACATTTGAATTTGAGTTTACCTCATGACATTTGTGTAGTATGAATGTATTTGGAATATGAATGAATGAATTCGGATTTACTACATCTGCCATTTGTCATTATCACATGACCAGCATCAATTTACTCCCATTTATAAATTCCCCTCATGGGATATTAAAGTGTCTGTTGGATGTGCACTTCAGAATGTCATGGAAGTAGTAGGTCAGCATGTTAAATCTCCCATACAGGTTTTCGAATACTTAATTCTGACATAATACTCGGCTCACATACTGTTTTTTTTTTTTTTTTTTTTTTACGACCTACCTGGAACTATTTTATCTGTGTGTTTATCTAAAAATAACACCTTAGAATGTTCAATGGCCAATCAGAATCAAGCATTCAACAGCAGTGAAGTATAAGTAAGGGACAATACTCACAATATTGATACTAACATCCAAAAATTTATTTTAATTTCATGGGACCTTTAAAGGATATTAAGGGACACAAAGAAATTCTTTAACACGTAACAAACTGTTAATTATCCTGTATATTCTATTGTCATTTGCTAGACAAGTTAAAACAAGTATTGCTCTTTGCAGCGCAATATTTATCCAAATGGGTAAGAGAATGACAGTTATTTTCATCAGCTACAAACATGCTCGATCGGCCCACTTTGAATCAGTCACAGCAGACAGAAAGAGAAAGACATATCTAGTAGCTCATAACAATGTGTTGGCTACCTCTGCTCAAATATTTGTGTGCGTGTTGCTGAGGTGGTCGACCCCCATCAGCTCACTTGGGTCTTTCTGCATAAACCTCACCCCTTTTTCCAACCTACCTACTTAAGTCCAACCTACCTACTTGAGGCATAAGCCCCTCCCACTTAGAGATCTCCAGGCTGCAGCAATACCTTCAGCAAAAGCTTAAGTGTTTATAATAGCAATTTGCATATACTCCAGAATGTTATGAAGAGTGATCAGATGATCTGCATAGTCCTTCTTTGCCATGAAAATGAACTTAATCCTGAAAAAAAGCGATTGATAACGGCAGCCGGACGAGACAAAGACACTGTATTTCAAACGGCTCGCACAAGCGGTAATTAGTTTTTTGTAATTTGATGCAAAGATGATATAATTCATACATAGATACATATAAATGTGCACACATTTCAAGGATTTAAGATTATGATTACCGTTGAACGCGCCATAAGGTTACGGCAACTGTTACTGAGATTGGTTACTACTAATGTTTGAAGAAAGCTTGTTTAGATCTGTAATTAAAAGTTGCTGAAACATCTATCAGCCAATCAGAAACAACCATTTCAACATATAATTGAATGGTAAATTGAAGATAAATTCTACTTGCTTGTTTTAAAAGAATGTTTGAGCTTCTGTTTACCATGTTTGTTGTGCTCTGTGTGTTGATCATTGTAAGTTATAATAGCCTAATTTAATGGTTTGTGTGTCTATTTTACATGTAATATTATTTGTTCTGACAACTATGTTCAGTAATGTCTATTGTGCTTCCTCGGTATTAAACAGTGAAGCTACTTTGTTAAATTAGTTTTTGTCTGAGCAAATGAGACTTTCTTCTAATTAAAGAACGCTTATCAGTACACGGTAGCTTTTGCTTTTTAGTAACACATAAAAGGAACGTATGAAGTGCAAATCTTATCATGAACAAAATGAAACGCATATATCAGAGCTGATTCTCAAAACATTTACTCACTGTAATGTGTTTTCAACCTTATGTGCTGTACAAATAGAAAATGGATGTTACTCCTCTGGATGTTGCAGAGATTTTGTCTTAAGGGTTCTTTTATAGCATAACAGTCTGTATTTATTTTTTTTCCCAAAAAGACAAATTGCAGCATGTCCTTATCGGTCTTGGACACAAACAGCTCATGTAAAGTGTTTTATGGCTGCTGGTTTGTACAGTGGCAGATACCTGGCATATTTATGGTCGTAAGGTTAACCCTTTTTGAAGGTGTCACAATGTATTTTCAACACGATCAGCTGCAGTGAAACGTTTATCCAACCTCTGACCCTCAATAATCTTTCTATAATCTTCAGTGTGAGCTCCCGACAATCCCTGGTGTGTTTGCAGAGGAAGAAGGTTTAAGGTTTCCAGAGGTGCAGATGTGCCCTTATCTCAACATCAAAATGCTCTGGAAAGCGATGAGGCTTGCAGAGATTAGACGGGTCGAAAACAAGACGAGGCCTGCTTTCCCCAGCGGGGTCCTCGCCACACGTCTCAAAGCCACTGTTTTGGTGACAGATGTGGGAGTGTCGCTGTTTGTTTGGGTTTTATGTTTCTTTTTTTGGAGCGTTGTAGTTTTTCTCTTCTACTGGGAGCAAACACGGAAAACGCAAGCACCGGGTGGATGTTTGTCTGTTTGCTCCCAATCACGCAGCGCCAGTTTAACATGGGATTTCCTTCAACTCTGAAGATGAGGAGAACCCTGGAGACTCCTTATGAAGCTCGGAAATTTATTCTGTTCTCACTGTTTTTGTTCCCTGCTCTAATACTCTTGAGCATTTCATGGGGCGCATATGATACATCCTGCATTTCTGACACACATTGTTCTGGCAAGCATTAAAACGGATGGTTTTCTACTGAGAAATAGAGCAGAAAAGTCCTTAAACCCATTCACTTCTCCTGTGACTCTCATATGGATTTATTTTTTCCTGTTTTGGTCTGGATGTTCACAGATATAAAGGTTATACACTATAAAAAGTGATGATAAAAATTGAGTTGACCTAAAAATTATTAAGCAAATGAACTATGTGCTTAGTTATAAAAATTAAGTTAACTTTACAATTCCATGTTTTGAGTTTACTCCCTTTTTAAAGTAAAGTCAACTTCATTCATTCATTTTGGCTTATTTCCTTTATTAATCTGGGGTCGCCACAGCGGAATGAACCGCCAACTTATCCAGCATATGTTTTACGCAGTGGATGCCCTTCCAGCTGCAACCCATCTCTGGGAAACATCCATACACACCCATTCACTATAGACAATTTAAGCTACCCAATTCACCTGTACCGCATGTCTTTGGACTTGTGGGGGAAACCGGAGCACCCGGAGGAAACCCACGCCAACACAGGGAGAACATGCAAACTCCACACAGAAACGCCAACTGACCCAGCCGAGGCTCGAACCAGCGACTTCTTGCTGTGAGGCGAACGTGCTACCCACTGCGCCACTGTGAGGCCCAGTAAAGTCAACTTGTCGCTTTTAATTCCACAGGTTTACTTACTTTTTTTTTTAAAGTAAAGTAACTAATTCAGGGTTCAACACTTTTTCAACCAGGGGATTTTTTCAACCAGTGGTTAATATTTCTACTTGCCTTGCCAGCATTTTCACTGGCCCCACCAAAAAAAAAGTTAATAGCTATTTTGTATCCAAATATTTTAAATGATGTGTCAAAAATAACATCTTTTAAAAATGTTAATAAATGTATGATGAGCAAAATTCTAAGTGTTATGCAAATAAAAAGAGCAGTATGGAAAATGTGCAGGTATTTTATTGCAGTTCTAAATTATTTAACAAAAGGTGGCTGACTTGCCAAACTGACAGCTAACTGTGCAAAACATCACTTCATTTTTTTCGTCGTGTTGTACCCACGTAAATGTCTGCTTCCAAGATGTTAGAAACAGACGTTTTCTTTTAGCCTTATAATTTGATGTTACCGCCTCTTCGCTGTACTGGTTATTACCAGGTTACAGAAAAAAATTACGTCCTCACAACATCCAATCACATAAGAGGAACCGAAAAGCAATATTGGTTTTACGACATCACAGAGAAGGTAGCATGCAGTGGTCTCAAACTCAAATCCTGGAGGGCCGCAGCTCTGCATAGTTTAGCTCTAACCAGCTCCAACTCACACCTGCTTAATAGTCTCTAGTAGTCTTGAACACCTTGATTAGTTGGATCAGCTGTGTTTGATGAGGGTTGGAGCAAAACTGCAGAGCTGCGGCCCTCCAGGAATTTAGTTCAAGACCTATAAAGGCTTAAAAGCACAAACTTTTTCTCAATTCTAAGACTGTATTTTCACGCAATTGAAAAATAGTCGCAAGCAAATTAAACTTTAGTGACAAGGCAGCACTGGCCCGATCCAGATCTTTTTCTTACCGCTGTAATTTTTGCTGTGTGTTTATGTATTTATTAAAGCATGCATAATACACTAAGTATTCATTTTGAACACTGTGATAGGCTTAATTTGGCATGTTTTTACAAACTACATTTACAGTATCTACAAACTTGTTAGTACAAATCCATTGACTCAGATGTTTGCATGTTTTTGGTAAAGGCCCACATCAGTAATTCCTCTATATGTAGGTGCACAGGATGTTTTTATGTCTATATTTCTAAAATCATGTTTGATAGTGGAGGCGAATGACTGGGGTTTCTATATCAAACCTTTTCACGCTTGTTCACGTTCAGAAGTGACTGTGTGTGGGCCAATGGAACTGTAGTCAAAGCAAAACACTTGTGAACTTTATAATGACTGTTTTGACTTAGGCTGGCACACAGATACTCATTAAACCGTACCAGACCCTGTGAATATAGCATGCCTGTTCTTCTCGGCACTAAATCATCCAACTGTTCTGGCGCTCTGATTGAATCTGACTTTATTTAATCAGGTACTGTGGAGATGAAAAATTCAAGTACGGATCAATCTGCACAGATTGCCCCCTTAGTACGTCCTCTTATTCAATGAAAATGCAGCTTTCTCTGATGGAAAATTACTTAGGAAAAGTATGTGAGACTTCAGAGAATATTAAAGTAGATTATTTGCAACTAAAAAAAGCTACAGTAGGATTGATTGAAAAGTGTTTCTTGCATGGTTTGGCTAATGGCTAATATGGCTTCCATGACTGGCTGATTTGACTGACTGTGCTTTCCCTGTGGGTTCACAAGAGACCAAAACTAAGAAATTATGACAACATATGAAGGAATATCTGCAAATTGTATTATAAGTGATGTTTTGGCAATGATTGATATTTGGAGAAGGTTAACAATCTACTCATGCTGGCTTTTTGCAGGCCTCAGCTGGCTCACACCAAATCTAAGCAGCTTTTTGTCATTCTTTTAACTCTTACAAACCTCTCACACAACTAAAATCTGACCTATTGTAAACATTGTTACCTCTTTTTGAGGCTTAAAATGTATTCAAATATTTCTCTAGCTAAAATGAGTATAAAATTCAATCCAAACCCATTCAAATTTGTTCATCTTCAGAATAATTTTTTTTTGTTGAATGTGAGAGATTTCTGTCCCTAGAGTGAAGGCCTGTTCACCCAATCTCTCACATCAAAACTTTTTGAAAGAAATTTAAAAAGTAAGTCCATATAAATGGAGCGATTTAAAGACGGCCTCATGCATCACACAGGTATGCTTGAGCTTTTTTTGTATTTTCTCTGGTCCAGGTTAGTACATGAATAAAATCTTACATTAAATCGGTTACATTTTTTTTTCTTTCATCTCTTTCATTACTATATATTGTGACATATATCAAACTATATAAGGAGTGCTCTTTACTTGGAAAAAAAAGTTATGTTTTTCCTGTAGATGATTAGCATCTTCATAAACTGATGAAGTTTCAACAGTTTCTAATCATTTGTGCCCATTTTCTTTTAAAGTTGACTGAATGCTATGAGATTTTGTGCTTTTTTCCTGAACTAAAATTTAGTTATCATAACAATATCATGTCATATAACTTGTTGGAATTTGAAGTTTAATGTTATTCATCAGGCTAAATTGTGGTTACTTGATGATACTGATACTGAGTTATAAAAACTAAACTGACAATGTCAAGAAGTTTATGTTATTTTTTTATTTACCAAAAATGGGAGACTGCTGGAACATGTTTGTCTGAAAGCTTTTCTTGTTTAGGGTTGGCTTGCCATATTAATGCCCTCTGCAAGCCATGTGTCAGACAAAATCAGAATATATCGGCATAATATTTAAGTGATATATGTGATTTTTCAAATGTTTTCAGATGTAACTATAACTAATATTTTACAGCAGTGCTACAATTGCTCGGGAAACCTCTGTAGCACCAGTTATGTGTAAAATAGATGGGCTGGAATCTCTCATGTTTGTTAACAATATCTTAATTTGTTTTTTGAAAATATTGGCATGGTGGCGCAGTGGGTAGCGCTGTCGCCTCACAGCAAGAAGGTAGCAAGGTTCAAGCCTCGGGTGGGTCAGTTGGCATTTCTGTGTGGAGTTTGCATGTTCTCCCCGTGTTCGCCTGGGTTTCCTCCAGGTGCTCCGGTTTCCCCCACAGTCCAAAGACATGCAGTATAGGTGAATTGGGTAAGCTTAATTGTCCGTAGTATATGTGCGTAAATGAGAGTGTAGGGGTGTTTCCCAGTGATGGGTTGCAGCTGGAAGGGCATCCGCTGCGTAAATCATATACTGGATAAGTTGGTGGTTCATTCCGGACTAAGCCAAAAAGAAAATGAATGAATATTGGCTTTTTCTTCAAGAACTCCAGCTTGCTTCCATATATTTTTAATAACAAAAAACAAGCTTTTGTAACATTAAAAACTCAGTAAACAAAAAGAAAGGATTGCAGATTTTAAATCAGATTCTTTAAGAGCTATTGTGAGCACTGCAACAAGCAAACAGCCTTTCCGTGTATGCATACTCTGTTTATCATATCTGTTTACAGGGATAAAAACTGTCTGTACAAAGTTCAAGCACACAAAGTTGCGAAACTGAAAGTGCTGTAATCTCTGTTTTTCCTCTGTAAATCTATAACACATAACAGTCTGTGCTGGTAGCAGGAATGTGGCGGTTTAGTATGACTCAAGCGTGACGTGGTGGTTCCCGGCAGATCGTGACTGCTCTTTACACTTCTGGAAATGATACAGGGAATCCGCAGCCGGTGTGGGTGGCCTGGCAAACTGAATATCAGCAGGCACTTTACTTTACACACACACACACACACACACCAATGAGTGCCTGTGGTCAGGGAAGAGTGCTTTTATAAACATGCAAAGAAGAGGAGAAACACGTAATGGCTTTTATATTTTACAAGGCCATTTCATGTGTCCTTGCTTCTGAGCAGCAGGCATTCTGTATACACTTTCGATGTGTTTTTATTGTATTTGACATTTTTGATCATGAAAGGTGCAAATCTAATTTACAGAATGCCCTTTGAAGTTGAAGGGATTTAACCAAAAAAACTCGTGAGGATGAAAAGCATTCACTACATTGCCTCGTTGAAGGTTATTAGCAGATCATGATATAGTTATAAAGAGGATTTTTGGTGTTAACTGATAACGGATCTATGCAAACCAGAAATTCATGAAGTGATTATGGTTCAAAGTGAACGTAACTTTACGATTGGCTGGCTGTGAGTGATATTTAACTGAGGGGAGAAAGCTCACACATTAACTTTTAACAATGAATGTAACTCTGACTGTTTGCAGCTGTGGGTTCCAAACAGATCTTGAACTGTTGCAACTTTAGCTTTAGTTGTAGTTAAAGTCTGCGTAAAATCTAAACGTCTTTTGGTATAATAATAATTTTCCTACATGCATGCAACTCAAAGCGCTTCACAAACATAACCAAGTGATAAGAGCAACATCAATATCAAGTGAAATATTAAAAAAAACAGATAAACAAATGCAAAAAACAAATGTATAAACAAATAAAACAGGTGGCTCAGTGGTTAGCACTCACAGCAAGAAGGTCGCTGGTTCGGGTCAATTGGCATTTCTGTGTGTAGTTTGCATGTTCTCCCCGTGTTCATGTGGGTTTTCTCCAGGTGCTCCGCTTTCCCCCACAGTCCAAAGACATGCGCTATAGGTGAATTGAATAAACTAAATTGGCAGTAGTGTATATGTGTGAATGTGAGAGTATGGGTGTTTCCCAGTACTGGGTTGCAGCTGGAAGGACATCCACTTTGTAAAACATATGCTGGATAAGTTGGCAGTTCATTCCACTGTGGTACCCCTGATAAATAAAGGGACTATGTACACACAAAGTACAGTACATACGTGTATATACATGCACACTGTACATGCATGCAAACACATACACAATATACATAAAGTACACATACTTCTATATATTGTAGTGCTTGTTTTAAACGATATATCTGTGCACTTCATTGTTTTGTCAAAATTAATTTGCCCTATAATCTTTAATCAAATACCACAATCTTAACTTCTGTTTCATGCCAGCTTTAAACTCTGAATACACTGTAAAAAGCTATTAATTACTTTACTTAAAAAAGTAAGTAACCCGTTTCCATAAAAGCGAAAAGTTGACTACTTAACAAAGTGAGTACACTGTTGGACATTTTATTGTATTTTTGCGGTAACTTACTTGATACACAACTTACTACATAAAGCTCTACTGGGGCACAGCTCCCCCTCCAAAAAAAATATAATTATATATATAAAAGACTGTTAAGCCGGTTTCACAATGCTTGAGCGGCGTAGCTATTTTTTTTCGGCGTGCATGTTACACTTACTTACACCAGGAGCAGAACAGTGCGTCAGCGTGAAGCAGGATCGGTGCGTGAGGCTCGCGGGTATGTTTTTTTCTGTGCACATGCTCAGTTTGCTTTTTGATTAAACTACACTGCTTTCATCAGCCTTAGTTCGGATGCACACAGAGAATAACGTCTTTATTCTGGGATTACCACTCTTAATAAATACACTTGCATATAAAGTAAATGGTATCTCAAAGCATTTACTGGGCAATGGGGTCTAGCGACGCCCCTGCAGCACTGTTGCCAGCAAGTTACTGCAACTGCTCCTTTACAGTAACTTACCTGTAAATTGTGTTTTAAGTCTTTTAATTTTACAGCAATTAAATTTTACAGTAAAATAGCCTTACTTCAGCTTCTTTTTATGCTAAAATGTCCTTTACCACATTTTATTTTTACAGTACTTCTACTGTAATTTATTTACATTCTACACTAGCAGTACAAAACTTTATTAAATTCCAAACAAGTGACGAGATCATGTACAACAGTTTTCATTGTTATTATTTCCATTTTAAATGGTCTACAAAAGTCATTTTCATTCATCTATTTTATTAACATTTTGTGATGCAAGATGTTAATTAGTAATTTTTTCATTAACTGTCTAATTTTTGTCTTCAACTACAGCAGCAGTACTTGATTACTTTGATTACAGTAGAATATAGCAAATTCCTAATATGCAGTAAGTCACTGTAAAAGTTTTAAAATGAACCACAATGCAGTGCATATTATGTTTTTGCAGTAAGTAACTACAAAATTGAGGCTAACAGTGTAACATTATAAACATAATTAATTTGCTCAATCATTTTAAGGCAACTTTGTTTACTAACATTTTTAAGTGAATTAATTAAGTGCATTAAATGCAACAGGTTTACTAAATTTTTTTAAGTGAAGTCAACTAATAGCTTTTTGCAATGTGGTAAACCAAAGGCAGAATAATGCTATCAGATTTAGGCCATTGATTGAATCATGAAAGGTGTTTGTTTAATACCAGAATAGAGTGAAAGTGTTTTGTTAATTTTACTGTGGAGATTAAATTGAAAATTTGGCAACATTTAATTTTTGTGGTATTTTAATTTTAATTGTGGTATTTGGTCACTCGTAAAAGGCAAGTCAGTGGTTATCAGCACTTTGAGTGTCCAAAAATAAAACATACATAGGAACAATAAAATTAATACCTGTGGCTCCTGATGATACATTGATGTCAGTCAGTGCAAGATTCTGTACATTATTTACAACATTATTGCCTTTAATGCACAGCCTTGGCAAATCTAGAGCATTTTTTCAGTGGTCGGGCTTTCTGTGACCCAATTCTGTTTTTTTTAAAGATCAGATATGTAAATTGTAAACACACACACACACACACACACACACACACACACACACACACACACACACACACACACACACACAGACACCTTCATAGAAATAAATCTAAGATGAATCAGGTACATGCATTTGTGTTTGTTATGTCATTGGACAGAGGATTTATCCCTAAAAAAAGTGACAGTGGCAACAAGTTAACATCTTATTAGCTGTAAAAATTTGCTTCCCTATTTTTATGTAATTTTTAAAAACTGTTAGCAGAAACCTGTTTTTCCAATGAGTCTGGGTAGCATTTTTGTCAGCAAAAAAAAAGACTTAAATATTTACTTGAAGTACCTTTGAAATTTATAAGAGGGAATTTGAATAATTTAACAACACATTTGCATACTGGTTATATGCAGCGTGATATGCAGGTAAACTACTGTTTGTTTGTTTGTTTGTTTGTTTTATTTAGTGTTATTGTAGTTAAATATAACATTTTATTAATTTATTTATTTATTTTATTTAATCATTGGTTCATTTTTCATTAACTCTACCCTTTGTTTAAAAGGTCTTACCCTGATTGTCTAGCCTATCCTGATTTGGATCATTTATGCTCCAATTTAGAGGAAAATGAATGGCAAATCAATCTGAATTTAATCTCCCCCCCAACACCACCCAGTCTTTAATAGTTAAAGTGATTTGCAGTTGCAGAACTGAAAAAAAGTGTATAAAGATGATACTTGTGATTTGATGTTGATTTTAAACTGAACCGTAGATTCTCATAGTCAAAACTGGAAAAATGTCAAACTCCTACAGAGACGTCAGACCCATGTGGCGATGCCTGCCGGCCTTTCTGTCTGTCTGTCTGTCGGTTGGTTTCCTGTTTGTTAAAGTACATTCTAAAAAAGTGAGACCCTCAGATGAAGGTTCATAAACCCCAAGTGTCCCTCCTGGTGCACAGAAAAAACAGCTCTCTGGCCGAGGATCAGACACTGCCTCAAGCAAAGACTGAACTATTTCAATAAAACAAGGGCATGCTTTACTTTGATCTCACAAGATCTCACTTATTATTTTTTTTATTTTTGCTTTGATTTCGTCCTCAGCTTCTGTTCTTATGCTATTTTGAGCTATTGGAGATGGCTTTATTTCAACATTTAATTTGATAATTTTTTTCCTAAATGCTCGTCTTTTTCTCATTATTGTTTTTTTTTCTTTCACAGCAACCATACACTGTTACTGTAGACCAAGTACAAGCAAAACAACAAGACCAGGGTCAAGATGGACCTAATAAAAGCAGGTTAGTTCTGGTTTTATAGTGTAATTGGTTGATTTTTTTGCTGGCATTTTTCACTGTTTGTTTCACTTTGCTTGTCTGTGCTCACTGCGTTTCAGCCTGTCAGTCTGTGTGTTGCTTGGCAACAGAACAGTTGATCACACTTTGGGTTCTTTTGAAACTATTTTCAAAGAACAAAAATGAAATGGCTGGCCATGTCATGCCTAAAATGCAAGCTAAAATGCATGTCAATATTAAAAGGGCACACACACACACACACACACACACACACACACACACA
>CAIGQW010002378.1:3288619-3301932 GCA_903798125.1 Danio choprae
TGTGTGTGTGTGTGTGTGTGTGTGTGTGTGTGTGTGCGTGTGTTTATTATTTTGTCATTATCATCTGAAATATACCAATGAGCTGTATAAGGAGCTCTAAAAAGAGCAGGTAATTCATAGATTACTACTTTAAGCCCAGTAGGTGTAAATGTAAGTTTAAATAAATGACTAAATAAAGGGGGGAAGATGAAAGGATGTTTCTGTGATCACATCACTGGATCTTGATTCCTCTGATTGGTTTAAATTCAACACAAGAATACAAACACAAGCCAAGCACTGGTCTGCCTCACTCAGGCGATTGTGTTTCCATGACAACTCAGGAGGACCACGAATGCAGAGACAAGCCACTGCTTTTCTGGTCATCTCTTCCTACTGTATCAAACACGCGCACACACATACACATAAAGTCAAGTCCCATATCAGATGAGTTTTTAAATGGTCATTAACTAATCTAAATTAAGTAATCAAAATTTGACATAAAAGAGGTAATTGTACTTTAAAAACATACAAGTTTCAGAAAGCTTTTTGTATAATAACAGCTTACAATGAAACCCATCTGCTGTATATTTAAAGATTATGCTTCTAGTGTTGTCGTTCCTGTAATGCAAGTGAGGATTCTCTGTAAAAAGCAGTGTTTATTACCAAGTTTTCTCCACCCCTTTGGCACTATTTGTGCTAGGTACCCTTACTTTTTTGGGTCCCATATACTGAAAAGAATTACACTATGAACCAATTTTTTTGTTTTTCTCAAAGTATAATTTGACTTTGGTTCAAACTATAAAATTTATTTCAGTCTAAATCAAAAATATTTATTGTGGTCAAGAAAATCATTACATTGACAAGTAAAAATAATGTTTGAAATAGAGACATTAAATATATTTTTTACTTTAGTACAAAGTAGGAAACTATAATTTATAATCTTTGATCAAACTATAATCTTGCTTGGAAAAAATGCTGTAATTTCATTCATTCATTCATTCATTTTCATTTCGGCTTAGTCCCTTTATTAATCTGGGGTCGCCACAGCGGAATGAACCGCCAACTTATCCAGCATATGTTTTACGCAGCGGATGCCCTTCCAGCTGCAACCCATCTCTGGGAAACATCCATACACACCCATTCACACTCATACACTATGGACAATTTAGCTTACCCAATTCACCTATAGCGCATGTCTTTTGTCACGGATCACAGAAGGTAGAGGCAAGAGTTCAGTTCACAGAGTGTTTATTAAACACAATTATCTTCGCACCGAGGTGCTAGCAACAGTTCAATGTAGAATCAACTGAGTCAGTAGAATTCCCTTGAGCAGAGCAAGCCGGTAACAGGGGTTAGTCTCTGGGTGTAGCGAGTAGCAGATGGTCTTGGCAGAAGATCGGGATGAGAAGACGGAGAGTGATGCGATCGTGTGAAGACGATACCTGACAATGAGTGAACGGAGTGGGTGAGTCTTTATAGTGTGGTGTTGATGACTGGAACAGGTGAAGGTGATGAGTGCACAGGTGTGTATGATTAGTAAACGGGTGATTGAGTGCGTTGTGTATTGGCTGGAGAGTGTGACTGGTGATCGGGGCTGATAGAACGTGCAGGGGGTGTGACAGTACCCCCCCCTCCACGGGTGACTCCTGGCACCCTGGACCGGCGACGTGGACGACCGCGACCTCGAGGAGCTGGACGGTTGGGATGTTGCTGGTGGAATGTTTCGAGGAGAGAGGGATCTAAGATGTCTTCCCGGGGTGTCCATGACCGCTCCTCGGGGCCGAATCCTTCCCAGTCGACTAAGTATTGGATTCGGCCGCCCCGCCGCCGGGAGTCGAGGATTTCCTTGACCTGGTAGATGTTTTCACCCACGACTTCGGGTTGTGCTGGAGGGGGAGGCAGCTCTGGGTCTGTGGAAGGAGGAGAGACAGGGTCAGTGAAGGGTTTAAGGAGTGAAACATGGAAGGCAGAAGGAATACGGGAGTGAGGTGGCAGGTTGAGGCGGTAGGTGACAGGGTTTATCTGTGAGTGGATGGTGTACGGCCCTATGTAGCGGGGACTCAGCTTTCTACAGGGCAGTCGGAGACGGATGTTCTGGGTTGATAACCACACTTTGTCCCCGGGTTGGTACACTGGGTTGGGTAACCTGCGGCGGTTAGCAGCATCTGTATGTCTCCGTACTGCCCGTTGGAGGTGGACGTGAGCTGAGTCCCATACCCTCTCGCTCTCCTGGAACCAGTGGTTTACCACGGGCACATCCGAGACTTCGCCGGTCCACGGAAACAGTGAAGGTTGGTACCCTAGAACACACTGAAAGGGGGTTAGTCCCGTGGAGGCTTGGCGAAGGGAATTCTGGGCATACTCTGCCCACGGTAAGTACTGGCTCCAGGTGTTCTGGTGATGGGCACAGTAGGTCCGGAGGTAGTGAGAGATTTCTTGAATCTTGCGTTCGGTCTGCCCGTTAGTCTGTGGATGGTAGCCGGACGAAAGACTGATGGATGTACCTAGCAACTGGAAGAAGGCCCGCCAGACCCTGGAAATAAACTGAGGTCCTCGGTCGGATTCGATATTCTCGGGGAGACCATAGTTGCGAAAGACGTGATGAAATAATGCCTCAGCGGTTTCTAAGGCGGTGGGTAGAGCTTTGAGCGGGATGAGCTTGCACTGCTTGGAGAATCTGTCGACGACCACCAATATGGTGGTGTGACCCCGTGATGGAGGCAAGTCTGTAGCGAAGTCGATACCAATGTGGGTCCAGGGTCGGCGGGGAATAGGCAATGGCTGGAGTTTGCCTTCAGGCAGACGGTGAGGAGTGGTGGTTACGGCGCAGACCGAACACCCCCGGACATACTGGGCAACGTCCTTGGCCATACCAGGCCACCAGTATTTCCCACGTAGGAGCGAGAGGGTTCACCTGCTGCCCGGATGTCCTGAACCGAGGGAGGTGTGCGTACTTTCGAGGAGAATGAGACGGTGACTGGACGGAACGTAAGTTGAACCTGGTGGTAGACCCGGAGGGGCTGGCTCCTCGAGAGTAGCGGCTCGGATTTCCTCGTCTATCTTCCACAGTATGGGAGCGACGGAGATGGAGGGTGGTAGTATGGGTTCGGGAGCATCTGGAACGGGATCTGGTGAGTAAAGGCGGGAAAGGGCGTCCGCTTTACAGTTTTTACTCCCCGGCTGGTATGTGATGGAGAAATTAAATCTGGCGAAGAATAGTCACCACCGAGCTTGGCGGGCGTTCAGGCGTTGGGCATTTCGTAGATACTGGAGATTTTTATGATCCGTGATCACGGTGAAAGGAAATTTTGCTCCTTCCAGCCAGTCGCCATTCCTCGAGGGCCAGCTTGATGGCTAGTAACTCACGGTCCCCTATGCCGTAGTTCTGTTCAGCAGGAGTGAGTTTACGGGAATAGTACGCACACGGATGGAGAGCTTTGGGTTCGTTAGACCACTGGGAGAGTACGGCCCCCACTCCTACGTCTGCCGCATCGACTTCGACTACGAAGGGTAACGTAGGATCAGGGTGTCTGAGGATGGGTGCTGCGGTAAATTTGCTCTTGAGGAGTCGGAAGGCGCGATCCGCCTCGGAGCTCCAGACGATGGTTCTCCGACCCCCCTTGAGGAGTGATGACAAGGGTGAGGATATGGTACTGTAATTTTTTATGAAGCGTCGATAGAAGTTGGCAAATCCTAGAAAGCGCTGGAGCTCCTTGACGGTTTGGGGTACCTTCCAGTTGTTTACGGCGTCCACCTTGGCGTTCTCCATCTGGACCCCCGCAGCGGAGATCACGTAGCCGAGAAAGGAGATGGTGGATCGGTGGAACTCACATTTTCCGGCTTTCAGGTAGAGTCTGTGTTCACGGAGACGTTGCAATACTTGGCTGACTTGGTTACGGTGGTCTTCTAGATTACGGGAATAGATGAGTATGTCGTCTATGTATACAATTACACATTTGTGGAGGAGGTCTCTGAAGATTTCGTTCATATAGTTTTGGAAAACCGATGGACTGTTTGCTAACCCATAGGGCATTACCAAGTATTCATAGTGGCCAGTAGGGGTTATGAAGGCGGTCTTCCACTCATCTCCTTCTCGAATACGGATCAGGTTGTACGCGCTGCGGAGATCCAGCTTACTAAACACTCGCGCCTCCCGAAGTTCCTCAAGAGCTGCGGGTACGAGTGGTAAAGGGTAAGCAAACTTTACCGTAGCCTCGTTCAACACCCGGTAATCGATACAGGGCCTGAGTCCTCCATCTTTCTTGGTCACAAAAAAGAAGCTCGATGCGGCAGGAGACTTAGATGGTCGGATGAACCCCTGGTTGATGGCTTCGTTGATGTAGCTCTCCATCGCCTCGTGTTCAGGACGGGAGAGAGGGTAGATACGACCGTGCGGTAGCTTGGCATTGGGCAGCAGGTCGATGCTACAGACGCAGGGCCGGTGAGGAGGAAGTTGTGCGGCATGTTCCTTACTGAAGACATCCAGGAAGGCGTGGTAGGTGGAAGGAACGTGCCGAGTGAGGTCCGGGGAAGAGTGATCTAAGGCAGTTGAGTGAAGGGGAAGAGTTGACTGGTGATTCGACGAGTGACGAGTGTGATCTTTGCAGGTCTTGCTCCAGCCGAGGATCTGTCCAGTGCCCCAATCGATGGTGGGTTGGTGTTGGACCAACCAAGGTCGACCCAACACAATATCGACATTGGCCCTGGGCAATACTAAGAGGTGGAGTTTCTCCCGGTGGTCTGGGGAGATCCTCAGAGTGACCTGACGGGTCCGGCGGGTGATCTGGCCTTCGCCCAATGGTGAGTTTTGAATAGTGTAAATGCGATACCGGGTTTCGTTGATTACTGTCGGGAGGCGATGTTTACTAATGAAGTTCGTGGAGATGAAGTTTCCAGCAGCTCCGGAGTCCACCAGGACATTAACGGGAAAATCACAAGAGTTCATCGTTAGAGTGGCTTGCAGATGAGGAATTTTACATATTGATGGAGTAATGGAACAGGCACTCACCATTGGACGAGGAGGACGAACTGGACAGCTGGAGAGAAGATGGGATGCTTCTCCGCAGTACAAACAGAGTTGGAGACGGAGTCGTCGGTGGCGTTCCGCGGAGGTAAGGTGGTAGGCATCAGTGATCATGGGCTCCTCCGAGTCGGGTGGTGATGAAGCAGGATGAAGACGAGGGACTACGATGGTGGGAAGTGATGGTGAAGGGTGAGGATGAGATGGTGCTCTGTGGTAAATGGTAGGGGTGGAACAAGCGTTGAGGTGCTGGGAGACGCTGATGGCTTTTTGGATGAACACCTCAAGGTCCGCGTTATCATCGTAAATGACCAGGTGTTGGCGAACGTTGGGTGTCAATCCTCGCCGGTATGCGGCTAACAACGCTACTTGGTTCCACCCACTACTGGCGGCGAGAGTGCGGAACTGAAGAGTGTATTCGTGGATGGTTAGCTTTCCTTGGGTGAGTGAGATGAGTTCGTCGTGGACAGATAGTGATGTGAGTGGTGTGCCGAATACCTCCTTAAAGTGCTCGGTGAAGGAGTGATAGGAGTGAAGGACTGGATTGCTGGCGTCCCAGAGGGCGTTAGCCCATTGCAGTGCTCGGCCAGTAAGGAGAGAGATTACGAAGGCGATCTTGGAGATTTTGTTGGGGAAGGATGCGGAGTTGGTCTCAATATATAGCGAGCATTGCAGTATGAATCCAGCACAGGTTTGAGGATCGCCAGCATAACTGGCGGGACGGGAGAGAGCTGAGCTCGACATCGCGAGCGGATTTGCTGGAGGATTCACGGGCTGCTGGCTCAACGCCGCTGCTTCCGGGTATGAGTCAGCGGCGATCCCGGAAGTATTAGCGAGACCGTCCATGTTCCGGGAATCTTTTATAAGGTCAGGTATCCTGTCACGGATCACAGAAGGTAGAGGCAAGAGTTCAGTTCACAGAGTGTTTATTAAACACAATTATCTTCGCACCGAGGTGCTAGCAACAGTTCAATGTAGAATCAACTGAGTCAGTAGAATTACTTCCCTTGAGCAGAGCAAGCCGGTAACAGGGGTTAGTCTCTGGGTGTAGCGAGTAGCAGATGGTCTTGGCAGAAGATCGGGATGAGAAGACGGAGAGTGATGCGATCGTGTGAAGACGATACCTGACAATGAGTGAACGGAGTGGGTGAGTCTTTATAGTGTGGTGTTGATGACTGGAACAGGTGAAGGTGATGAGTGCACAGGTGTGTATGATTAGTAAACGGGTGATTGAGTGCGTTGTGTATTGGCTGGAGAGTGTGACTGGTGATCGGGGCTGATAGAACGTGCAGGGGGTGTGACATCTTTGGACTTGTGGGGGAAACCGGAGCACCCGGAGGAAACCCACGCCAACACAGGGAGAACATGCAAACTCCACACAGAAACGCCAACTGACCCAGCCGAGGCTCGAACCAGCGATCAGCGACCTTCTTGCTGTGAGGCGAACGTGCTACCCACTGCGAAACTGAAAAATGTATTTTAATGGTAATCAAAATATTTATCCTGCTCAAGGATTATTGAAATACACAAAAAAAACAATCGTTTTTATTGATAATGAATTAATTGAATTACTTTGGTTCAAGCTAAAATCATAATCTAAGTAAAGTTGTATTTTGGACTACACATGATATTAGTCTATACTATTGCTAGCTTTTTTATTTTCAATAGTTAGGTAATCTGCTTGTGCTTTCAGTATGGGTATCACGCAAGAAGGTGATCAAATTCATTAGAAATGCATAAAAACTAAAAATACCTTTTTTCGTCTGGTCTCATGACATGAAAACTGCTGGTTTAAAGTAAAAATAGTACTTTGAGAAAAACGAATGTTTTTAATTTTATCTAGAGGGTTACTTTTTTGCATATTTTAAAGCATATTTTTTTCACTTAACCCAATATAAAAGTGTACTTTGAATGAAAGACACGAAAGTAGTTTCACTTTTTTTAGTTTAGAAGTGGTAAAGCTATTTTGGTACTTCTGAGAGTGGAAATGGAAATAAATAATGTACCGTACTGTACTGTAGTGAACCGTACTGCTCAGTGGAAATGAGTTATTACCATACACATCTATGGCAGCATGACCATCTGTGCCCTATCACTATCTCACAGCAGAATGCATTACTTTTAAGCTGTCTTATAATTGACTTGCTGGCAGTGTTTAATTGATTGTTTGCTGCTTAACTGATTGGTTGCATTGTGAATGCCTGGAAAGTTGGTACTGTCTTGACATTCTTTGGTTCAGGTAATTTGCTTAAGCAGGAAGGTAAAAAGACCACACGCTCCACTACTGAACCAGTTCCGTCTGCCAGGATCACTGTTTTCCTGCACAGATTTGACCTACTTTCAAATCTGCGTCCCACACGTCTATGAGAGGGAGATAAGGAAGAGGAAAGATGTGATGAGCGAGGGAATTTTAGCTGTCTCTCAGTGGGAGTTCTGAAGGGTTTTCTGCTTCCCTCCGCCATCTGCAAATATCTTCTCTCTAGTACACATTTCAAATATCAGCTATAAACGCACGGTATAGGTCAACCAAAAAAAGACAATTATGCCATTTGGTCTTTTGGATATTGTTCCAAATGCAACAGGAACAACTGCATTATTATCTGTTTATTATTAGTTATCATTTACTTCCTGATATTTCTGATTCATTTTTCATTCTTGTGCATCTGAACCTAAGCTCAGGTTTGGATGCTGCTAAGCACATACTATTAAAAAGCCGTCTTAAGGTGAATTTTGGTGTTTCTAGTATTGCCCTGGACAGTGTAAGGCCTAATTTAAGAGATCACAGCCAATTTGTCTGGACACAAATGTGAATTTGGCCCTGTGCAAATTGGTGTTCTGCAGGACTCTGTCCTTGGCCCTTTACTTTTTAGTGTTTATGTTTTCCCCTTGACTTTATTGAGGTCTCCTGGCCTTCATCATCATTAATTCTATATCAGCTCAATCTGTGGATGTTTCTTACTACTTTAACTATTTATTCAAGATAAAAGGGGCTTTTGCACCAGAGGAACATTTTCGATATTCATAGAATAATATGCAAAATTACACACTTTTTGGCATGTTCAGGGCTCTCTCACAGGACAGCATGCCAAACAAGCTATATTACCAATCATCAGCTAAGTGTGAACTCTTGAAACAGGAACTGGCAGCCATTTTAGTTGCAGGAACTAAATTATCTTCTTGTCCAAAATACAGTCTAACCCAGTGCAATAGGGACTACAGTGGCATAAGTGTATACTGATTGGCCGAATGCATGTCACATGAAGCACTGGCATAGTATTTTAAAGTGTGTGAAGGCATACAAATTTCAAAAATAATATTAGCATTTAACTATTGCCTTTTTTTGCAGCATTGTTTTCTTTTCTCAGCCTTGATGATATTACTTCAAGCTGTCACAGTTAATTTTTTTTAAGCCCTTTGCCACTTTACACTAATTCTATGGAAAATAGCATGAACATGCCGCCTAACATAATCTTTTGTGTTTCAGATAAGATGAGTAATGATGATGAGTAAATGATAAAATAATTAATGTTCCTTTAAATGCCAGATTTGAAAAAAATCAGCTGACATTAACGTTCTTGGTGACTAATATGCCATAACATTAAAGCATGGAAAACAGTTTTTTTGGTAGTAATCTTTCTGCATTTCATTACCACTGCTCACTACACCGTTTATCTGTGATATTTTTTTTGATTGGAGGTAATTATCTAAATGCCGAGCGCTTAAATTGTTTAAGCCAATTATGCGTGAGCAACAGCGTGAGCTCTTCATCACACACTTCATTCCTCCTCTGGCAGAAGGCCACAGCAGATACACTTGCATACAGAGGATGAGATCATGGTTAAGTCTGTCAGTCGGCACCATTCCAAAAACAGATATCACTTCAGTTACATATAGTGTTGGATTTCAGGATTCGTCCATTCTCCATCTTTCTCCTTCCATGCCCTCGATTTGGCACAACACAAATTTCCTTGGAGGGATTTTGGTAAACACACCGCAACCCAGTTAGTATGCAGCTCCACGAAACCTCCTCGACTCACGCTGTTTGATATCAAACATTCTATGTCTCAGTAGAAACACTTCATCTTTACACAGAGTTGACACACATAGTGGGAGAAGTTAGAAACTCAACTTTAGTTTTATTTTAAACATAGTTTTAAAATTTAAAATGTCTGTTTTGCAATATGTACGCACTACTAATGTCTAAGATGGAGTGTTTTTAATCATAACTACTGCTTTGATGAGCCAGATCAAATTATTTATTTGATTTTAACTTATTTTTAGCAGCTGAATGTCTGTTATTGATGCAAAATGCGGCTTACCTAATGTATCATGGTGTGTGTATGTGTGTGTATGTGTGTGTGTGTGTGTGTGTGTGTGTGTGTGTGTGTGTGTGTGTTGAGTGTGGGTGTGTGTGTGTGTGTGTGTGTGTGTGTGTGTGTGTGTGTGTGTGAAGCCTGTATCAGGTATCTGGGTTTACAGCACAGGGCAGAGCACTTGCTGTCATTGCTATTAATAGCCCAATGAGAGGGAGAGAGAGAGCGAGATATTCATAAGCATTCTTACCAGAGATACAGTAGGAGCTTCTCTCTGTGAAACTGCTGACAGGACAGGAACAAGACGTGACACAGAAAAGCCATGACCCACTTATTGAATGTGTTTTAGTACCAGACGTTATGAAGATAAATGTCCTTTAGCGACTATGAACTACCTATAAAAAACATACCACCATTTGTTTAGCAGGTGCTATTTGTTGCCATATATGTGGAGTTTAGTAGAGCACCGACCTTAAAGCGATAATTCACCCAAAACTGCTAATTTGCTATTAATGAATTCACCCTCAGGCTGCCCAAGATACAGGTAATATTTTTTTCTTTTACAGGAAAACGTTAAAGAAGATTTGAAACTGGTGATTTCTTGGTGATTCTTAAAAGGAAGGTCAGTGGTTACACATACTTTGAGAGTCATAAAAATATATACAGGCAAATCAAAATGAAACAATTTTTCAACATTATTAACTATAATTTGCAGTTTTAGGTAAAAGGTAAAGAGGGCTATCTGTTTTGAGAGTGAGTCAGTCTTTCCAAAGCAATCATTCATTCATTTTTCAGGAAATCGGATGAGCCGCCTGAAACCAAATTTACAAGCTATTTAATCAGTGTGTTTGACAGTCACTGCTTGAAATGCATCATTATACTGGTGTATATTTTCCTATATCATGCCAAGTCTGTTCCAGTTACTCCAACACAGACTGAACTGAATCTATTAAATTCATTTCCGCCACTGAATTGTTTTTTAAGGTATTTGTGACTTTTTATCTCACAATTCTGACTTTTTTTGCTTCACAGTGAATTTATTCCTTTTGTTAATTTTCCTTCGGCTTAAGGCTGATTTATACTTCTGCGTCGAGTGATCGGCGTGACCCACTGTGCCTGCCTTGCGTGTAGTCGTGCATTTATATTCTGCACGCTGTTTGTGTTGCTCTGCAATAACACTTCCAAAACGCTAACTGGCAGTAGGTTTTTATGTTCCTTTGTGTCGAGTTTCTTTGCGGGTGTTTTGTTTTTTCTGAATGCTACCTTAATGTACAAGTAGTTCAAACAACTTTCATTCAGAGCCAGGAACCAGCGGACGTGCAACAACATTAATCACAAGGTAAACACAAAGCAAAGGTTTTCATCTGGAGCTCCTTCACAGGACTCGACACTTGTAAACACTCGTTCCATCAGGCTCGTGGCTCTCCACGCTGCCCACACTCATCACAGCTACCAAGCCAACCAATCACAGAGCTTGCACTACGCATCAGCCACGACAAGGGCTATGCGACCATGCGAAGGCTTAGCGGGACCATACATTTGCACTTGACGCAGAAGTATAAATCAGCCTTTAGTTCCTTATTATCAGGGGTCGCCACTGCAGAATGAACCGTCAACTATTCCGGCATAAGTTTTATGCAGCGGATGCCCTTCCAGCCGCAAGTCAGTTCTGGGAAACACCCATACACTCTTGCATTCACACAAGCACTCATACACTATGGCCAATTTTGTTTACCCAATTCACTTATAGTGCATGTCTTTAGACTGTGGAGGAAACCCATGCAAACATGGGGAGAACATGAAAAATCCACACAGAAATGCCAACTGGCCCAGCCGGGACTGGAACCAGTGACCTTCTTGCTCTGAGGTGACAGTGCTAACCACTGAGCCACAGTGCCACCCCGTTGTGAATTTATATCTTTTTTTATTCTCAGAAATGTGTTAGCTGAGCTTGTATTTAGTTAAGACAGGATTTACGAGATACTAAGCTGTAAATAGGCAGAAATCCAAGAAAAAGTAGTCAAAACCGTAATAAAGTCTGTTATTAAGTCTAAGGCTATTTACTTTCAGTTGAAGAGTTCATATCTCTAAAGTAGGGCTGCATGATATTTGAAAAACATTGTGATATTTTGTTATTCTGCAATATATTGTGATATGAATACAATTACACCATATGACTTGAATATCACTATATGGAAAACATAATTTTTAGATGGATTGGGATGATTCTGTGTGGGATTGCATCTGCATAAAATCTACTAAACAAATTAAAAGCATAGATAAATACAATAGAGAAAAATAAACAATTGAAACAAACAGTATTTTATCGTTTTCTGAGTCTAACAGTATTCAGGTACAGTAATTGAATAATAGAAATAATTCAATAGGATTAAAGTTACTAATGGTACAATTACTTATGCCTGAATACTTTTAAAATCCACATACAGTCACAGGCCTCAAAAACACATGCAAATGATACGTTATAATACAGACTCAACATCGCAAATCCTGCAATGTGACTATTGCCAATGATCACATATCAATGCTGAAAAAATATATTATGCAGCCCTAATCTAAAGTTCATCAACCAAGCATTCAACCGCCTTTTGGTATAATTGCTTAAAGGGATATATCACCCCAAAATGAACATTACCTTATATTTTATTCTCCCCATGTGGTTTAAACTTTATCAACAGAAGAACGAAACTCAAACAGGTTTTAAACAAGTGAAGTTTGAGTAAATGATGGCAGAATTTTCATGTTTGGGTAAACTGACCCTTTAATGTTACATTAGTGTGTGATTGCATGAACTGGTGAATCGTTTATTTGAACCAGAAATTGTGAGAACCACAGACAAAAATAAAGAAAAGTAGACTGCCATATGCGGATGCCCTTCCAGCTGCAACCCATCACTGGGAAACACCCATACACTTTCATTCACACAAATACACTACAGACAATTTAGCTTACCCAATTCACCTATAGCGCATGTCTTTGGACTTGTGGGCGAAACCAGAGCACCCGGAGGAAACCCACGCGAACACAGGGAGAACATGCAAACTCCACACAGAAATGCTAACTGACCCAGCCAAGGCTCGAACCAGCGACCTTCTTTCTGTGTGGTGGGAGCACTACCCACTGCTGCCCTCAAATTGATCATTTCACTTTAGAATATTTCAGTGTATCACTTAATTTTGTTTTGCCTGTATGTTTTTAAACACTCTCATCGTTCTAAAAGCTGTTTAATTTATCAAAGACCACAGTTTTAGCTAACAATCTTCATGGTAGTATATTCATTCGTTCAATTTCCTTCGGCTAAGTCCCTTTATTCATCAGGGGTTGTCACAGCAGAATGAACCACCAACTTATCCAGCATATGTTTTACACAGCGGATGCCCTTCCAGTTGCAACCCAGTACTGGAAAACATACATACACTCATTCACACACATACACTACGGCCAATTTAGTTTATTCAATTCACTTAAACCGCATGTCTTTGGATTGTGGGGGAAACCGGAGCACCCGGAGGAAACCCACGCAAACACAGGGAGAACATGCAAACTCCAAACAGAAATGCTAACTGACCCAGCTGGGACTCGAACCAGGGACTTTCTTGCTGTGAAGTGACAGTGCTAACCACTGAGCCACCGTGTTGCCCCTATGGTAATATAATGACTCACAAAATGCAATGCAAAAAGGCAATGATCACTTGTACTTTGAGAGTCAAAAAACAGGCCAAACTAAAAATGAATTTTCCAAAAAGAAATAAATAATTTCCAAACCATGACTCTACATTTGCACAAAGGTCTAGTAGCCTATGTCTATAGAGATCTCATTTGTACCCTGTCTGTGTTTTCCAAGTAACCTTCACAAAAGACAATGCAGTGAGATGGCAGTGTGTCTGTCTGTCAGGCGTTCACTGCTCTAACATGTCTATTATACTTGTGCATATGACACACACACACACACACACACACACACACACACACACACACACACA
>CAIGQW010002378.1:3342858-3365036 GCA_903798125.1 Danio choprae
GGGTGCTCCGGTTTCCCCCACAAGTCCAAAGACATGCGCTATAGGTGAATTGGGTAAGCTAAAATTGTCCGTAGTGTATGAGTGTGAATGGGTGTGTATGGATGTTTCCCAGAGATGGGTTGCAGCTGGAAGGGCATCCGCTGTGTAAAACATATGCTGGATAAGTTGGCGGTTCATTCCGCTGTGGCGACCCCAGATTAATAAAGGGACTAAGCCGAAAATGAAAATGAATGAATGAATATATTATAGTTATCGTAATTTATTGTTGGATAAGCTCCAGATTTGGCTTCAGTACTGACTAATCTAATGTATATGCGCAAATATAATATTGTATAGCTTCCTATTAAAAATATGAATTTAAAAGATAGATTTGTAAGGGGTGTACTTATATATGCTGAGCACTGTATAAATCTATTATGTACTATTTATTTTTTGTGATCATCTTGGCTGTTAATGCAAATTGCATACATTGTAAAAAACCATACCTTTTTTTTTTTACTTTTGATATTTCCTTTCAGAAATGTCAGGACCTTCAGGAGCATTCAATATTCCAAATGAAACCCACTATAACTGCAATATTTCATTCTAGTGCCATGTAAGCAAAGCGTCTTTGTGAACCTGCTTCCCTTTTTTAAGGCTTCAGGTTTGTAGCTATTTAAATGAAAAATAACAATCTGTTTGTTGTTTTTTCATAATTAAGAGAAGCATTATGTAAACAAACTGTAATTTAAAGGGTTTATTTTAGTATTTGTCTTTGGAGCTGACACTGGTAAAGAAACCCATATCAGTAAACGGGCAAAAATATTGTGATATTTTTATAGTGGTTGACCATATTTTGACTGTTTTAAATAATGGTTTACACTACACAGCATTGTTGGTTTACAAAAAATGAAACAAACATAATCCTGTTCCACTACTACACTCCATTTTGGTTTTATTATAAAAACAAACAAACAAGAAAACGTGTTAAATGAGAATCTGAAATATTTTATGGCATACTTAAAAAAAAATAAAGATGATTTAGTATTCAAAAATGATTTATTTTGATTATGTTTTTAAATAAATTGGTCTTACACTTCATATTTTCAGATTTTTCATAGTATATGTATTAATTCCGGTACTTTTACCATAAACCGACATATCAACCATTTGGAAGAGGCTGATATTTTAGAAATGATGGGATGTGTTGAAAATTTTTTTTATTTGAGAGTGTATAAACTAGCGACATTAGGAGTTAAGAAATGCAATCTAAACATTTTTTTCTTGGTGGGGCAGTTAAAGGGTTAAGCCTTTACACTTTAAACCTTCGTATTCAATATAATGATGTGAGAATGACAATTAAGCAGCACCTTTAACATTTATAGATGTTTGACAACAAACCATGTACAAAGTACAATCTTTTTGGTCGCATGCCTAGAACAGGTCACAGATTATTTACGTCATATCTCCTCTTCACTGTGTGTCCCAGTGACTTTAAAAGTCAGTGACTTATCTTTAAAGTGCGTCAAACAATTATCAGACTAAATGTTGTCAAGTCATAAACTTTGACAATCCGATTCATTGTCCAACTGGTAGTAATGAGGACTCCAAACTTAATTGTATGTTCAGTGTAGTTGTGGATTTATTCAAAGTGTACAAATTCTGACACATAAATATGAACATCCCCCAACACACAAGCACTGAGTGACAAATTTACACATCTGAATGTGAAACAGTGGATAGTTAAAAAACGCTTCATTTGAAGCAATACATTACTTCATTTTTGTAGCATGATAAACTCTTTACAAAAAAAAAACAAAATCAGATTTTACAAGTTCATATTTTAGAAAAGGGAATTGCTAAAGTGCATTTAAACATCTCTTGTTGTTTAGGAGAGCACACAATGTAGATACAGCTATAAATAATGCTAGTAGTCCTCAAGTCCTCCATGTGTCAGTCAACAGGGCCACTTAAGAAGGATTGTACACCTTTAACATCTTACAAATCTTTCCACATTCACCTGTTGAAATACTTTAGTGGTTAATGAAATACCCTGCTTTAGTGACTCTAGTCTCATATAAACATTTGTGCGTTCCCCAACAAGTGATCCATAAAGCTTATTCTGGTTCCCCTGACCACCGAGACGACAAACACTCAGGGAAAATGATGGGTGGTCATTCTGGATAAAACCAATTATCCTGAATGTATTGGATTTTTTTTTCGTTAGTCCATGGCAGCTTTGGTAATCAGTCCTTCGATTTCAAGACTTCATATGAATGCTAGGATATTAGATACGTGTAACATGTCAGACGCAGGGACAAAAACCAACTCTTTGGCGAACAGTCTTTGTCATTTACAAGTTCATCTCCAGTGCTGTCCTTCGCAAGAACTGGATGTACCACAGACCCAATGACGTTACGTAACACTGCGTTAAAGTGAAAGTTCCATGTGATCGTCCCACCGCTGCTACAATCCAATAATCAAAGTGGTCAACCAATATTGTCCTCTCGCAGTCTCTGAACTGCATTCATCCAGGACCTCCTGACTGATAAAACTCAGCCCACCTAAACAATACTTCCAGGAGCGCAGTGGCCACAAAGACCCATGGCACATCAGTAGCGGAGCCATCACAGAGGCCTACCAGCTCACATTCCCATCACCAAAAAGTCATCTTTTCCGCTTCTGCTGCCTCATCATTTTTCTCCGCTTGATGATCATGGAGTGGAGACGTTCAAGGCCTTCTTGGAGACCCTCTCCAATAATGGCACAAGCTGGTTGGAGGTGCCAGGGTGTATGGGAACCGAGCTCATTCAGCGCCAACATTTGCTCAACTTCAGAGAGGGGCAAAGCGCTACGCAGGTCCTGCTTGTTAGCCACCACCAGCACAGGCACCCCCAGGTTCTCCTGAAGCCGTGTGATCTTATGTAGCTCCGTCTTGGCTTCCTCCATGCGTTCCGCATCTACCGAGTCCACCACAAACACAAGGCCATCGGCGCACCGTGTGTATGAGCGCCAGAGCGGCCGCAGCTTCTCCTGACCCCCTACATCCCAGAAGTGAAAGGTGGCAGTCCGGCTTTTGGCACCGAGATTTACTTTGATCTTCTCTGTGTTGAAGCCCTTGGTGGGAACGGTGTTCACAAACTCGTTGAAGCGTAGTCTGTACAACACTGTGGTCTTACCAGCACAGTCCAAACCGAGAATAACAATGTGCAGGGCCTGGAAGGACGGCAGGCACGGAAAGATGGCATGGGGCTCTGATAATCCATTCCCCATCTTGTTTCTCCTCTCTGATGAGGGTGAAAGCGAACGTGGGAACTCGGGAGACCAGGTGTCGCCGCTGCTACCGCTTCACCAAATATTCACAAGGCTTCTCTCGTTCCCCTGAGAAGCTGCTGCTCTGATAACCTGAAACCAAATGAAAAAGGAGATGATGCAATGAGGCCAGCAGTGGAGCACCATGACACACAGTTTTACAGCTCTCTTTTACTTCATTCTAAGTGAGCATGCTTGTCTTTTTGTCATTCTAAAAGGCAGGCAGATTCATCCAGGCTGGGTGTCATTCAGTGCCAGTGATGGTGAATGAAGGATGAAACAGCAGGAAGCCTATTTGCACATGTAGCGCCACAGGGGCGCCAAAATTACGCATCGGTAAAAATCCAAGACTCGTGTCTGTCTATTCATGCTATTTTATTGTTCAACAGTAGTTGCCAGTTGCAAACAGATAAAAGCGCACGTGCTGGCCTATGTAAACGTGGAAAACACAAGTCTGTCGCACATCTCTATGACCAACTGTAAACGCGCTTTAGGAGTGGCACATCTCCATACATGAAGACATGAATATTATTCATCATTTTCACCCAACAAGTAATTCAACATGGCAGACGTTATCATTTTGTGCTCCAAGATTGTTTACTGGCCCCCAGAATGCCAGCTATTCGTTTCCCAAATATTAAGTTACTCTAAATTACATTATCACTCAGACTAATGATATATCTCTACAATTTAAGCCTTGCAAACACACGCATATACTAGAAAAAAGTCTTAATCGGGACGCACCTTATTTCGTGCGATCCTTGCGCCACGCGTTAGCTCAGCAGATGAAAATGTATCCGACTTTTTCCAAAATACTGTTGTCATTCAAATCAGCTGAGCCGACAAGTGTACATCCACTCCCTGTGACAGCGCCTGTTTCACTGACTCTCCGGCGAGCTGCTTCCACTTCATTCTAGCAGGGATGGCTCCGCCCACTGTGTGGAAGAACGCGCCGATTGGTTCAACCCATTGCGCTCGCGTTATTTTCCCTGCAGTTTGGATGGTCAAAAGTCAAGCCTGTCGTCTGCTTGGACACACCTCCTCACCACCTGTTCATGTCGCTCAAGGCGTTTAAAGTTTTGGAGACGCTCTTACAGGTGAGCCTCAGCAGGTTTTTAGTGCCGGAAAACGAAAAGAGAGCTCGTGGAGCTTTTGGTTCAGTGTGTTATCTGCACAAAAAGCTCTTCGTGCAGTATATTTCGTCAGTGTTTGCTGAGTGAGGCACTGTTCAAACGATTCGTGAGCTGTCTGAATCATTCAGGGAATTGATTCTGTTCGTTTTGTTTAATGCCTCTGAGCAATCTATTTAAAAGATCCGAATCAAAGCAGTTCTTTATTCACGTTTACATTATAACAAAATAAAAAAATAAACCCACATAGTAAAATTTTTGTTATGAATTATAATGTATTTTAAAGCATGTATCTATTTAAAAACAAATGCATTTACCTAATGATCTTCTAAAACTACACGAATGTAAAATGTAAAGAAAATTTAGGCAAGACACAAAACAGCTCCTCTGTATCAGACAAAGTCAGACATATCTGTATAGCTGCTTTCTGTTAATTTAAACTGTTTTAGATTGGATTCTTTTAAAAAGCACAATGTATTTTGATCTCCATCCACATTCTGTTTTAACCTTGCAAATGGATTTTTTCCTTGACATTCCGAAATATATTTTGGTATATAAAGTGAAATATATTTAATATTTTTGTGATTGAGCCTTTCAGGTACAAATATACTTTGCATATATTTACAAGATATTTTAAACATAATAATAAAGACTATGTGACTTTCAGGTCGGATTTGAACAATTCACAGACAATTCAGTTAACTTTAACTTCACAGAAGGGAGGAATAGTTTATCACTATTCACTAAACGTGTATCAAATACAATGGCAAACAAAAGAGAAAAGAGTATCGTCAATGTATCGTCACATGAGTAAAACCCATGTGTATCGTCCCATGAAGTATGCAGTATACATGAAACCCAAAGTATCGTCACATGAGTAAAACCCATTCTGATTCTGATTCTGATTTAAAGAAAAAGGCGCATCAAAGTGTCAGAACAATTAACAACACAATCAATACACAATTGCTCCGTGATGGACGTGCTGGCACGTACACCACACATCCATTCATACACCGGAGATCTAACTCACGGAATACCCTATCTGGCCTGATCACTCGTCTAAGATTGTTGATTTGAGCTAGTCAATTCAGTGCAGGTTAATTAGTCACTTGAAGCTCATTCGTATGTGCAGTCAAATGCTTATTCAATAAAGTTCAACAATTATACAAAATAAAGCATAAAAAACAAACTAAAGATTGTTTAGAGGTTAGTAATTTATTACCACCAAGGCCTTTAGGGTAATAATTACGCAGCACTTGATATGTTGTAAATTAATGGATTGCATAATTGGTTATGTCGATCCCAAATTATTTTATATTGAGGAAAGCATTACGTGTGCGCCATCTTGTGTTAATAAGAAGAAATGTCACATGGGTTGTAAGTGAGTTTTGATGTTTGTTTTTTTTAATCCACATACAATAATGCCTTTGCCTTTCGCTACATTTACATTTTTTATTTTTTGTCTGTGGGATTTTATTGTACATTCTTTTTATACAGAAGTGGTAATCCATTTTTAGATGAAAATAAAATTTCCAGTTTAAACCATGAGAAATCTTAAATCAGGGGTGTCAAACGTACGGCCGGCGGGCCGGATCAGGCCCGTAAATGGGTTTAATCCGGCCCGAGAGATGATTCTGTAAAGCATAAAAATGAGCTGCAATTTTTCAATAAAATAAACTGCTGTTCCAATTGTGTCCACTGGATGGCGTAATAGCAAACTGTTAATTTCATCCAGTCCAGAAGCCTGAATCAGCATCAGTTAGACAGCCTTCTCAGACAGAATGACCACATATATGCCCTGCCATAACACACTGAGGTGTTCTCACAAGGAAACATAACTATTTTACGTTTTGTCAGTTTAGTGGCGAATTCGTACGAGTTCAGTCGTATGAAGATGTACGATATAAAAAAGGAGGCGTGGCACCCAACCACACCTCTAAACCCAACCATATCATTGGTGGATAAGCAGATCTTGCTAAATTGTACGAATTCATATGAATTAACCACTAATCAAAAAGTTACGAATTGCCGTGAGATCGTGTTGTCCTCAGGCTCCAGCTTTATGATTTATGTTGATCGTATTAAAACAAAGAAAACAATCTGAAGTAGTTTTTTTTAAAGTTATATTTATCATGATTTTACTGATCCGGCCCACTTGGGAATAGATTTTCCTCCATGTGGCCCCTGAGCTCAAATGAGTTTGACACCCCTGTCTTAAATTATTTGAGTTTTGTTATGTTCTTTTTTGAGGGAACATTTGGCAAATTATTACAATTGTTTGTTTACAATTGATATGCAATTGTTTGTTTGTGTGTTTGTTTATGTTTTTCGTTTAAAATATTTTTTTATGGAATAAAACAAATATTAACATTTTTACTGAAACCCATACTTTAAAAAACAAGTCTTACAAACTATTTACAAATATGTGTAATACTTTTACACATTTTTTAATTATTAGTAGTAGATTGAGATGTCCATAAAAGTTGATTTGGAAAAACTACAATAAAAAAACTTATAAAAAAAACATAGAACATAGAGAAAAAAAAACAGCATGAAGGTGGACCAAATCAACATGACCACTTGCAGTATCAATTAGGGCAACAAAAATATGCAACAGTGTAGTCAATAGCTTCCTGTACATTCATGTCTTACAACACATTAAAGGGGTGGTCCACAGTGTATTTTTAAGGCTTGGTTGTGTTTATAAGATTCAAAGCAATGTTTGCCCATACTTCACTTGTAGAAAATCACGTTATTTTTTCATATATCTTACTTTGATTATATACAGCTACTCAGCTAACATGAAAACGACTGTCATGTTTCCTAGTTCCTCTGAAAGGCCCGCCCTCAAGAAACTCTGATTGGTCAGCCAACATAACGTGCTGTGATTCGCGGATCGGTCCGCGTCACCACGTCACGCCCCTACAAGTACGAGCGTTAGCGCTGTGTAAACAGAAGCTGTTAGCAGAGTTAGCTACCTGAATCAGACAGAAAATGAATAGCACACACCTGAGCACACCTCACGCCTGATCTCTAAAATAAAATCTGACAAGTGTCTTTCACATATATTCGGAATAAGCATGTGTAAGTAATATGGAACGTTATATCTTTTGCGAGTTTGTTATTTGAGATGTATAATTAGAGAGACACTGCATGCGCTGCTGAAGGTTGTGTGTGTTTACACAAACAATTTATTAATTTGTGGCTAAATTGTTAGCGGTGCCAAACAGCATTTCCCGTATTTACGTCCTCGCTACAACATACCGTTAAAGCTAGAAACTGCATTTAATATATAAATTTTAACAAATAAAAACATTTAGAGGTTGTGGCTCACAATCCACAGCTTCGTCAGTTGGAGGAGTTTTTAAATAATTAAATAATTAAAATGAAATTGTAAGCACTTCTGTCTTTGTGTCCTTTGGAAGCCCAAATACAGAAACAGAAAGGTTATTCCTAACAGAAAGGTGCTATTTCCTGCTCTGTGGAAATAGCAGCGTTTGGACGGCATTTTAGCTTTCTCTGCTATAACATTAAATTAATGCATTATAAAATGTCATATTTTGGTTTTGGGGGTCTCCAGCAACAGTCTGATATGCATGCTAGGTCAAAAAACACTTCCATTGTCTTATAATATGCATTTTTTTACCTAATTATTCCAACAACTCCTGTATGATTCGTTCAGCGATTCATTTTGTTCCCGGACCCCTCCTTAGCGTGAAGCTAATCTGCGCTGAGTGGTCCGATGACCCAGACTGTTGCGATTGGTCGACTGCGTTCAGCGCGAGACAGAGAAATGCTCGCCAAGGCTATGAAGTAGCAGAAAGTATATGAGAGCCCAGTGCAGTCAAACACCAGCATATTTCTCTACTCTTAAACCTAACCCCAATTAATAACAATGACAAACATTCAGTATTAATCCACACAGTGGCAAAAGGTGAACTATTTAGAAAATTGACCACGCAGCGCGTGTGAGGAAGAGCTGATGGTGGCCATAGCAACGACAAACAGCAGAGGATCGCGAGTTCAGAAACTCATTTAAATCGGTAAAGGAAGAAGCACGTAATATATGTGAATAGCCCCATGAAGGTTTAACCTGAGAGATGCAGTACAAGCACTGATCTGTAATAGATAAGTGATTACAAGCCACGTGGAGCGGTTACAAATTATAACACATATTTTGCAAACTACACAAAACAAGGCAACAATTTCAATTACACTTACATGTTATGATCTGGAGGAAGAAGAAACTGGTCCATATGAACTGTAACAGTTACTGACAAAGTCCGTAGATGACAAAGTATTTTTTTGTAGTCCCCAAATGCGTTCACTGTAGGCTTTGCTAAGCTAACTCTTATGAAAGCCAACATCTCCCTTTGCATTGAACTTTAAGGCTCTTACATTCAGAGATGTTGTATATGTTAACACAGCTACATTACACATCAACTAAAATTTAAAATATTATATCGTAGTGGACCACCCCTTTAATATACTGTGCATGCATTTGCCCAATTAATAAATACATTGTTATACTAATCGCCATTCCAACATCTGTGTATTCATGGCTAGAATCCATTAATACACACAATTTCAAAACTTCACATTGTGCAACTCCTTTGGGCTGTGGGGCAAAACTGGAGTAAACCAACAGGAGAACATGCAAACCTTCCATGCATCCTTTCCAGGGATCAAACCAGCAACCTTTTTGTTGTGAGACAACAGTGCTAACCACAGAGCCACTGTACCCCCCCAAAAAAGAGCTCTTATAGCAAACTTAACTTTATTTAACAGGGACATTGGTCATTATTCAACAGTATGTACTGTAAATAAGCCAGAGTTAGCGTCTGCATCCTCAAACAATCACTTATGTGAACGTCATTATAAGTTAGTTAATTCATTAATTAGTGTCTTAAAAAGTGGACTTGAGCTTATTCGCATTCACAGTCAGATATGCATAGTCAAGAAAGTTCAACAAACAAAGCATTAAACAAGCTAGAAAGATTTACTTCTTACAACCAAATCCTTACGATAGCAATTTATCATATTTTAAAATGTAAAACTCTTACACATTTAATGTGTAATGTTTGTCACTGGTATCTCAATCATTAAATCAGAGCAGAAAAAAGGCACACACACAGAGCCTTGCTTTTCCATTGAGTCCCAGTCGACTTTCCATAATATTCCTTATTCACCCATTTCTCCTACATCATGTTGATTACAAGCACGTTTTCTTTTTGCCATCTAATCAACCCAACCTTATTATGTGGCTTTGTTAGGAGATCACCAAGAACATGTTCAATGGTGGTTTTAAAGGTTATTTAATTTTTTTATTTTAAATTTATTAGAATTTTTTCTTATTTAAAATAAATAATTAATTTTCCTTCGGCTTAGTCCCTTTATCCATCAGGGGTCGCCACAGCAGAATGAACTGCCAAATTATCCTTAATATGTTTTACACAGCGGATGCTCTTCCAGCTGCAACCCAGTACTGGGAAACACCCAAACACTCACATTCACATATTCACACTATGGCCAATTTAGTTTATTCAATTCACCTATACCGCTTGTCTTTGGAATGTGGGGGAAACAAGAGCAGCCGAAGAAAACCCACGTGAACACGGGGAGAATATGCAAACTCTACACAGAAATGCCAACGGGACTCGAACCAGCGTCCTTCTTGCTGTGAGGCGACAGTGCTAACCACTGAGCCACCGTGTTGCCCTAATTATAAAATATAAAACACTTTTAATATACATATATACTCATTAGTAGGATTTATATGTTGTAAACAGTGGTTTTAATGAATTGTCATGTCCATCTCAATGATGCAAAGCATTATGTTTTACATGTGCGCTATATATATAATGGGTTTTTAGCGTTCAGTTTTGTACAGTGACATTCCATTGTTTAATGTCTTTCTAAAGCATCAAGCATTTGTTTAACCGCATATGGGAAACCATGCACTGAATAATTAGTTGACTTTAATGGACTGATGTTCACACACAAGTCAAAAATGACAAAAAAGCTAACTAAAATTTCAGTTAAAAAATATTCAGTTACATTTTTATAAAAAAAATTCTATATTTTATTCATTATTTTTATTTAACGTTTATTTTTGTCTATTAGATTGTATGGTGCATTTTTATGTACAGTAGTAATCATTCATTTTCTACATGCAATGTATTTTCATGAAAAAGGCATTTTCAAATGAAACTATGAAGTCTTTAATGCTGGAGCACAGATGTAAGTTTGGTCTCTTGTTTTAGACACATGTGAAATGGGGAAATGTTTATTTCCTCTTCTACCAAATACTACTTAAAAAGTTTATAAAGTGTTAGTCAAATATGAACTTTTTACACAAACCCATACTTAATGAATATAAAACTAGTTAATTTTCAAATCATTGTTAAAATAAAATATATTTTCGAAAGTGTTATCTAATTATGAGTACTTTGCCATTGTACTATTCTGTATGTGTAACGGTTGTAAGCAAACAGCTACTACAACATGTCTAGAATGTTTATTCTACTTTTTAAATTTGTCGTTTGTCTCTAGAGGGCTCTTGTGTGCTGCATTAACAAAGATAAAACCATTTTCAAAAGGGTATTGATTCTTTAATAATAAATTTTCAAATCATGCTTACAGAAATCTAAAGAAGAAATAAAACTCAGTGCAAACCCTTCTAAAAGACGTGCACGACTTTAAGATCAGAAGTGAATTGGAGTATTTAGGAGGAGTGGAGGAGTATTTTAAAACAGATTTTCATGGAATATGTTTAATATAGTTCACTCTTCATGCCTCCATAAACAAACATGTTTTATATTTCCAGTGAAGTTCATTGAGTTCAGGATTGAGTCTTCCGTTAAACTACAGAGAGGGATTTTAATGCTTTTTCCATGAGATCACCGTCCCACCGAGAGGTGTCCCATGCCAGGAACCAGCCAGTGAAGGTGGGGGGCTCATGTCCCTGCTTTACCACCACCAAAGGAGTCCCCTTGTCCCGCCCTGATGGGTCTGTCTCAATGTAGACCTTCGCTGCAAAAGTACAACAGTATTCAGAAAGTTAAATAATGATATTTACTAGTTAACAAAAAGACGACATATTGAAAATATTGATTTTTGTATTTTAAATTTCATGTTTATCACTTTAATTTGCATTTGACTTAAAGGAATGTGTGCTTGAGGAATCTCACCAGATTTCACAGACTCAGTCCTCTCCACCTCATTGGCGTCCTTCCCAATCCACACAAATACCTAAGAGGTAAATCAAGAGTCATCATGGCTACACCCAAGTCAGGAGATACCTTTGAATCTTAAACATAATCCTTGAGGAAGTCATAAAGAGAGATAAACATCTAACCGAATCCCAGACATCCAGTAGCATGACATCATCTTCAGCCAGATCATCTTGGTTAAACTCACCAGGTACTTCTTCGATCTATAGTTGTAAAAGTCAGTTTTCAATCAGTAGTTCAGTTTGACCGTATGTAGTACTATCTGAACATTTAGCACAGACAGTTAGGTTTTGTTTTACATGGCTCCAATGCAAAACATGTTAAATAATATATCTCAAGCCAATTCTCAACTTTTTGATTTAGTGGCTAAATCGTATGAATTTGTACGATCTTATTTGTATATTTTAGTATGATTTGCTTATCCCCCAATGATGGTTGGGTTTAGGAGTGGGGTTTGGTGTCACACCTCTTTTTTTAAAAATCATACATTTTTGTACGACTGAAATCATATGAATTCATACAAATTAGTCACTGAACTGACAAAGCGTAAAATAATTACTTTTCCTCTTGAGCGCAAAAGCCCAGTGCGAAAGTAAACTGGACTTCAGTCTCAGTTTTATTAGGTCTAGGATACTCACAATGAACTTTCCAGTTTTGTTGGAGCAGGCGAACAGTCGAGGAGGATGTGCTATAGTTCTACTCTCCAACAACCCAGACGTCTGATACTTTGTCTTTCCACCCAGAGCCATCCAAAAGGCCTCTTTCAAAGGGAAAATGAGGAGTTAGTGTGTATAATGATCTTAGTTAAAAGTAAAGTTGCACAATAAATAAAAAAAATCTATGTTATTGTGATTATAGTACATTCAATGTCCATATCTCAAAGATATGATAAAATTTTAATGTATTTTATGTGCCAAGCATTTGTGTATTGTTTATCCAAATTCTACCAATCAGATTGGGCCTTACTATCATTAAGTGCTATAATGCTATTGGATAGACCGGTCCTAAAGTAGAACGGGGAACATCTGCAATACTCAACATCAATATTGTACATTACAAATTTTCCTAGTATCATCAAGCCCTAGTCAAAAGTATGTAATTGAATCCATATTAGCTGTACCTGGCTCCTTTCCTTCAACAACCATTTCGGTTTTGCAGTTCAGCTTCTTGCTCATGTACTTTGCAGCTTTTTCCTCTTCTTCACTGGCCCCCTTTCCTTTCCAAATATACCCATCTCCATGAGGTAACTTTAGCAGATAGGCATCATTGCTGTTCAAACTTGATGCTTTAGCGTCCACCTGTTAGACCACAAACCAACACACTCAGAGGACACATCAAAATTAAAATAGGTCACTCCAACCACAAATGGTCAACACTGTTTTAGAGAATCAAGAAAACCTCCACTATCTTGGCCTAAACAATCTTCCTGTGCTAACCAGATGACCTAGATGATAGTCTACAATGTTACCACCACATTGCAGTCTAGTAAATTAACCATCTTTCATCATTTACCAAGATCAGATTAACTTAGACATTTGATTTAACTCCATCTTTCATTTTCAATCTGATGACCAAACTCATTTGTCTTGGACATTGTGGTTAACCAGAGTTGTCTCCATGTGCAAACCAGGACTCACCTCACTAATCCTTGTAATGGTTCCCAGGTTCTTGCGCACTTGAAAGAGGCGGGTTGGAGCTGCGGGGGCCTGTCCTCCTTTTCTAGATGTTCCATTTTTATACACAATCAAAGGCTTGTCTTTAAAGAGGCTCAGCAAATGAGGTGGTTCCTTTCCTTGAGTCACTCTTACCTGGTTGGACATTAAATGATAGCGAGGCTTCATCAAAAATAACTCCATCAGCCTGGATTGCATTTTCTAATTGCATTGTTTACTAGCTATATTTACAAGTTCCGTTTTGGAAACAACTTATGTTGTTCCTATGCAAATGCACTCCAGTCCCTTTTTTAAGGTTTTTAGTCAGACCTTGGGTTGTACATCTTTGCTGCGCTTATTTGTCTAGTTCAGGGGTTTCCCATTGTCCTCTCATCTGACAAAACAATTTCAGGTCTTGGAGTCACTACTAAAGATCTGACGAGTCTTGTATGTTTTTTTAAAGAAGACAGACAACATGTGCTGTGTTCATGGCACTTCAGGACCTGCATTGGGAAACACTGAGCTGGTTCATAATCTAGGACTGGGCAACTCAAATTCTTGTAGTGTTTACCTTCAACTCTAATCAAACACACATGAACAAGCTAATTCAGGACTTTAGGATTATTAGAAAGCTACAGGTAAATTTGATTAGGTTTGGTGCTAAACTTTACAGGACAATGGATCTTGAGAACCAGAGTTGCCCAGTTCTGCTATAATCCAATGATCTAGACCAGGGGTGTGAAACTCAGTCTAGAGGGCTGTTGTTGTGCAGAGGTTAATTCCAACCCTGTTTCAAAACACTTCAAACAAGCCTAAAGGACTCTATTAGTTAGATAAACTATGCTGAGCTGTGACCCTCCAGGAATTGTTTGACACCCCTGATCTAGACCTAGTTACAGTCAATAAATGAGTAGATAGGTAAAATTCAAATCTCCTCACCTGTACAGCATTTCCTCCCAGTGAACGGTCTAGTTCAACAGTGAGAAAGGCTGAAGCTGTTAGTTCATCAACTGTGCTGCGGGAACCTTGCCTGAGTGTTAGAACCATAGAGCAGTAAGCTTTATTTTTTACATGGTTTGACTTCCTCTTTGGAAATTTAGCACTTCCACATGGCTTACCAGGTGTAAATGATTTCTCCTTTGTAGTACCTATATAAAATGATATAGCAATCCCCTCCATAGAACTGGCCATATGTCTCTGGGTCTACAGGAACCTTGTTATCACCTGTGGTAGCACCGCACTCCACCCTCCATATCTGTTAAACAACACCAGATTAAGAATATCTCATCAAATGTATTCACAGATTAGAATACCTAGATTTCATTTGTTAATTTTTTTTATAATAGAGACATGTGCAAGAATTAGAGTAGGGATAAAGTAGTAGCCTCTAGTTTTATTTTGACAACAAGATGCTAATCTACACCCATCTCATATACAGTCACTTATACAGTCTCAAATCTCTTTAAAATTCTGACCTCTGTTTTTCCAAGGCCGTCATCAACCATGTTGTACTGAGCAGCCATTTGCTGAGATTCGTGCAGCTTGGTGGCATCAAACTTCTCTTGCTTGATCTTAGCAATCCGCTCAGTGACAAAGACTCTGCCTAAACCCTCGGCCTGGTCCTTCTCTTTCCAGCTCTTGAAGAACTGCTTAAAGATGGGTGTCTCTCCACCCTCTGGAAAAACCTGGATCTGTGTACAAGAATAAAAAGACCTGTAAATTCACACTCTATATATGATAATGTACAAAATGATGCAGCAAAACATATGTGCATATCTAATTTTTATGAACCTGTGTGTTTTCAGGATATCCCATCTGCTTAATGAATTTCTCAGCAGTTTTCATGGCCTCCTTCCTCTCTCTTGGATTTGCGTTGTGGCCTAAATCAAAAATAATGTCAGTCATTTTAAATGTCACACAACTTCTTTTTTAATACAGAGGCATCTAGTCCTGCTCCTGGAAGGTCCATGTCCTGCAGAATTTCACACACTTGTCTAGAAATTTATAGTAATCCTGAAGACTTTAATTAGTTCAGTTGTTTAGTTGTGTTTAATTAGGCTTGGAGCTTAACTGTAAATCATTCCAAGTTCACGCTGCACTATTATAGCCCTGATTTTCACTCACCAACCGATTTTGAGACATCACCAGCCAATGCCTGAAATCATGGTAAAATCCCGCAGTGTCAGTTAGCAAAGACACGGTCTGAGAAAATCACCAGCATGTGAAATATTTGGCATAATAAATATCTGGCGTTCTGTGTGAAATGAATTCTGACTGAAAAACACACTGCCAATGACCTAAAGCCAATTAGATAAAGGGCAGTGGGTGTTAAAGGGTAGTGGAGAGGAATTATAGACCACAATCTCAGAATGAATAAGCTTTACAATACCATTAAACAGAAACCAAACAGAAACATTTTCTTGACCAACCATAGCAGCATCACATTGCAAAATTATTCATTGTCCTCCAACTTTCTTTGCAGAACACACAATCCTTGATCCCCACATCTTCCCGTCCGTTACCTCCTCCATATTCATTTTTGCCCTTTTGCTGCAAATTAGTGCACAGACCAGTTGAATGGCAAACGTATTGCAGACTACCACAGTCTTGTGTGATATTGAGCTAAATCCTTACCACTTCTTGCATGTGTTTGTCAGCTAGACAGAGTTATTTGCATGTTTTTTAAATGAAGTCTGGCAGTGTGTAACTTTCTGTCATGCAGTGTGACCAAGGCAGCAACTAAACGCTTCCCAAGATAGATGTTCAGTGTGAAAACAATGGTGATCCAACAACTTTAAAAAATGCACAATGTGAATTCAGAATTAGAGGATCTCCAGGAGCAGGTTTGGACATCCCTGGTTTAATAGCTTCACCTTTCCATACAAAGATAATTTTGTTTTTTCCATGATCCAGAATGAAGCATTCCTCAGAGAGCAGGTCACTTTGGTCAAAAGGGTTGTCATTTGAAACAAGCGACACTTGAATCTTTCCCGTTGCATCTGACACCTGTGAAGTACAAATGTATTTGAATAATAAATCTATTACGGTTTTTGTTTGATTGTGTATTGCATGTGTCTATTAAATTTGTAGAAAAGAATTAGACTGAAGTTTATAGACTTGTTTACCATGTAAAGAGTGGCCATCTTCCTGTTTGACACGTCAGCAACTGCATCCTCGCAATCGTTACCTTCAGGGATTTCAGGCTTCTCACCAAGAACCTGTTAAGGACAAGATATAAAAATGAATGACTTTCCTCCTAAACCAGGTATTGTGTTGCCTACAGCGAACACTGTGTTATGGTGTATGTTTTGACACTTTTATTTAATACCTCTGTCATCTCTGCAGGCTCTCCTCCTTCTTCTACAACCACCAGTTTAGCCCGTCCGCTCCTCTCATTGTCTCGAATGCCTGTACCCACTTGGGCTGCTTTGAGGCGCTCAAACTTGTTGCATTTAGACCCACACCATTGGTAGATTACCTAGTTTTTAAGACAAGTTTAATTGATAATTGTTATTTGTACACTGGCTGGTTTCCTCTGAAGACTTGGGTTTTATTCTTGGTAATTGTTTTGACACGTGAGATGTCTTAGGAAGTACTTTTTTTCAAAGTTACCTTTGAAAATACCCTGCCCTGTCATTATGGAATGATATCAGTCCATATTTGTCAGTACTGGTTAATTGACTGTTCTGTAAATTCCATTAGAGAAGTGAGAAGATGAAGCCCTACATGTGCTGCCAAATTATTTGGTTCAATGGTTTAATCTCCCTGCAAACTATTCTACGCAGCATGAGGTCAGTAAGAGTTGTTAGTAGCTTAATGGATGCGTCTGTTGTTTGATGTGAGACATGGTTCCTTGTACTTTGATGACATTTGCTTTCCACAGTGTGTTGACAGTCAAAGTAATTTGACAGCAATCCAATAATCAAATCCACCCAAAGAGCATACAAAGAGGATATTAAATACATGCCGTCAAGTGAACCAGCCAGTTACTGTTGGTGGAAATTTACATACAGTACATGGCCTTTTTGGGTGTTTTGAGAGTTACACTGTATTATTTTTTACTTTATGTGATAAATTATTTGCAGATAATTGGTAATTCAGTGTTAATTGCCCTCTTTTTTATAATGATTTATTGACTTTTACATTCGTTCCCACTCATGATGTTTAAACTGCCTGTTATTAGAAGTGATTTTATGATTTTTAGGGAAAAATTACTAAAATGTAGTATCACATTCTTTGTATGAATTTAGAAAATGTGATATTGTGTATTACATAAATATAACACGTCTATTATAGAACCATTTTGTTACTTGGAAGAAATTGAAAGAACAGTATAATACTTGTATGATATTTCTTGCCATTTTACAGTCTGACAAGTGGGTAAAACAGAATGATTAGCATAGTGGCAAAGTATTAAGATTTACAATTACAATAGTTATCTTAAATAGAGTTTACGTATCACAGTGCTTGCTTCATATATGCCTGACTATATATAGTGTATCGAGTCTTACCGGTCCTAGATCAGCAATGAAACAGTCGCCTTTGTTGAAACTGGCCCAGCTGAGAGGAACTTCTGTGGCCCGAACAGTTCGCCTGCCCTTGATGTGGAAGAGTCTCCGGGCTGTAAGATCATTGGTGATCACGTGTTGAAATCCTGATGCCACTCCTCCACTCTGAGACGGTAAGAAAATATTGTTCTATTTTTCTTTCCTGCTCTCTTTCTTCGTGTTTTTCCACTTCAAACACCTTCCATTTATAAACTCATGAAACACTCTCAGTTTGAGGCCAAATGCAACAATCAGGAACTAAGTGTCCCAAAACTCATGCTATAACACAACATCCTTTCAGATGATCATGAAAGTTTGGCCTTGTGAAAACCAGAAGATCTTTTAGTTAGTCTATTAGTATTGGAGTAGTTTGACCTCACCCAAATTGTAAACAAAAAGACTAATCCTGAATTTGCACAGTGGGGTGTAGGAAACATTTTGTGGATTCGCAAAAAAAATGTTTAAAAATACTGTAGCAGCTGTCAGACTTGCCAATACTTCAAATAACATGATGCTAGAGCAAAGAGCAACACAGATGGGAGTCAGTGGATAATGAAAAATAATGAAGCCTTCAATATACTCAAAGTTAAGTTCTATTTTGTGCTTCATTCATTGGTAAAAACTACGTCCACATTTATTTTATGTTCACTCTATTTCATTTATGAAATATTGTTTGAAATGTTATTTGTTGTTGGTCCAAAATTTATTTGAAGTTTGGATATCTCTAGACAAATATTGACTGGTCTGTTAGTCCATTCTGAATGTAATATTTTTGCAGACTTAATATAATATGTCTTCCTTTCTAAGTTCAAGCAAGAATGTTTATTTAACTATAATTTTGCTCTTCCAATATTTTATTAATTGGTGTTTTGACTTTACTGTTAGTGAACTTCAGTCACATCTCCACGTTTTTTTATATACAACTTTATACAGGAGATTGCTTTAAATGAAGAAGCTTTACTTTATTTAAAAGTACAAAAAACTACAACATGGCTTTCGATTAAAATTTCTACTATGAAGCAGCTATTCAGTATTGACCTCTGACAAACATTGAACAAAGATAATCAACAGAAAATCATTTCCATGTGAACAAAGGCGGAGTCATAGAGCCACACCCACCTATTACATAATCATGACCAATGCTAGCTTGAGGTCTTTACCAGCTGAATCGCTCTTTTTAAAAGTTGCTTTGTTTTGAACTTCTGAAACAAACTTTGTTTTTGGCCTAATTTTATTTGAAATGACACCATACCAGTTTCTTTTTGGATTTCACAGAGCCTTTAAAAGGATCATATAGTAGCAGAAGTGAAATAACACATCTCAAACCTTATACTTTATCCCGCCTTTGAAGTAGCTTGTGAAGTTGTTGGACTCAAAGCCCTGGATTTCGCGATACTGAACTGGTTTACCTCCCAGGTAGTCGTCCATTTGAGTGGAAAAGATGGCTGCTGCTGTACTTTCATCCTGAGAACATTCCTTACCTAGACAGAGAAAGAATATTGGCCCTTTTGATAAAGATTGCATATATATATTCACTTCACCATTTCCTCATTAACTGATTGATTGTTTTTCTTCTACTCTCATACACTTTCAGCTCTTTAGTGGCACAAGCAAGCTTTTCTTAACCAGAAACTTTTCACACTTTAGTTTTACAGTGCACACATCAGTTTTACAGTTTGCTGCACTAGCTGTTTCCTGTGACCACAGATGTGTTGTTGGAGGTTAAATGCTGTTCTGTGAGATGCTGACGATTTTAGCCAGAGTAAATGACTTGACGACAAAGACATGATGGATAAAGACATCATTAATGGAATCCATTTAGACTGGAAGTAGTTAATGATTCATAATGGAGTGTGTGTATGTATGTGGTTATGGCCACTGTACACTCAAGGCCAGTGATATTGACATAGCTGAAACATCTAATGGAAAGAAAGCACTTTGAGTAGAGGAAGGAAACTGTATTAAGTCGTGTCTGTGCACGTGGCTTCTGGCAACTAAATGGCTAGTAAAGTTCTTTACAAGAAAACTGGCAATTGAAGGGATATTTACCTTTCCACCATTTACTCGCCAAACTTGTTATAGACAACTGACATTTAGTAGGAATAAAATACTACAGTAGTCAGTGACTACCATCAACTGTTTTATTATCAACATTTTTTAAAGGTCCTATGAAATTAAAATAATGTTTAGATGTTAGTATCAGTATTGTTAGTTTTTAGGAAATCTATAAGCTAGTGTGCTCCAAAACAGTGACAAAACTTGCATTTAGAACAGGGGTGCCCAAACTCGGTTTTGGAGGGCCGATGTCTTGCAGATTTTAGCTCCAACTTGCCTGAACACACCTGCATGGATATTTCTAGATATTTCTTGATTAGCTAGCCCAGGTGTGTCTAATTGGGGTTGGAACTAAACTTTGCAGGACGCCGGCCCTCCAGGACCGAGTTTGGACACCCCTGATTTAGAAGATAAAAAACTAATATAAACATGTAAATTTTGTAGTTTGCCACTTCCGCCTAAATGGATCAATGGTTTTATTCACTTCACCTCATACTTCAGTTTCTCATCAAATCTTGACCAATCAAATGCTCTCTAGTATCTGACATGCCCCGCCTCCTTTAAAACACTTGTCATTTGCTTTTCATTTGACGCACTTGAGCTCAACCACTCTCATTGGCAGAGCGGTGATAAAACCAAAACGCTACTAGCTGTTTTTTAAAAAGGGGAGGAGTTACACTATGTCCCACCCTCTCTTCGTGTTTCAGCATGTCAAACATCGAATAAAAAATGCACATTTCAAAGCACTTTACGGGACCTTTAAATATCTCATTTTGGAAGTAAAAAACCTCATACTCATAGCATATGTTCATATTGGAGAAATATGAAAATAAAGAAACTCTCACAGATTTTGAATATGGGGAGGTTGAGTAAATAATTTTTCAGAATTTTCATCGTGGCTAAACTATCCATTAAAAAAATTATTGCTGTTTTTTTATTTTGTTTGATTGTTTATTTGTTTAGATGTATGATTTAATGTCATTTTATCTATTAATTGGTAATAAATAATCAATACATAATTTACAAACATAACAGTTTCTTTATAAACAAAAAACATAACAATGAGGACAATAATAAAAAGGTCATGTAAGATTCTTTCAATTAAGTCAGTGGTATTCTATACCAGGGTGCACTTTTTTAAACATTACCCTGAATAAAAATATTTTTAAATTTCATTTAAAAATACACATTCAAATATGTTTTATAGTCAAAATATTCTTAAACAGGTCCCAAATTGATTTCTATATGTTTTGTGTGAACAATAACATTCTCATTATTTCATTTTCTATGATCTTCCTGGGTTTCCTGCTCTTTTTTTTCAGCTTGACCATAGAAGTTTGCTTTTTTAATGATTATGTCCGCTTTTTGAAGCCACTAGAGCATGTATTTCTGTGCCTGAGGCTTCACCACAACAAATATCATGAATTAAATATTAGATTTTTGGGAAGTTGCAAGGTGTCGTGAAAAGGTCAAATGATATATAAATTTAGACCTTTATGTTTGTCACCTTGATATGATGCTCTGCAGGATGTACAGTAACTGTGATATCCTGTTCAGTGTTCCCTTATGTTGAGTCACATGATTTGAATTATTAATAAGCAGCTTAAAACTAGACATAAAAAATGTAAACTTTTTTAAAATTATTCTTTAAATAAGCCATTTTCTTTACTATTAATAGGACATTAGGGCACTCTTATTAAACTGAAAAATATAAGACGTATAAATATATCATTTTTAGAAATTCAGAAATCAAAGCATAAAAGAGAAAATGTATCAATGAAAGTCGAGTAATAACATCAAATGGCCTGCTTCTGAGAACACACTTGCTAACCTTTGTTTTACTAAAACGTCATTTTATTGGGGTCATACACTCTGCTTTGCTAAGGATATCTGTTGGTGTTTATAATGTGAGCATTTGAGCGTCGTGTCAGCTAGATTGTCTGCATTTTTTCTCAGCTTTAGAAATAGTGACTGAGATTTGGCAGTTGCTTTTTTCAAAAATAACATTGGAATCGTCATTTGAGTATGTTCGTGAAAGCAGGTTGTACATACAGATACCCTCTTGAACATTTCAAGCAGTAGATAGTCAAGATACTCAGATTAGTCACTGTTTACTGTTTAATTGCATAGTCACATGCACTTGAGTAAAGATTATTAAACTTGAGAGAACATTTTAACAAAATATAAAGAGTAGGCATATAATATAATATAATATAATATAATATAATATAATATAATATAATATAATATAATATAATATAATATAATATA
>CAIGQW010002378.1:3366828-3379047 GCA_903798125.1 Danio choprae
ATATATATATATATATGTATATGTGTGTTACTAGATGTACTAGTAAATTGAAACAGCTTCAGTTTAAGTTGACTTCAGTTGAAGTTCAGTTTAGTTCAATTCAGTATAATGTAGATGTCACTGCTGAACGGCCAAACACTGAAGAGCAAATGCACTTTAGAACGGCTCTCCATCAGTGAAAACTGTGTCTGAATCTGAAGTGTTCTCTAATTTTAATCAGCGTTCTTCTTCAAATATCTAATGTCTGTTTTTGTACTGTGCTTCAGAATAACTCATGAACTCATGATGCTTATTAAACTCTTGCATATTTACATACACCAATGAGCCAGAACATCTTGTCCACCTGCCTAAAACGCTGTTGATCTTGCACTTGCTGATAAAATATCGTAGGACCCCCCCTGATTGATCTGCAGTTAAGCAAATTTAGATGCAAAATGATGATAATAAAACAACTGACTTGCGCAACAGTATAGACCTTCCAATGGCTCTGATAAGCCTTGGGCACCCTAGACCGCGTCACCAGCTTGTAGGTTACTGCTCTTTAGATTACTTTTAGCAAATTCTCACTACACCCAGCCATGTGAACTAACAAGTTTCCAGTAACAGCTAACAAGAACAAGTGACAAGTTTTGCTGTTCCATTGAGACCAATATTCCACAACAAATCTACTCAAATATATATTCCTACCCATTTCTCCTACTTCAGACATGTTGATTATGAGAATAGTTTGTTTGCTTACCAATCGACCCAACCTTATTATGTGGACTTGTTAGGAGATTATAAAGAATATTGGCTTCACTGTTGACTGATAAGAATCAGTATACATAGAAATACATAAAATATATATATGTATAGGCCTCACAGTGGCACAGTGGGTAGCACGTTCGCCTCACAGCAAGAAGGTCGCTGGTTCGAGCCTCGGCTGGGTCAGTTGTCGTTTCTGTGTGGAGTTTGCATGTTCTCCCTGTGTTGGCGTGGGTTTCCTCCGGGTGCTCCGGTTTCCCCCACAAGTCCAAAGACATGCGGTATAGGTGAATTGGGTAGACTAAATTGTCCGTAGTGTATGAGTCTGAATGGGTGTGTATGGATGTTTCCCAGAGATGGGTTGCAGCTGGAAGGGCATCCGCTGCGTAAAACATATGCTGGATAAGTTGGCGGTTCATTCCGCTGTGGCGACCCCAGATTAATAAAGGGACTAAGCCGAAACGAAAATGAATGAATATATATGTATATTCTGATTTTACTGCACAGTATACTGTATATAGTAGTACAAATTATGTGTGTTTTTCACAACAAAGCACTTGACCATGACTAAAATACGACTTGAGAATTGGGAGGTGGGACATTTTTAATAGCATGCAAAGGCAGCATTTGTTCTTTAGCAAATTATTAGTAGACAGAGACAATGCCACAGCTTATTTGCACCAACATTAACTGTGTATCACAAATTAGCTTGAAAATCAATGGCAGGTGACGGATTGTTCAGCAGGATGAGTGGGCTTGAGTTTAAATTAAAAAAGTTTCAAAAATGTTTGAAACCATAACAATTCAGAACAGTTTAATTACTTTAAATGATAAACTTTTTCTTGGTCCAGAAAATTCTTCATCAACATCACTGTTATGTGACCACAAAGCAAATCTAATTTAAATACATTCAGGAAGGGTGTAGCTGTCAGTAGCTGTCACTGCCATCAAAGATTATTGTCAGAAAATAAACGTAGATTTCCAGTGAGTTACCCTGAGGTATTTGGCAAAGAGTAGCAGTGAACTTGTGTAAAGTTAACAACCACAAAAATCTAGTATTACCAGCTCTCTGAGTATTTAAAGTAAACAAGCTTGTCGCAACACAGAAATTTGAATAGAAGCCCTAATAGGAGGACAAAATTGTTTCAGTAATAGTCTTCCAGAGTACTTGAATTCAAAGAATCGTGCACACCATCTTACCTGAGGGCGAAATGCTTGAATCATGAAACACACATTGTTCAAATAATACATTTAATGTACATAACGTAGATAAGCTCATGAAGCTATAAACTGCTTCTACACATTAACTGTTGATATTTTTACAAAAATCCACCTTTCTGTAATCATTTGTGTACTTTAAAAGGACAAAGCTGGCACTCAACTTGTTGTAAGCATTTTATTTAATGTTTCATATACAGTCGTGGCCAAAAGTTTGGAGTGACACAAATATAGGTTTTCACAAAGTTTGCTGCTAAACTGCTTTTAGATCTTTGTTTCAGTTGTTTCTGTGATGTACTGAAATATAATTTCAAGCACTTCATACATTTCAAAGGCTTTTATCGACAATTACATTAAATTTATGCAAAGAGTCAGTATTTGCAGTGTTGGCCCTTCTTTTTCAGGACCTCTGTAATTCTACTGGGGATGCTCTCAATCAACTTCTGGGCCAAATCCTGACTGATAGCAACCCATTCTTTCATAATCACTTCTTGGAGTTTGTCAGAATTAGTGGGTTTTTGTTTGTCCAATCGCCTCTTGAGGATTGATTACAAGTTCTCAGTGGGTTTAATATCTGGGGAGTTTCCAGACCATGGACCCAAAATTTCAACGCTTTGGTCCCCGAGCCACTTAGATATCACTTTTGCCTTATGGCACGGTGCTTCATCATGCTGGAAAATGCACTGTTCTTCACCAAACTGTTGTTAGATTGTTGGAAGAAGTTGCCATTATGATATTGATCATTATGTATTTTAAAGTGGAAGGAATACGAAATAAAGCATATGATCCTCTTACCTGGAAAAACAATGACAGCAGAACTGAGATTGAAATATCTGTTACAATATTGTCTGTGATGTGGTAGTGGAACCTCGTACCGGCAATACATTGTCTAACAATAACGTTCAACACTCATGTGCTTCGTTAGCCATCATCAAACAACGACCCAAGCACCACCGCCAACATCAGTGGTGGTAAAAATGGTGGGGGTAGGCCAGTTACGTACTTTGCCGCACAACAACTTGGCATTCTATAGAATGCCTAGGCAATGTATAAAGTAGGCATCATTTCATACTTTGACGTTCAATTTTAGGCATTCCATACATTTACCATGAATTCTATAGAATGCCAGATTTCCCACATTGCCGGTAACATATATCAAAAACATAACACATAGAAGACGATGCTAAAATATATTTGACATGTTTGAGGGAAGCAAAAGACATCCATGTGAAATGTGTCCTGAATAGCTGCTTTTCTGTACAGTATCAGCTATTATATCAGCAGTACAAAAAGTCACATGGCCACCACATTCCCCCTAAAAGCATTTTTCTCACAGGAATTCATATATATGATGAGATGGCCACAAAGATTTCTGCAGGCATCATGGTTATTGTAAACTGATAAAACTAAAGTTGCATATGCTAGAAGATCATTTTCTCACCATAGCAGGAACACTGTAAAATTCACACAAACACACTTTCACACTTTAGAGCAGTAAAGAAAGAGAGAGAGAGAATAACAGAATCGGCTTTTGCTTCTTCACACACAAGGAGCAGAATCCTTTTTTCTTTCGTGCAGCATTATAGACAGTGCAGAAAGAAACAGAATTCAACAAATGTCACAGCAATATTTTATAACATCTTTGGTTGATGTATTGAGTTTGTTGTGTATCACACATGCAGTAGCAGGCAATCAGAGTTTCCTGCACCTCCAACAAAAAGAGGTTTTAGAGCATAAAAATGCCCAATTTACTTTTTTTCCTAGGCAAAACCTTATGACTATTTTATATTTTTACCATGATTTACTGAAGACACCCATGTCATTTTGTGTGACAATAGTGTCAGATTTCACTGGTAGATTTTCACAGGAACAACAGAATCAAGTCACTCAAGATTCATTTGAATGGAATATGACACCAGTACACTGTTTTCAAAGAACTTGTCCATAAAACTTAAAACCTTGTGATCAGTCAGTAGCATCTGTAGCATGTTGTGATACAACAAAAGGTTGAAAACAAGAAAGATTTGTGGTTTGCGTTTCCAAAGAAATTCCTTGGTGATATATAATATGCAAAGCCAGCATTTCTTGACACTTTGAGATTTATATTCAAGCTTAAACAGACAAGACTAGATGAATACAGAGGCCTCTGATGATACTTCGTCTTGTTAACGCACGAACACATTTGTGATAGTCTGAGTGCAAAATTCTTGTCATGTTCATGCCTAGAGTTTAGCTGAGCTGGAACCAGAATTATTGCTAGACTTCTATAACTCATGTCACTTTTTTTCTCTCTTTTTTTCTTGGAAGCTTTCTGCACTTAATAAAGAGTTAAGAGTACTGTAGAAGTGCAGTGTACAGCATACTGGCATATAGACGCTCACGTCAAGTACTGGTTTTAACACTTTATCTCTAGTGTTTTAACATGCTGCTAACATGTTTTTAGGAAGGTTAGCATATTGTTTGCATGAATTAGAATGGAGCTAACATGTTTATAAAATATTTAGCATGTTGCTTACACAAATTGACATTTTCCTATGGTTAAACCAGTGCAATCTCACAGCAATCCTTTTTTGACAATATGTCAAATAGTTATTTTTCCTCATGAGATCGGGCTGGTTTTAATATGTGGTTTTAATGTTTACAGGCTTCTGGCATGTCATGTTTTTGCTAACATAACTTGATGTTGGATTTAGTCATTTTCTAATACGGTTAAAGTATTTTCATGTAATTTGGCAACATGCTTTTTTTATTTAGTCTGTTGCTCTCATATTTACCATTGTGTTAATGTTTAATGAAAAAGTTGTAAACCAACAGTGTTATCTCACATGTAACCTGACATTTGCATAATGTTTATGTTCAAAAGATTTTGTGTAAGTGTTGAAAGATTTAAATCCCCTTAATGCATGGATGTTATGCAAAACGTCATAAACAACAAGTCTACAGTAAGTGATCATTCAAATCCACAAACTAGCTCATAACTTGTATGGTCATGGCTATTCTTTTTAAAACGTCATGATGTATATATTACTCTGGTGTATTATGTATATAATACTCTGGTGACACATAAAATTGAAAGCTTCCTCGTCTGCAGTTAATATTAACCATCATTTGATGGATCTGTGTATCTCTGAGCAATAAACCAAAACATTGCTCCTCTGCTGAAAATTTGCTCATGCATGCCTAATGAACTCAGCAGATAACTATGCAAATCGTTGCATAATGAAAAAATAAAACACATTTTCTGGCCAGTTCTTCTAGAATTCTATGATTGCAATATTTAACACAAAATCAAGCAAATGCCTCAAGGAGCTTGGGAATTATTATTTTTTTAAATCAATCATTCCTCATTAAAAGAAAAAATATTTTTTTCTCATAATAACTAGATGCTATTTCCTTAAAACAACAGCTTTTCTTCTTAAAACGGACTAATTATCTCATTATAACATGGTAAAACTACTTTTTCTTATTAAAACGAGGTCTTTTATACATGCCAGTTTTGTTGGAATACTGGAGCTTAAACCACAACAGCATTTTATTTACATAGAGTTACATCCACGAGATCATTATTAGCATGCAAACACTACACCAGCATCTTAAACTTCGACCTATTGAAATTTCATTATTTCAGACTCATTATAATGAGAACAGGTGTCATTTTTAAAGAAATAACATCTTGTTATCATGTTGTCTGTGATGTTGGCCCATAACAGTCATTCAACGGCATTTCTTGGATTTTGGAGAAGGGTCTGGCTGCAGACTGGGTGCAGATGCAAGCTGAGCTGCATGCAGTGCTTTTAATGCGCACCCCTAACCCTATCACAGTGACGTCACTAGCTCCATTGAGCGTATTGTGTCTGAGATTGCATGTCTGAGACTGCATGTCTCAGCTTGCATATGCAAGCCGGCAGTCCAATACTATTGATATTTTTGCTTCATTCTGATAGGCCTGATGTGACACCAGATGAGCAGGTGAATCTACCTTAAAGTAAAATAACTGTCTATTGAAAGCTAACTTAAATGCAACAAAGAGTTAGTAGAGTACTCTTGAAAATATAAGGTTAGGAGTAACTTTGGTCAAACTTTATTTTAAGATACAATTCTGGTTATTATCAAACCATTAAGAAAGACTTTTAATTCAAACTCCTAATTTGCTGCTTATTATTAGTTATTAAGACTGTGGTTGGGTTTAGGTATTGGGTAGGGTTAGGGATGTAGAATAAATACTTTATAAGAACTAATAAACAGCCAATATCTTAGTAATAGGCATGTCATAAGTAGTTAACAATAACAATTGGTCCCTAAATTGTTTCTGTAGCTTTATATTTGGTTAAGGTTCATTTTAAATGATGCAGTGTTGCTACATAAAGGCGTCTGAATGTGTACTTAAAGTCTGATGATAAACTGAATAACAACTACATACAGACTATTTAAAAATCTCTTAGTTGTATAAAGATACTGAAAATTAGCTGAGAATTTGTTGCACGTCTATACTAATATTACACTATGGAACGTCTAAAACCTAAACTGTGAAGACATTGGTAACACTGTAATGAACACAGATGTTTAAATTGTAGATGTTATCTAAGAACATCTATAAGATATTCTACAGATACTACCCAGATGAGAGTGAGCAGATATGAACTTGTAAAGTAATTGTCAGTGTTCGTCCGCGTCATTTGTTATGGTCACGTGCTTTCTTTGTCTTTCTCCCGCCACCGTCAATGTCAATCTGTTCCACCTGTGTTCATCCCTTGTGTCTCTTTAGCATAATCATCCCTCTTCTATTTATACCCTTTCGTCTGTGTCCATTGTTGTCCGGTATTTTGATTCGTGTGGTTCTGTTCCTGTGTCGTCCTGTCTTCCCGCATCCAGTATCTGTTCCCAGTAAGTGTTCAATAAATCCGTTTGTTAATGTATCTCGTTCTCCGTCTCATTATGTCATCTTCCGCCAGCCAGGCGTTACAGTAATAGACTATCTATAGGGGGACTGGCAAAATAAAGTGTTACCACACTGGTCACGATTGTTTTAAAATTACACAGTATTTATCTGTAATATGATCTGCATTTTACTGTCGGACAGTTTTGCGGTATGCTACTGTTTTTTAATGTCACATTGTAAAAATTACTGTATATTTTACAGTAAAGATATACATACAATTCTGTAAACACATATACAGCAAGATAAATTGTGCTGTAAATGTGAATACAGTATTTTTGCTGTAACTGATATACTGATATATAAAGTTACTGTAGATTCTACAGGAAATTGTTAACATGCAAATAATGTCAAGCAAAATTCTGGAGGGACTGATGGCTACACAGACATGTGGGGATGACTGTAGGCTTCGATGAACAGCTCAAGCTCAATAAAGTGAAACCTGTTCTTGGCACAGATTTACATATTAGCGTCTAACAAATGTAGATGCATCTCTGTAAAAGTTTATTATAGCCTTTTGGCAACTTTCTTTTATAGTTTTAATAAAACCCTCTATTTAAAGAGACGAGCGAGGGCCACATAATTATAGCCAGTATAATAGAATAGAAATTTCGCCTGCTATTGGCAGTTCTACAGTTATTGTGTAATTTGTCCCTGCCCTGGATACATCGCTCTGTTGCTAGCTAATAAAACCAGCCTTCCTGTTTGAACGCTCATTGCGTAAGCTCTAAATACTGGTTACCTTGGGGTTATGAAATAACACTAATTAGATGCTTAATACAATAGCCAGTCGAACATGATTGCTTTATTATTGTCATGGTAAAGCATCGGAAATGAAAATCTGCTAATGACGCTGTTGTTTGCGAGCTTTAAATGACGCTCTAACAGTAATTGCTGAAGAACCATCTTTCCATTAAGCAAGAGCAGTCTTTCTCAACATCCAATCAAATACTTTAACAAGGTGAAATATAATGCATAACATACTTTTAGTATAAACGTATGAAGTTATTAAAACCGTAGAGTATTCTGTTTAAAAGTTGACTTTCAGATGTTTTTTATACAAGAGATTTAGCAAGTTAATCAAGGTTCAGCATCACACATGTGTTGCCTCCCTTTCGTTGCATTTCCTGTTTCTCAACAGTTTTTGATGTTTCCGTTTCAGCTGTAACTTAAAAATAACTTGATCAGAAAAATAACTCAATTTGACATTGTTTTAGCTTAAAGAAATCTTTGCCCTAATGTTTGAAAGAGCTTTAAACATGTGGTGAAGTATAAATAAAGATTTTGTATTTTTCTGGCATGATTTACCACAATACAACATAATTAATGTTACTTACATGAACTTGCATGTTGCTAGCATGTTTTAGCATATGGCTAACAGTTAATATCAGTGTTTTCAATATATATTTCACATTCTGCTATCATATTTAAGCAGGAATGAATAAGGTTTAACACTATGCTAGTAGTATGCATTCTAAGATGTGCAAACCAATTGGTAGCATCATTTGTATGGTAGCATGGTTTATATTTTAACGTTCCTAGCGTCCTTTCATTTTGCTAACATGAAATGGCGTTATCATGTTACTTACATAGATACACTGCTAGCATGCATTTGAATGTTTTAATCATACTCCTTAACATTCTAACTGTTGCGAGGATGTTTTAACATGTTAGTACTTGTTAGCATCAATGAACTTTAACGTTTTACAATGTAGTTAGCATGAGTAACTACATTCTAGCATGCCTTAGTAGAGTTAAAATGTTTTACCATTTTGATAGCATAATTTAATTTTATCCTCAGCTAGTTGCTAGGCATGTATTAAATACTAAAAAGCTAAACCCTGCTTTAAAAAACAGCTTAAACCAGCCTAGCCTGGTTGGCTGGTTGACTAGCCTGGTTTTAGAGGGATTTTGGCCATTCCAGGCTGGTTTCCAGCCCTTTCCACCCTGGTCTTAGCTGGTCAGGCTGGGAGATGACCAGCTAAAACCAGCTTGACCAGCCTAGCCAGGCTGGGAGCCCAGCCAAAACCAGCTATGTCAAGGTTAAACCAGGCTGGTCAAGCTGGTTTTAGCTGGTCATTTTCCAGCCTGACCAGCTAAGACCAGCCTGGAAATGGCCAAAACCCCTCTAAAACCAGGCTGGTCGACCAGCTTGGGCTGGTTTAAGAGTTTTTTTTTCAGCCAGGAAGTGTTAAATGTAATATCCTCAGTAAAATTTATTGTCTTTTTTATTTAAATATATTGATGACCTGATATACAAATATCTTCAATTTGATCAGTTGGAATCATTTAGGTAGTCAACTAATTAATTATGAAATCCCTTTTTTCACAACAGCAATGTATAAATACATTTGCTAAACATATTATTTTACTCACAGAAATATGAAGAAAAGACAATGACAATGGTTTATTTAATGGAAATCAGTAGGGTCGTGTTACTTCAGTGCATCTCTAAAGCAGTCCAATCCACTCAAAAGTCACAACAAGTGCTACAAACGAATGTGTACATCAAGCGAACGGTTGTTATGAAATGCATAAATGCCAAGTCATGTTAGCAGCCACTTCTGTTCTCTTTAAGCAACTTATCATTGAAGCTTTTTACAAACATGAATAAAATATTTTAAAACGTCAAGTTCTATATATTCCATTCTGAGTAATCTTAAAAGTGTTATCAAAGTTCTACACATCACATCTAGTTTTAATAAGCAAACGTAAACAGTTCTATATGAAATGCCCATCAATTCTAAACGTCAGGGATTCTGAAGGGAATGATCATCTCATAACATCATCCATTATGCTCTCAGAACCCAGTGATTGTTGTTTTAGTGTTTTATCCATTTTAATTTAGAGGCAATTTCTCATGGAGAGATTGACAGCTTATAAACGAAAAGACACTTCACTCTCAAAATAAGCAAACAAAATAAATAAAGTGAAGCGCTTCACTTTTACTAGGACTGGGACGATAAATCGATGCATTGCGAATTGAGACATTTTCTAAATGCACTGCGATTCCCTCTTGAATCGATTCTGAGCTTAGTTTTGCCACCAGATGGCGGTGTTTACTTTAAAAACAGCCACACTCTACCAATCCTCGCACACCATTTGAACATAAAACAATCATTAATAAAGTTAATGATTAAGTGAATTAAAATAGCGTTCATAGTGAGCTATGTTTACATTAGTCCTGTGGAATAAAAGCCGTGGCGCAAGTGCCATTGACAGTACAGTACTTGACAGTACTTCACACCTAAGCCCACCCCTACCCCTACCCCTCACAGTGACGTTGCTATCTCCACTGAGTGCAGTGTGTCTGACATTGCAAGTCTGATATACAGTGCTCAGCATATATGAGTACACCCCCCACAAATCTCTCATTTAAATTAATATTTTCTATAGGATGCTTTACAATATTATATTTGTGCATATACATTAGTTTAGTCAGTAAAGAAGCCAAATCTGGAGCTAATCTTAATATGCTGAGCACTGTATGCAATCTGCATCCAGATACTACTGGAAATCTTTATGCTCAACAGGGTTGTGTTCCACTCCACTTTTAGACATGCACTCACAAACTTCCCTTGCCTTGTTCCCTCAGGGGAAACCCAACTGGCATCTTATAGTGTGTTCTACTTTATCAAGTGAACAAGGGAAGTTTACACAGACATACACTCAATCCTTCATATGTCCACTCCAGAACCTATATGTTCCAGAATGCAATGTGATTGTGACACCACAACGCTGTAGTTCCCAAGTGTTCAATGGTTTAGGCCATTACATTTACACTCATTCAGATGTTCTGCTAATAGAGTATATGCAGATTTTCCAGTAAACTGTATGCCTTTACAAAATCGCCACGTTTAAGGTCTGTTTTCTTTAAAAATCAATGATCTTCACTGCCTGATTGTTATACAATATAAAGTGGGTCTCAGAATGTACAAGAAGCACAATTAATTTTACTCCAGTATTTTCAATGGAGTTTCTGCGCTAGCCTTCTGATCCTGACGGCACGTACGTGTAAACGGCTTTTCATCTCGTTTTACACCTGAACAACTAAATCAATGCTTAAGTCTATTTAACGGATTATATTTTAATTAAATGATAATTATATTTATAACATGTAAAATTGAAAAAAGTCACATAAACCGTTCACCTAAAGTTTATCAGCATGGGAAAAAAACACTAGCTGTGCATATAACCTATACTGGACACTTGTGTAATGTAAACAATGACATACATCCACGATAACGAGACAGTTAGCGAGTTAATGGCATAAAACATTGCGGTTAATAACTAAGCTCAGAATTTAATCCAGAGAGAACCTGACGCATACATTCCAAAAATGTAAGAATCGATCCATAAATCACAAAACATCGATTCATCATCCCAGCCCTACTTTTTACAGACTGGTGTGCTTTATACACTAACATTCCCTCAGAAGTCACATGATCCTTGGTGAAAAGACAATGTGGGAAATCTGAACAACTAGACATTAACAGGAACTGAGGTAAATCATTCCTTTCCATTTAAATAAATTCATTAGGATTGAGATTGACTGTGTCACTAAACGCTAATGAATATGTTAATAACAAACAAAACAGAAGTACAGCTGACAAACAGCAGTCGTCAAATACTCGAATACATCACTATCTAGTCGCTTTAAAGCGATAGTTCACCCAAAAATGAAAATTCTGTCTTCATTTACACATCCGCCACTTGTTCCAAATCTGTTGAGTTTGGTATTCACTATACTGAATAATGCTGGAAGAAAAGAACTGCCATTGACTGGATTTTATAAAAGTTTATATAACCACTTGATAAATTTTCATTTTTTAGGGAACTGTCCCTTTAAAGGGGTTTTAAATGGGTAGTGTTTGAAAATAAGGGAACTCTATTACCTAGGTCTGTTTGGCAAAGTGAACTGGAATGAGAACTACTCCAACATTGTAATGTTTATATTGCTTGGAGAAGACTGAAAATAAAGTGCATCATTTTGTGAACTGCAAACACCCTGACATCTGGTGGTAAACTAGCAGAAGTGCAGTAAACCCTTGACTAGTTCTATGAGTCGTGGGGTGGAGAGGTGTAGGACAGGGTGACGTGTTACACTTTTAGGTTAAGCTTTAGCCTGTCAATGGAGTGTTCAGACTGTACTCATGCAGAGCTGTAGTGTTTCCTCCACAGTCCACGTACTGGTACATCTCCTGAGACACCTGCTCAGCATGACCAAAATACACCGTGGTGACAGTAATCCTGGAAAGACATAAACAAAAGTTACTATAATTAACCAAGCACATTTTAGTGCAACCATTGTGCTGAATATA
>CAIGQW010002378.1:3387255-3415487 GCA_903798125.1 Danio choprae
AAAGAAAGAAAGAAAAGAAAAGAAAGATCGAACTATGTAAAAAAAAAAACTTCTTACTGAAAATGAAAATAATGCATCAACAATGTTTCTCCTGGAACTGATGAGTGTTCTTTAGCACAGAAAAGAAACAGTTCCTCCTTGACGAGCAAACAACCTAGCTACATCTCTCAAGGTCAAATGAACAGACTCGGGAAAGACTATCCTGCTGTGGATACAGGAGGAGGAGAGGGAGCAGGGAAGGAGATCCCGTCCGTCCGGCAGTAAATTCTCATCCTCCCGCTGACGTCTTTAACTCCGCCTCTCCGCTCCCTCTGCCTGGTGCTCACAGTCTCTCTCTGCCCCCTCCAGACGGAGCAGCGGACGGAGCCCACCACCATTCGTCGCTGCTGCTGCTGTTTCTGTTGTTTTTCTGTGCCGATCTTCTGATATCATGGCCTCCGATGGTATGGATGAACGCTCCCCGCTGTTGTCGGCACCGAACTCGGGGAACGTCACTCCCACAGCTCCGCCGTACCAGCAGGACCCGAGCTCGAGAGGTAACCGTGATTGACGGAGGAGTGCTGAATCATTTAGGGCGTATAGTAGTGAGGGTTGATCTGTTGCAGACTACAGCCCGTTTAATATCATACATTGTCCGTAGACGACAGCTCGGATGGCAGTGCTAGAAGAACGGGCCTTGATCTGGCTGATATTGTTACCATCGCAGCCTCCATGTGATGGGTACAAAAACGTTGCATTCCTGGGCAAGGGCACGCTGCTAGTTGGTGAACAACCCGGTTTGTGGGTTATTAAATGGAGACTGAAATACCTCAGTCGACCGATGCCGGTTCAGCCAGCTGCAAATTTGCATTATTCGAGGTTGTTGCATTAGGATGAGGCTGTTGACATTTATGTTTTGCTTTCATTCATAAAGCTCTTTCAGTTATCACACAGGCCCAGACCTCATAATATCGGGTTTTTAAGCATATTAAACATTAGAAGGGATTAAAACACCTTTTTACACCTAAATAAGAGGCACTGCTAAAGGTAAACAAAACAAAAGATGCGCAGAGAGGAAAGATATGAATGAGAAGATGAATATTTTTGTTTACAGATAGACTGTCAAAATTGTCCTGTTTTTGTATGGATAAATCTTAGTTTGTTACTTCTATTGCTGGTAATATTTCTATTTTACAGTGTCAGTTTTAAACTAAATCAAACATATAACAGTAAATTATGCTTCATTAAGCTAATCAGTACTCAGGTAGTTTGTATTTCTTTGGAGTAATTACAGGGACACTTTAAAATAAGGTGGAATTGTAATTATTTTCCCATGTATTGTTTGCAGAGCCACATTTGACTTGCAGACAGGCCCAATCATTTTCTCTGTGAGGAAATTGATTATCAATAACCAAAACCTTTAAAGACTCTGAGATTTTAATCAATTGTGCTTTTGTCTAACCCAGCCTTTTTGCATAACATCAACTTTTTGTTTAATGACTTTTTTGGGGCAGAAAACATTACTATAAAGCTGTACGGCATATTCCACCAATCAGAGTTGCAGAAAAAAACACACCAAGAGATTTTTAACTTTCAGCTCACATAAAGCTCAGCAAATGATGTTGTCTAGTCAAGGCTCTTATAATATGTAAACATTTCATTATATATGGATATAAATTAACACTGGATTACAAAATAAACTTGACATATATTGTGTCTACAATTAAGCTTTACACCAAATAACTTTAGATGGACATTTTCATATTTTGATAGTGTAATTCACAATGCTTCATGGGATTTAATTTCTTTCCCTCATCAAAACCGTTATGTTGTCTTCTTCTCTGATTTTTCTTCCCTTTTGTCTTATGATTTTAATTCTTTGCTTCATATCAGTGTTTGTAATCTTGTGATTCACTACATAGCTGGTTGGTTTTAAGGAACTTTGTTTATATTCTTGTGTGAAAACTGAAAGGGAAAACTGCAACCAACATTACTGTAATAGTAGACGTGCACTAATGCACATATAGTGCTCAACCGATATGGGGCTAGTGATTAATTCCAAGACTTTTTTATTTTTGTTTCCTCTAATTATGAATAATTGGATATTTGATTGCTAGGCTGAAATGAGAAATCAAAATCAAGGGAGCATGCCGAAAATTGACCAGACAGGTCAACCATTGCATTACTGGACTTTTGATGGTATATTTTACATATAATCATTTTGTATATTTTATAGTAAAGCAAGTTTTGTAAGGTAGTAATTTAGAAACAATGGCCCTGTGCTGCCATATTTTTTAAACCATGACAAGACAGCAAAGACACAGTTAATCAATTGGGTTTTTAATAACCCATTTTAATGCAATGTGTCCTTGAATTTTTCACCTTAGGCTTCTCTTAGTTTGCCAAGTGTAAATGGTTACTGGCCAGTTGCTTATGTTTCCAAAATGACCAAATGTCTGATTGCAAAACAGTCATGTCTGTCAGCCAGATTTTGATTATTTGTAAATCTACCCATATTGCATTTTCTAATAAACAAAAAAACATTTACATTTGTACTGTAATAATCCGCTTACACTTCATCTAATTATTCATAATGGCTTTATTACTGTACCATGATCAGGTGATGTTGGGGGTGTAAACTTTGCTTTTGACCACAAGCAAGCACTCACTGAGGATTAGCCTGGCTTGTTGATGGAGGATCTGCTGAGTCTGTGCACAGCATTGCTAAGTGTGTTGAGATTGTTGTTTATTCTGCATATGCGTTTGGAAGCCAAAGCTAGATTTATCGCAAAACACCTGTGCGCATTAAACCTTGTTATTGTAGGATTGTGAAAGTTACAGTCTGCAAGCTCTTTAGTAGTAATCAGTGGTGCTTGACATCTGAGTGAGAGAACAAAGGATAAGAAAGAGCTTTGACCTTGTCCGAATGACACTGAATGGGTTTTATTTTGATGATATGTGATCAGCCCTGCAAGGCGAATTATTGCTCTCTGCTGTGGTGATGTCATGCCATTTCTGCTAGGTCCACACAAGATAAATAAAAATAAACAAATGTCAGGTGATTGAAACTCTTGAGGTTTAGCTGTGGGGTGGGGATGGGCAATACTTGGATCAGCTGTAGGACGGGGCTGTTAATCGGATTTTATTTTTAATTACAATCTTGGCTTTCATTGATTATAGAGAATGTTGCATATTTTAGAAAATATGTACATTTATCGATGAACGTTCAGTTAACACATTCACCATTGTCATAGCATGCTAATCTCGCATAATGCTCAGCCTCTCTCAGATTTTAAATGTGATATTAAGACAGAGAGAGGGAGTTGCAACAACAGCTGTCTGCAGGCTCCGGGGTTTGGAAAAGGCCTCTCATCTTACAAACAGTGTGGACTGGTGTCACAGAAATGAGACCTGTGCTTTCCCCTGGAGAGAGGGTTTATGCTATATTAGTGTGTGAGGCATAAAGGATACGAGTTTAAAGCTGTCAGTATGGACACCTACGAAAATAAACATCACTGTGTTAATTCATCCCAAACACTTAAGACAGAAGTAACGTCATCATTTGGAGAGACACATTTTAATTGGTTGTTGAAATCTGAAGTACTGTATTGTTTGACTATCTTTTAGCCTGACACAGCAATATTGAACCAATGGCATGAGTTTGGGGAAGATGTTGTTATTTTTGTCATTTGGTTTAATAGTGCTATTGGTGTAGAAATTAATACTTAAAAAGAAGGAAAGTGGCACAGTATTGAATGCACTTGTTCACATCCCAGTTGCTGTTGTTCAGACATGCAGGTTCAAGTGGGTTCAGCTTATGTCATCTTGATCCTCGTCTCTCCACTTTTTTTCCCTCAACTGTTCTTGAATGCTAAACTTCTTGATAGCATCGCCAATAGCTTAAAGGTAGAAAAGGCCAGAATATTTTAAAAACTTCCACCAGACTAGTTTAACAAGATGGTTTGCTCTTAGTATGAGATTCATAGAGGGGTATATTATGTTTTTCTTTTCTTATTAGAGCCTGTTTTGATGATAGTTCTTTAATCATTGGATCATATCAGACAGCAGTTAACACTGCCATTCAAAAGTTTGAGGTCAGTATGATTTATTAAAGGAATTTAAAGGGATAATTCAGCCAAAAAGCCATTTACTCAACCTTCACATTAAACCTTTTTGAATTTTTACCTTCTGCTCAAAACAAGTTGTGGGGGTATCTTGGCTGACACGTCTCTACAATATCGCATGGAGGTCGGGGACGGTACCTCTGGACTGGGCAACTGGGGTGTTGGTTCCCACTTTTAAGAAGGGGGATCGGAGGGTGTGCTCCAACTATAGGGGGATCACACTCCTCAGCCTCCCGGGGAAAGTCTATGCTAGGGTACTGGAGAGGAGGATCCGGCCGATGGTTGAACCTAGGATCCAGGAGGAACAATGCGGTTTTCGTCCAGTCCGTGGTACACTGGACCAGCTCTATACCCTCACGAGGGTGCTCGAGGGTTCGTGGGAGTATGCCCAACCAGTCCACATGTGTTTTGTGGACTTGGAGAAGGCATTTGACCGTGTCCCTCGTGGCGTTCTGTAGAGGGTGCTTTGGGAGTATGGGGTCAGAGGCACTCTGTTAAGGTCTGTGTCGTCCCTGTGTGAACAGAGTAGGAGTTTGGTTTGCATTGCCGGCAATAAGTCAAACTTGTTTCCAGTGCATGTTGGACTCCAGCAGGGCTGCCCTTTGTCACCAATTCTGTTCATAATTTATATGGACAGAATTTCAAAGCACAGCCTTGGGCTGGAGGGGTCCGGTTTGGTTATTCGCAGACGATGTTGTTCTGTTGGCCGCTGCTCCTCCACATCGAGAGAAGTCAGCTGAGGTGGCTCAGGCATCTGTTTCGGATGCCTCGTGTGGGAGGTGTTCCAGGCATGTCCCATGTCCCACCATGACCCAGGACACGCTGGAAGGGCTATGTCTCTCGGCTGGCCTGGGAACGCATCGGGATCCCCTCGGAGGAGCTGGAGGAAGTGTCTGGGGAGAGGGAAGTCTGGGTTTCTCTCCTAAAACTGCTGCCCCCACGACCCGGCTCCGGAAAAGTGGTTGAAAATGAATGAATGGATGAATGAATGAATGAATGCTCAAAACAAAATACATTTTTTTGAAGAATGTTGGTTGATGGCACCCATTGACTTCCATAGTATTTTGTTTCCTACCGTGGAAGTCAAATAATATCATTAGCAAGCTTTGTTTTTTTCAAAATATCTTTTTTGTGTGTGTTCAACAGAAGAAACCCACACAGGTTTAAAATCACACGAGGTAGAGTAAAAGATGAGGTCATTTTTATTTTTGTGGTAAACTGTCTCTTACTTTTATTGAGCAAGGATGCAGACAGTAAAGATGTTTATAAAGTTACAAAAGATTTCTAAAAAAAAAAAAATGCTGTTTTTGACATTTCTATTCATCAAACAATCCTGAATAATGTAACATAGTCTCCACAAATACATTAGACAGCTGAGTGAGCACAGCTTTTGTAGAAATTGAAAATAATTTGACATTTTCCAATCAGCACAGCTTGTAAAACTGATCTCTAAAGGATCATGTGAGACTAAAGAATGTTGAAAATTCAGCTTATCCATAAGAAAAAAAATATAAAAATAGTAATTAAATTGTAATAATATTTCACAATATTGCTTTTTTTACTGTATTTTTGTCCAAACACATGCATATTAAAAAAAAGAAAATAAATCTTATATTCAGCATCAAGACAATACTTTATTAATTGTTAATGGAAAATTTTACTACTTAAAATGACTAAGAAACGTTTTACCTTTTAACAGATCTCATTTCTTGACATTATGTGTTGTTGGTATCTAGTCCAGATGATGCCGACAGCTGAGTGAGGTCATGAGGCCAGAGCTGCTGTCAGTTTCTTTTGCTGTGGTGTCACATGTTCAATATGGCTGCCGTATGACTGTGTCGCTGACTGGCGTGATCTCAAAAAATGAGAAGTGACGGTCAGTAGGAGGAACGTGTTTTAATTTCACTGAGCATAAGCAGCAGGCTGAGCTCTGTTGTGGCTGAGCTCTGGATTTCAGTAATTCTGAGGGCAAGAGTAGACTGAGTGCATGGATTGGCTGAAGGCCCAGATACTGTACAATAGATGAAAGTGTGAATAGGCTGCACTTATTGTTGCACACAGTGAATCTGCATTTATTTGGATGAGGATTGCCAGCAAGAAGAGACATATAGAATAAAAATATCAATGTATGTTTTGTCTCGGCATTGGCCTAAAAGACAAGATGCTAGATGTCTAGAAGACTTTGATTAATTTTTAAGGCTCTGTGATTCAGAAAAATGATTCTTTTTGGTTATTACATGGGTTATTGGTCAATTGTGACATTCAAAATCAAAGATTTTTGTGTAATGACTGCTAAATTCTTGCAGAACTGCTCTTCTTTCATGGCTCTATTATTCCTCTGTGGTTTCTTTCTTTTCACATAATTGAGTCATTTAAACTCAAATCAATATTTCATGCCCTTTCAATTATGTATTTGATAAATAGCCATGTAATAGAGGAATAATACATGGAATAAAGGAACTGTGCTGGTCATTATGGCAAAATAAGCCTCTTAAACAAAACCTGGTCCCTCTGTCTGGGTTTATTTTGCAATCATGGCCAGCTGAATGTACATAAACAATACAATACTTGCACTACTCAAGCCAGTTTCTACTTTACTTCTGTAAAGTTAAAAAAGTCACACGTGGATAGGGGGTTTTATGCAGACAAAAATCAGATAATGTTACAGGGTGTGGGTTTATGGAATGAACTACGTGATTTATTTATACAGTAGTACCATTAAAGTAAAAAATCTGATTTTAAAGTCAACATTAAACAGAAGCAACAGTAGTTTGTTTTTCCCTGCAATGTGATTTATGTCCAAGTGACAACTTCTTGAACATGAGAAAACGTACTTGATTTTGTTAACTTTTTCAGCAGTACTGGATTTGAAAATATTTTTCCCGTTATTGTTTACATTAGATCTTTTTTGATTAAAGTGTTATGAGCCACAAACCAAACCAAACACCTGTATGGTGAATCACAACATTAGGAATTAGATTTGAAGCAAAGTATACATAAACACATGAAAATGACAAAAATACAAAGACCTGACAGCCTGAAAGAGGGAAAGAACTACAATCCCATGAAGTTATGCAAATGGCACTATTGAAAATGATTGGAGAACTATACAATTGTTCATTTAAAGTCATTGGTTGTATCTATCACATTTAAGCATGTTATTTGCAGTGCTTCATGGCAGTGGTGGAGCTGAGCCTGCAATCTCTTTTGGTGCACTTTGCTACCTGCGACTCTCTGATTGGAAGAAGTTTCAAAGTTAAAGTTCAAATTTGAGCAGAAAAAGTACACCACGTTGTACATCATATTAACACATTTTACTATTTACTATGATTTTTAGGGCACTGATAGGAAAATGCTCACCGGGAAAAAATCTGGAGTGCTACTGAATCAGATTCAGAATCAGAAAGAGCTTTATTGCCAGGTATGTTCACACATACGAGGAATTTGCTTTCGTGACAGAAGCTTCTACAGTGCAACAGAATCACAGAGACAGGACAAAAAACAGATAATAAATATATTTTAAAAATAGAAGTAAGTAGTGAATGCAGATATGCAGGTTGACAAGTGAATGTACAGGTATATTACTATATACAGCGTTATATGTGCAGCAATTATGTGCAAACTGGCATGTAAAGTATGTTTTAAATAAGTGTATGTGTCTAAAGTGTATAGCAAGTAGTGATGTTTGTCACAATTACTATCATAAAGTGTTCATAAGATGGATTGCCTGAGGGAAGAAACTGTTTCTGTGTCGGGCTGTTCTGGTGCACAGTGCTCTGTAGCGTCGGCCAGAAGGTAAAAGTTCAAAGAGGCAGTGTGCTGGGTGTGAGGGTGTGAGGGTGTGAGGGGTGAGGGGGGGTTATTAAAAGACCTTTGAACTTTTAATTATTCTTTTTTTTAAACGTTTATTCATTTTCTTTTCAGCTAAGTTCCTTTATTTATAGAGGTTGACACAGTGGAATGAACCGCCAACTTATCCAGCATATTTTTTACGCAGCCGATGCCCTTCCAGCCGCAACCCAGCACTGGGAAACACTCTTGCATTCACAGACGGCCAATTTAGCTTATTTCAATTAAATTCTCCTACAGCGCATGTCTTTGGACTGTGGGGGAAACCCATGCGAACACAGGGAGAACATGCAAACTCCTCACAGAAATGCACACTGACCCACCCAGGGCTTGAACCAGCGACCTTCTTGCTGTGAGGCGACAGAGTAACAGCAAGCAAAGTGCACAAAATGAGAGATTGCTTTAAAATGCGAACAGATGAATTCAACAGATGCATATACAGTCGATGAACAACCTCTGCATTCTAGGCCTGTCTATAAAGGTTTCCCGGTTACTATAAAAAAAAATGCAATTTCTAATAATTTCCTTTACTATTCATAACCTGACGTTTGCATTCTATAGGGAATTTATTTGTTTCAAATAAATGTCAATGTCATGTGACCATCAATGTCCATGAATTTTGTCCTAACGAATAATTATTAAACAAATGATTTTAAAATGAGATTTGTTGTAATTTATTTTTTGCACTGTTATATTTTATTCTAACTTCTGATTTTCAGATATAAGCAAATTAGAGTTTTCTGTAATGCTATGTAAAAATGTTTTTGCTCAAAGAAGACATTTGACAGTCTAAGATCATATAAATAAGTGTGTCCTTGTTTTGTCATTTACTGTTTGTGAAAGATTAAGGATCTTTGGCATAAAACCAGAGATAATAGTAAAAAAAATGATGCACATTAATCATTGGTTGCCTTTTGTTTATGTGTTTAAATTTGTCATGTGTGAAACCTATACTGCACAGCAAATAACTATTATCAGACAATTGATCAATAATTGTGACAGGTCAGCTAAAAGACTGTATTTTGGTTTTTGTCTTCTTCTGCAGCTGAATTACCTCCGCCCTACACAGCCATTGCCAGTCCAGATGCAGGAGGAGTGCCAGTCATCAACTGTCGAGTGTGCCAGTCTCTTATAACTCTGGATGGCAAACTCCATCAGCATGTGGTGAAGTGCACCGTCTGTAATGAGGCCACGGTAAGAGAACCTGACTGCAGATAGAGCTTAGTCATGCACTCCTTTAGTCCACCATCTTTCTCTTTGATTTAATAACCAAAGGTTTTTGCCACCTCACTGATTTTTTTGCATGTTTTCACATGTTTCAGATCATTAAACAACTTTAAATATAAGTCAACGATAACACAAGTAAACACTTCATGCAGTTTTTAAATGAAGGCTTTTCTTAAGTAGATGCAAGCAGAACTTTCTATTCATTCATTCATTCATTCATTCATTCATTTTCTTTTCGGCTTAGTCCCTTTATTAATCTGGGGTCGCCACAGCAGAATGAACCACCAACTTATCCAGCATATGTTTTATGCAGCGGATGCCCTTCCAGCTGCAACCCATCACAGGGAAAAACTTTCTATTCATCAAAAATAAATAAATAAATGCATAATGTGATCTTTTCTGAAAAGTCACGTGACCTTGAAGACTGTAGTATGGATGCTAAAATTTCAATTTTGTGATTACAAATATAAATTAAAATTTAAAATGTATTTAAATAGACAACAAGTATTTTAGAATGTAAACATATGTCATATTACAGTATTTGCTGTATTTTTGATCAAATAAAGGTAGCCTTAGTGAACATAAGAGAAATTTAGAAATCAACCCCTAAACATTTGAATAGTATAATTATCAATTTGGGGCAGCACGGTGGCGCAGTGGGTAGCACAATCGCCTCACAACAAGAAGGTCGCTGGTTCGAGCCCCGGCTGGGTCAGTTGGCATTTCTGTGTGGACTTTGCATGTTCTCCCTGTGTTCGCTTGGGTTTCCTCCGGGTGCTCCGGTTTCCCCCACAATTCCAAAGACATGCAGTAAGCTAAATTGTTCGTAGTATATGAGTGTGGATGTTTCCCAGCGTAAAACATATGCTGAATAAGTTGGCGGTTCATTCCGCTGTGGCGACCCCAGATAAATCAAGGGACTAGGCCGAAAAGAAAATGAATAAATGAATGAATTATCAATTTGATAGAGACAAGCTGAAAGATGAATGTTCATGAATGAAGTTTCACATTATATAACATTGCAATTAGATAAATGACCCCATTTATCAAACAGATTGCCTTTATTAATCAACTTTAATAGTATAAACAGCATATGTATTTGCACATTAGTTTATTAACAAAGCAAGCATAAATGATAACCACAGACTGCTCATGCAGTTTCTTGGTATATCTCTTAATCTTGACTTGTTTATGACATGTTGATCTGATGTCTGGGCTACTTTCAAATCCAGACTAAAAAGAAGTTGCATTTACAACAGTTTATAACATATAAGTTTATATAAAAGTTAACGATCAATACAGTACATGAATGTGGACTAAACACAAGCGTGAAGTTTTCTCAGAGAATAATGATTCAATTTCTGTCTGTTCTGCAGTTATTGCCATCCTTTTAACTGCTCACCTGACCACAGTAAAAATCAGATACAGAATGTCTCCTCACTGCCTTGAAGTAAATGTGTTTGAGATGAAGGATCCACGTGCACGGCTATAAGTGTTGTGCACAATGGGGCTGAATTGCACCATAATTGAGTTGTCTGCATGAGAAACACTTTGCATGAAAAGTGGATGCTTAATGGAATTGCTGAGTGACCTGATTCACTCAGTGGCATAAAAAATGCAGATTTGAAATAGGACTGGGCAAAGAAATGTAAAAATTAAGAAATTCAGTTAATAATTGTAATTAAATATGCTCAATTTGATAAATATTCTGTATTCTACATTCTACCTATTGTATGCATTTGAAATAGGGATGGGTTTTGTTTTAATGTACCCATTCATTCATTTTCATTTCGGCTTAGTCCCTTTATTAATCTGGGGTCGCCACAGCGGAATGAACCGCCAACTTATCCAGCATATGTTTTACGCAGCGGATGCCCTTCCAGCTGCAACCCATCTCTGGGAAACAACCATACACACCCATTCACACTCATACACTACGGACAATTTAGCTTACCCAATTCACCTGTACCGCATGTCTTTGGACTTGTGGGGGAAACCGGAGCACCCGGAGGACACCCACGCCAACACGAAGAGAACATGCAAACTCCACACAGAAACGCCAACTGACCCAGCCGAGGCTCGAACCAGCGACCTTCTTGCTGTGAGGCAAACGTGCTACCCACTGCGCCACCGTGAGGCCCTAATGTACCCATATGTGCATTATTAACTGTATTATTTTTTTATTAAAATAATATTAATAATAATAATATTCCCATCTCAATTTATTTTCATTAATTCACTAGTAGTATACAAACGTTCAGTGTACATTTTTAGATATTTTAATGGCAATTGTATTGAATTTTGAAACACTTAATCAAATTAAGAATCAAGTTGAATCTAATCAGGACAACTGAATCCACACCCAGCCCAATTTTAGAGGGTACAATACCACTGACAAATAGAGCTACCTTTGAATATTGATCATAACCTGTGTTCCATCTTGTATTATTTTACATTAACCTGAGCAATTCGGTTAAAGTACCCCTTGTTGTGCAATTTAAAAGTGATAGGTCACTATTTATTCACCCTCAAGTGGTTCCAAACCTTTCAGTTTCTTATGAGTTGAGAACTGTAAATACTTTGACATTTTGAATAAAACTGAAAAGCTGTAACAATTGATTTGCATAGTAGGAAAAACAAATTTTATGGAAGTTAATGGTTACAGGTTTCCAGCTTTTTTCAAAATATCTTCTTTTGAGTTCAACAGAAAAAAGGGACAACTTAAGAGTGATTAAATGATGACAGAATATTTGGTTTTCAGTGAAATATCCCTTTAAAGATTTTAAGGTTGTTTTGAAGGGCTCCTTCAATCGGTTTACATCTGTTCTAGGTATACAAACTCTTTTCATTTCTCACATTTCTCATATACATTGTGTTTATTATGTATATATCTCACAGCTTGGGTGACACGGTGGCTCAGTGGTTAGCACTGTCGCCTCACAGCAAGAAGGTCGCTTGGTCGAGTCCCAGCTGGGTCAGTTGAGTTTGCATGTTCTCCCCATGTTGGCGTGGGTTTCCTCCGGGTGCTCCGGTTGCCCCCACAGTCCAAAGACTAGGATCTGGTCTGTCTAATGCAGGGTTCAGACTGTATCTTATCATCCCTTTATATATCAATTTTACACAGTACATTTGATATTGGCAGCCAATGAATACCAAGTTGTTACAAACCTCCGTTGGTTTGTGAATAATGTAAAGCTGGAATTACTCACGACTTTGCTCTTCAGGTGCACTTTAATCTTTAAATCTTTGCATACCTTTGTTTTACATTCACTAGCAGCTCCATCACACAAAATGATTTTAAATAAAAAGGCTTTACATGGCTACATATTTTACATTTCATATTGGTTTAGTTTAGATTTATTTGGCACAGAATCAGATGTTTCATAAATTGCCATGCAGACCTGACCTTAATATTATTGAAAAGTTGTTCTGTCTGGAATTATTAAGAAAGCCTTTGACTGCTCCATATAATAACAGCATTATTCAATACATTCAGATGAAGTTTGATAAAGGAATAGTTCAAGCCTCACCCACTCACTATCATTTGGCTTAGTGCCTGATTTATCAGGGGTCGGAATAGTTAACCAAAAATGAGAATTCTATAATTTACACACCCTTAAGTTGCTCCAAACCTGCATGAGTTCATCAATTCTGTTGAACATAAAAGAAGATATTTTGAAATATGCTGATTGCCAAACAGTTGTAAAGTATTTTTGTCCTATTATGGAAGTCAGTGGCTACTGTTCACTGTGTGGTGACTAGCATTCTTCGAAATATCTTCTTTTGTGTTCAACAGAGGACATTTATGTAGGTTTGAAAAAACTTGAGAGATAAAATTTGTTTAAAGAAAAATGTTTTTGGAGTAAACTTTACCTGTAAATGAGGAATTAAAGGTCTATATGGGAATATATTAAGAGAAAATTTTAAATTATTAATGAATTATGTTAAATTAACATGATTGATATCTTGTATATTGTGGTTCATCTGAATTGTGAGGTGTCTGCTTTTTTACAGCCTATAAAGAATCCACCAACAGGAAAGAAGTATGTTAGATGTCCTTGCAACTGCCTGCTAATCTGTAAAGACACGTCTAGGAGGATAGGATGCCCTCGACCCAACTGGTAAGTGTTGAAGACACATTTCAGAGGGTCATTTAGTCGCTATGTGTTATGAGATCTGCAACAGTATATTACTGCAGACGTGCATTACCATAAACACTCAAACAAACAGTGCTTGTTTCCAGTTTAAATGGCTCTGGGATTTGCACTGTAAAGGTCTTAACCCTGTAAAGCCTGACATTTGAAAAAACAGTCAGTCAGATTTTTTAAAAAAGTGAACACAGAGGAATAAACTGGTAAAACTGCTTTAATGAAATTGGGGGAAAATACAGATTGCAAAATGTGCAATAATCATGTGTTCCATTCCTAACAAAATTTTAACGTTTAAATGTAATCATAATGAAAAACCTGATGACTATCTAAAATGTCTAAACCCTGAGAAAAATAAGTGTTATGGAATGTCATTTAGAATATATCTAAATTCAAAACGTAATAAAATCATGTTTAAAAAACAACAGGAATCCAAAAACCTCTCCATATATTTATACAGGGCTATAGTTTTACTTAAATAATGTTTTTAAATAGTAAATTCTCACTTGAAAAAAAATGTAAAGGCATTCACTCTGTTAATTGGAAATGCTGCGTTTATAGAAAAATCGAAATATTAGTATACATATCTTTCTCATTTTCAAAAAAATCTATATTTCTGTGGTTTTTGTTGTGGAGGTCAAAACATATGAACAGTGCAATACAATGTTTATTTTTGAAAGAAGTACAAAATAACAATGGAAATCTTCATAATTATTAACTGTCAATCCCTGAATGGAAATGGTTGGTTAGTTGGTTGAACACATCGATTCATACTAAATCTGTTGTGATTTCTGATTGAGTTCAACAAACGCATCTGTCTTTTCTCTATATGGTTTTAAGGCATCCTCTGAAAACAGTAGACTCTAATGAGCTGCGTAATATCATTCCACCTGGTCCAGCCATGGTACAACAGAAGAGTTTCTTGGCCATTATGCCAGAATAGATCCTAGTCATATCGACCTAGAATATAGTAATTTTTTCATTTTCTGTCAGCCTTATTACATGATGCAAATACAGAAGACTCAAGCTTTGAGACTGAAGCTTTGCATTTTTTTAATGAAATGGTCCATTTTGATTAAAAAAATGCTTCAAGTTAGCTGTTTAACTCTAGTAAAGGAACTTGTGAAATGAGCCCTTTTCAAAAAAAGGTGTTGTTTCTTTAACCATAATTACAAGTCAACCTAACCCTAACTACACAGTAAGTACATGTAGTTAATACATTTTATTCATTACTTAAATTTGTAGTTACACTGTTACAAGTGTGTAATCACTGTAAAAGAACAAAAACTTTCACAGAAAGCATGCAGCATGATCGTGTACAACAGTTGCCCAGCGTTCTGATCATTTTAATAATTTTGAGACCTTTTTTGTATCAGATTTGAAGTTTTGCAGGCTTATTATTAACATTTTCAGTTTTTTAAAGATGTGAAAAAGCTGACGTTGTTTGTATGGGCCCCCAGCAGACGCATCATCAACCTGAGCCCAGTGATGGTGATCCCGGAGGAGCAGCCGGCTCAGCCAGCTCTACCCGTCCAGCCGGAGGGCATGCGTGTGGTCTGCGGCCACTGCGGAAACACATTCCTTGTACAGTCTCACTTTTTTATTAACATTTCATCTTTCATATATTAAGTGCATATTTCAGTTTCAGTGTGTAGAAGTACAGAATGCAGTTATGCTGCCGTTCAAACTTTAGGGTTGAGTAGATGTTGATACATTTTTAGATTTACAAATATTTGAGTTAGTGCTGTCAAATAATTAATCATAATTAATCACATCCAAGATAAAAGTTTGTATTTACATAACATATATATACATATACAATATATATATATATGTACTGTGTATATTTATGTATATATGTATAAATACATACTGTACTGTATATACATACTGTTGCCCATAAATACATACACACATACTGTACATAAAATGCAAAAATATACAAAAGAAATATAATTACATGTATATTTATGTTTATGGGCGATACGGTGGCTCAGTGGTTAGCACCGTCGCCTCACAGCAAGAAGGCCGCTGGTTCGAGTCTTTAGCAGGCACATAACTCCAGGGCTCCGGACTACTATAAAAATCTTTGCAAATGTGACTTTAAAAAGTTTTTAATATTAAATATTTACATAACTTTAATTTTTAAAAAGGCTGCATGGTGGTGCAGTGAGTAGCACGATCGCCTCACAGCAAGAAGGTTGCTGGTTCAAGCCTCGGCTGGGTCAGTTGGCATTTCTGTGTGGAGATTGCATGTTCTCCCCATGTTTGTGTGGGTTTCCTCCGGGTGCTCCGGTTTCCCCCACAAGTCCAAAGACATGCGGTATAGGTGAATTGGGTAGGCTAAATTGTCCGTAGTGTATGTGTGTGAATGAGTGTGTGTGGATGTTTCCCATAGATGGGTTGCAGCTGGAAGGGCATCCGCTGCGTAAAACATATGCTGGATAAGTTGGCGGTTCATTCCGCTGTGGTGACCCCAGATTAATAAAGGGACTAAGCCGAAAAGAAAATTAATGAATGAATAATTAAAAAAAAATAATTGTATAAAATATTAGCTTTACATTTTACATACATTTTTACATTTTTGTGGAGTATCTTAAAATTGTCATCAGTGCAACAAGACTTTACACAAACAATGATATTCACGAAAAAAATTCTTATTAACTCAATTTATAATTTAAACAATTTACAGGCTCTTCGGTTAGCAGTTTGGAACAAACTCCATATAGCTTATTAGAATTTGTATACTAAATCTTATTTCTAAGCTGTTTACTCAGTGAACTTATATTTTAAATAATAATCTTTAAGCAATTATGTAAACTAAAGTTGTAATTTGGCTTCTAAAAGTTTAATTTTTGTCTTTTTCAGTTTGTTGGTTTCTGTAGATTATAAACAAATGTATACATTTTTTTGCTATGTTTGCTTATTTTGACTTCCCTCTTAACCCCCCTCTTTTTTTTTACAGTGGATGGAGCTTCGATTTAATACCCTGGCCAAATGCCCACATTGCAAAAAAATGTAAGTCGCCATCATGTTCCATATACTGTATCTGTGTGTCAGTCCTCCACCAGCGATGTAGCCTTCTCTTCAATCTTTGCAGTCAGGCTTGAGTTTGTGGAAGTGAAAGTAAATAAGCCCTTGCGAGCTGCAGTTTGAGAGAGGGGCAATGTGATGCCAGTCACCTGAGAGAGCGGCACACCATGCTGACATACTGAAACACGAGTCCTGTACGCTAGTGACGCTGCGAGGGAGAGTTATGACAACAGATGCACGGTCCACATGAATGGAGACCAGTGCTCGTCAGACATGCTGAGAAATTCACCCATTTCCAGTGTGTTTAAAGAGGCAGAGACAAAGAGACGAGCAGCAAATGGAGAGAAATAAGCGCCTTAGGCTATCTGAGTTATTGTGAATCTTGAAGAATGTTCGAAAGTCCGATCACATGAAAGGCATGTGAAGGGTCACGGTGAGATTTAATGGGTCGCAGAGAGGAAAAAGAACAGGCCATGTGACTCACTGACACAGTTCTATGAAAAAGACTGTTAGTGTTTGTAGGGCTCTGGGCTTTTAGAAGTGAAATAGATTTTACATCAGAAAGGCATAGAACATTATATTTATTTATATTTATGTTTATATAAACTGTGTACTCACACAAACACAGGACAAGTGATGAAAAATATATAAATGGCTAATATAAATTAAAACTTAATCAAAGTTCAACTTTTTATTGATTTATTAAAACATAAATTAATTATTAAAAAAATATATATAGGCAAATATTTCGTTATTTGATATTAGCGACTACATTATACTTAATCAAAATATTATTTCTTTAAAACCAAATTTCAGTTTTGACTAGTATGTATTCCAGCTGGGACTAGTACATATTTTTTTGCTAATTATTAGTTAATTATTAGGTACTAGTACCTAATTAATAGATACTAGTACATATGTATTAGATACTAGTACTAATTCATTAGGTACTAGTACTTATTCATTAGATACTAGTACTTATGAAATAGATACTAGTACTTATGAAATAGATACTACAACTTATTTAAAAGATACTAGTACACATTTATTAAATACTAGTACTTGTTTGAAATGTTACTAGTAAAAATCTTTTACTAGTAAAATCTTTAATTGAACTCTACTCTTTAATTTGGACTAGTCATAATATAAGACGAGTAAAAAAGCAGAACTGACTAGTAAAATAAGAATTGTTACTAGTAATAATTATAAAAGATACTAGTGTAATAAGTAAATACTAGTACTAATGAATAACTACTACAGTAGTGTCTATTTAATAATTACTAGTATCTAATGAATTTATACCAGTATCTATTAAATAAGTACTAGTACCTAATAAAAAGTACTAGTGTTTAGAATAAACAGAATAGTTACTAGTCACTATTAAAATAAGTACTAGTATCTAATAAATAAGAACTAGTATCTATTTAATAAGTACCAGTATCTAATGAAGAACCACTAGTACCTATTAGTATCTAATGAATACATACTAGTATCTATTTGATAGGTACTAGTATCTAATGAATGAGTAGTATCTAATGAATAAGCACTAGTATCTAATGAATAAGTACTAGTACTTAATGGAAAAGATACTAGTATCTAAAAAAAAGTACTAGTAACATGAAAATAGATACTAGTAGGGGTTATAGATTAAATGTCAAAACGGCTTGCCATAGCGCTATAGGTGATCAACTAAATTGGCTGTAGTGTGTGTGTGTGTGTGTGTGTGTGTGTGTGTGTACGTGTTTTTGTGACATGTCAGGACACAGATCTGTATAATGACACAGGTATTACAAAAAGGAGGTGAAATATGAGGACATTGTTGACGTCCTCATTTCTCCAGAAGCTTATAAACCACACAGAATGAGTTTATTCAGAGAGTAAAGCTGTCTCCTGTGATGGTTGGGTTTAGGGGTAGGGTGGGGTTAGGTCAATACTATATACGCTTTGGACAGTATAAAATGAATGGAAACCTATGTAATGTACCCACTTTTCACAAAAACAAACGTGTGTGTGTGTGTGTGTGTGTGTGTGTGTGTGTGTGTGTGTGTGTGAATACGAGAGTGTATGGGTGTTTCCCAGTACTGGGTTGCGGCTGGAAGGGCATCCGCTGCGTAAAACATATGCCGGAATAGTTCATTCTGCTGTGGTGACCCCTGGTAAATAAGGGACTAACCCGAAAGAAAATGAATGAATGAATTTGTTTATGAAAACAAATATTTTAATATTTATCATGATGTCTTCTTAAAAAATATCCATAATTTTCTGTTTGGTACTAACAAAACAAACCTGTAATTTTGTAAAGCCAATGTGTATTCTGCATATGAACATTCTGGTGTCATTTGAAAATAGTGCACATAACAATTGATTAATTTTTTTCTATGGGGAGGAACAATAATAAAAAAAAAAAGACCAAATGTAAAATCCACTTCAAATAGATGGAACGCCTGCTTAACTCTTTATCTGTATTGTAGCTAGTTGGGATGTTGGCATTCCTGTGTATCCATTGAACAACATTTTCCTTTCCAATCTGCTTTCACATACATTCCAGCAATGAAACCATTATATTTCTGCACTGAGAGCTGATACAGAGCAGCTGAAAGTTTGTCTTGTGTTTGATTCATCACTGGCACTAATTGTGTGTGTGTTGTGTGTTTGTCTGTAGATCCTCTGTAGGCAGTGCTTTACCCAGAAGACGCTGCTGTGCCTACATTACAGTAGGAATGATCTGCATTTTCATCGGTATTGGTTTAACAGTGAGTATGTTTCTTGGTCTTAAGATGTTTTCCGTTTCAGTAATATTTTTTTTCATTAAAGGAAATTTTATTTGGCAAAAATGTATTAAATTGATGGGCGACACGGTGGCTCAGTGGTTAACACTGTTGCCTCACAGCAAGAAGTTCACTGGTTTGAGTCCTGGCTGGGTCAGTTGGCATTTCTGTGCTGAGTTTGCATGTTCTCCCCATGTTGGCGTGGGTTTGTGCTCCAGTTTCCCCCACAGTCCAAAGACATGCGCTATAGGTGAATTGAATAAACGAAATTGGCCGTAGTGAATGAGTGTGTATGGATGTTTCCCAGTACTGGGTTGCAGCTGGAAGGGCATCTGCTGTGAAAAACATATGCTGGATAAGTTGGTGGTTCATTCAGCTGTGGCGACCCCAGATAAATAAAGGGACTAAGCTGAATGAAAATGAATGAATGAATAAATGATTAAATTGATCAAAAGGGTCAGCAAAGGTATTTATGTTAAAAAAGATGTTCTGAAATGTCAATTTATTAGAAAATATAGCTTGTATCACAGAAATAAATGACATTAAATCAAATGTATGAAAACAGAAAATGTTTTTTACTCTAATTTAGAATGTAAAAAATGCTTTGTTGATAATCCGACAAGCAGTATATGTATATGTGTGTCATAGAAATTGTATGTGTGTATTTACATATACAAAATCCTATAGAATGGCGTGTATTTCTTCTACAGGATTTCAGCAACGTTTATTTATATTTACAAAATGTAGCAATATAATCGTGAGGTATATATACAGTATGTATTCAGTATATATTGAACATAAAACTAAATAAATGCAAATCTTTATTCACTTTTTGTCATGCTGAGAATGTAAATTGTACTGCAAATTAATATTTAATTGTACAAGTTTAGGTTTGGTCTTAATAACAATGAAAATAAATCTATAAGAAGAGATCATTCAAATAATTTCACATGCACACATTTCTCCTTAACATTGTTGCAGTCTAATATTACGTTTACGATATAGGAACATGCATAGTTTAATCCTATTCAGTCTCTGTGTCAGTCAAACTGCACCTGCCATGCAATAATCAGCAATGTTTTATTTCATAACCGAAGAATTTGGGACAGTTTTACACTTGAGACTCATAAAAAACTATTCTTCCAGGATACACTTACATTTTAAGTCACAGGTTTTCTTTAGTAACACTTTTATTTGAATCACACTTGTAAGATACATCAGGATCAGATGATCATTAAAGCACATATTATGTTGCAGTTCCTAAAAACGTCACCAGCCGACTTACAAGTAACTCTCAAATTAGCACTAGCCAAGCGGTCATGTTGTATTTTGCAGATACACAGCGTTTGTTGTTTTTTCTCCTCTCAGGTTGGCACTCAGGACTTCGCCAGGCGTTATCATGCTACATACGTGTCCTGGGCCTTCGCGTACCTGCTGGGTCTCATCTGTCTGGTCCGGGCCTGCTATTGGGGAGCCATTAAAGTCAGCTATCCTGAAAACACCTTCGCATAGACAAACATCCATCCTTCGAGTCTTTTTAGTGTTTGATTTATCTCGATTTGAACAGGTAAACCCATGGATGCGTAGTCCTGTTACAAGAGCGTGAGTATCCGGGAGGTTTAGGTACCTGCAAATGTCTTCAAATAGAGTTATTGATTAGCTCGGATGTTTCTTGAACTGATTTGAATGCGCAATATGATGACGAGAGGAGGAATCTGTGATTTTAAAAGGTTATAAGTTATAAAATATTTAATTTTAGCGGGGTGGATGTCAAACATGTTTTACGTACTGCGTTTTGTTACCAACTTGACCAAAAGAGATGATCTTTTATGAACAATTTGCCCATTGCACTACAATTTTTATGCAATTCTTCTGTTGTGTTGCTGCTAGTTGCCACAGCTGTCGTGAGCTGAGAGATGTTATGTGTTCAGAAAGCCTGCCAACGGTAGCACGATGCGTCATTTCAAATGTTTAGATATATTTAACCGTTCCTAAAATCCAGTGCCAACCTTTTCTGTTGTGTGAGAATCTGAAATTTAGCAAACCCGTTCTTGACTGCTCAAACTCACTGTGAGCAATAATCATGCATTATTTCTGTTTCGTTTGTGGCTTTAAAAGAGAAAAAAAAGAACAGCATGTACAGTCACCAGACCTCTGAAACGAATATATTCTAGGCGCAGTATATTTGATAGTGCTTGTGGTGTAATATTGATTGTTTAGCATATTTTTGTTTTGTTTAGATTTTTTTTTTCAGTATGTACATACATTATACTGAGGCACTTATAATGGAAGTGAACAAAGACAAACATTAAAATTACTCTTTAAATACTACAGTCACATTATTAAGAGAATATGGGATTTCAAATATGAAAATCACTTACACTACACTACTAAGTTTAGCATTTGTTGGATTTTTTTGAAAGATGACACTAATGTTTATGAGGAATGCATTACTAGATCATTATACTGTAAAACAGTAATACTGTCAAATATTATTGCCATTTTAGTTCTTTGTTTACAATCCTGACCTTTTTCTTGTAATTCTAAAGTCTATTCTAAAGTAATTCTAAAAGGTAGAATCTTGCAATTCTGATTATTTTTTTGAGATTTTGAGTTTACAGTTCTGACTGTATATTGCAACTCTGCATTACAACTTTTCCTTGCAATTGCAAGTTCATGGGTGTTTTTGCAATTGCATTTTTCCAATTAATTAATTTTTGTATTTATAAGTTATTGCTGATTTCCTGCAGTTTGTTGGTAATCCAGATCTTTTTCAATTCAGATTTTGTTTGTCAGATTTTGAGACTATACCTCACAATGTTGCATTTTCCCTCATTTTATTTCCTGCAAGTGCAAATTTATTAACCCTTAGCTTTATTTCTTGAAAAAAATTTTTTTTACTCACAATTTTTATTTTATTTCTCAAAATTCAGATTTATTTTTCTGCAAATCTAACTTTTTACTTAAAATTCAGCCTTTATTCAGATTTAGTTTCCCTGATTTCTGCTTTCTCCGACTTTTATTTCTTGAAAGTTTCCAATTGCAATTTTATAGGGAACTCTGAGTTGTGTATGTGTGTATCTGTATCGCATGTTTATCGCATGTTCATCTGTTCTGCACCTAAAACAGAACTGTGGGATTACATCTTGCAGTTTCCTTTTGCCATTTTAAGTTACCTCTTGCCATTTTCTATTTGAGTATCTTTTAAAATTTAATTTACTGGCTACATATTATTATCAGTATTGAGAGAAAGCTTTTCAAAAAAGTTAAAATAAATATCACTATTTATTTGAAACAGAACCCTTTTGTAACATTTTGTATTATTTTTTTATTTTTTTATTTACTTGCCCCAAAACTTTTAAACATTTGCTACTCTTTTCTGTACAATTTTACTGCTTCATTGCCATCACAAAGAAATATTTTTATAAGTTCTTAAATTGTGAAACAACTGTAAAAAGTATTTAAACAGCTCAAATAATACACAAAGAATTGCATTAATAAGAGGTCATGCTTCATATCTTTACTTTTAGCTACCAAAAACAAAAAAACCTCCACACTTCCGTTCCAAGTGCCTCACTATAACATGATTCTTTCTGTATTTAAAGAAAATAAGGGATGAAAATACATAATTTTGTGGAAATCAACATTACACTACAAATGCTGTAAAACTGATGTTAACCTGGAGTATTCCTGTAATTTCCCTTGCTGATAAAACTCAATGGCTCTTGCGCAATGGGAAATGACACGTGCATGATTTTCCTTTGACTCTTTTGTATGCAGAAGCAGTGTTTTCTTGGTCTGTTACTGACAGGACACAGTGGAAATGTTACACCACGTGTCTCATGCTTCTTCCCGTGTGTAGAATGTAAAAACCCGCTCAATCCCACAATTCACCTGGCTAGTGTTGCTGTAGCTTACATTTACAGTAGTTCTGTATTTCGTCAAGACAAACGGAGATAACAATACTATCTTAACTTGTTCTGAATGTGACGAGCCAGTGAAGTCCTTGTACATAGGAAACTGAGCACACAAAGTCTGTAGTTCAAGTTGGAATATGGCTTGGGTCTTTTTAAAACGATAATTTCTCAATAAAATGGTAAAATATTTCTTGCCTTTTGATGCTTCGCTTGATTTCGGTTTGTGTACAGTTTTTGTGTGTAGTGTTATTATTCTATGTCACAATAGCCTCCTAAATGCCTTTCATTCCACACAATCTCTCATTTGGTGCTTTGTACCAAATGACAGACTGTGTAATTGTGATTAGACTTGTCTTCACATTAACATGAATTGTATTTTCTATGGAGAAAAATCTTCCCAGTTTAAATATCTCCAATTGGAATGGAAAAAATGTTGATGTTAATGGACCAATAATTACCTCATTCATTCTGTGTCTGTGACATTTAGTTACATTTATAATATCTATAATTTTCTTCAAAGTTACACTAAATACATACTTGAATAAAATAAGTCATTATATAGAACATTTGAATATTGATCCAAGACTTTAGAATCATAGTGCTTACTTTTTGTTTTTTTATAGAAAACTTTGTTGTTTTTGCTGGTCTGTAGCCAGTTTCTATAGCCGGTCTATAGAGTTTCTATCACAATGTATAAATCATCTTTTCAAAGTTAGCAAATAATAGAAAACAAATGCAAATTAGATCCATTTCCACCAAGTTGTTCGATCAGCTGACGATTGTATTGATAACCTATTTATCAAGGAATCCAAGTAAAGTTTGTTTAAAGGTGCCGTATAAATAAAATCTGAGTATACCTAGACATAGTGGAATAATAAAAGTTTAGTATATAGAAATGGCCTTAACATGAGCCTCAGACACCATTCTTTCCTCGTTTTCGTTTAAATTCTGTGAGTGTAAAAACCCAGTGAAAAATATAGGCCTATTAGAAAACAAAGCAGACTGTTGCGTGACTGTTGGGCCATGGCCTCAAGATTAGCATGTACTTTAGGTTACATTTTATGTCATCCGGACCTGATGAGCAGCCGTGTCATCAGGAGATCATCAGCTAAAACACAGACTGATATGTAGCTCATTAATATGCACGCCTCAAGCTGCATTTGATAAGCCACAACATTTCCTAGTGAGACAACTATGATAATTTTCCTCCCTTAGTGATTTTTAAGTTAATCTAAGTTTATATTAAACTTACTATGTATGTGGGACTCTTATTTTGAAAACAGGAGATGCAGATAGTTTACTATGCGTTACTGAGTAACTATTCCAGGCACCATAAGTTCACATGCTTGTCATAAGCACAATACGACATATACGAATTATACATTTATTAGATCCATCCTGAGGAGGCGAAAACCCCCTTGACATGTGTAAAAAAAAAATTGTTAGTGAAAACAGAGTGAAAATTGTGTTATTATTCTCCTTCATGTTGTTTTAATCTACTGAAACTTTTGTTTATCTTCAGAACACCAGTTAAGATATTTTCAAACAAGGGCCCACTGTATATGAAAATGGCCCACTGTATATGGAAATGGCCTTACCATGAGCCTCAGACATTATTGTTTCCTCGTTCTCGTTTAAATTCCGCGAGTGTAAAAACCCAGTGAAAAATATCAGCATATCAGAAAACAAAGCAGACTGTTGCGTGACTGTCGGGCCATGGCCTCAAGATTAACTTTAGGTCACGTTTTACGTCATCCAGACCTGATGAGCAGTCGTGTCATCAGGAGATCACCACCTAAAACACAGACTGATATGTAACTCAGTAATATGCACGCCTCAGGCTGCATTTGATAAGCCACAACATTTCCTAGTGAGACAACAATGATAATGTTCCTCCCTTAGTGATTTTAAGTTAATCTAAGTTTATATTAAACTTACTATGAAAATAGGAGATGCAGATAGTTTACTATGCATTACTGAGCAACGACTCCAGGCTTTTTTTATTGTTAGTGAAAATTATGTTATTATTTACTCTCCTTCATGTCGTTTTAATCCACTAAAACCGTTCATTTTCAGAACAGCGGTTAAGATATTTTAGATGAACTCATCCTCCATAGACAGCAACGGTCACAAGATGTTCAAAGTCCAGAAAAGGAACCAAAAACATTGTCAGAACATTTCATCTAAGCGTATATGAGCTCCAAAAACACTTTTGTTTTTTTTACATAGGATGCTTGTGTGTTTCACTGCTGACTCTAATAGCAAATACGTTGTATTGTCTGTAATAAATGTAATTGGTCTGGAATTGACCTGTTGTAGAAGATAAGACAATGGTGAGCAATATTGTTCATGGACTGAAGATGAATGAAGGTCTCAGGTGATTGGAATGACATGAGAGTGAGTAATTAATGACAGAGTTTTAATTTTTGGGCGAACTAACCCTTTAAGGGCTCACAATTTACTGAAATCCCAATTTCAACTGACACATGAAGACAAGCAGACTTTTTTTATTATACAGTATATGCAAGTGTTACAATAGCAAAGAGCATATGATTGGTCAGAGGATCTGATGTGAAGTTAATGTCATTAAAAATATTGATCTTTATTGGTGGAAGTGAGAAAATGCATATATATCTTTAAAAACAAAAATGTGTCCATCGACCATAAAACAAGTCACAAGGGTAAATATTTAAATATTGAGATTTATACATCATGTGAAAATTCAATGTATGGTTTGATAGAAAATGACAATATTTGGACGATACACAATTATTTTAAAATCGAATCTGAAGGTTCAAAATTCTAAATACTGAGTAGGGTTAGGTTAGGGTTAATTAATTAATAAGTTAATTAGTTATAAATTACATTACTGGGGGGAAACAATCTAATTTGTCACTTGTATGTAATGCATGTACTTTTTGAACATGACATCATAAAACCCTGACCTGAGCCTCTCTATCCACTGGATGGCAGTGTTGATTCTTACAGGACAAACCTGTCCAATGTGGTTTGTATCCACACACAGACAGGTTTGTTTATCTTAGTGAGGACATTACATAGACTTCCATTGTTTTTATATTAGATTTATGATACTGTCTATAGCCTAACCCTAACCCTAAACCCAGCCCACACAGAAACAACTGGCAAAAATTAGATACTAATTAAAACCTATTCTGGACAATTTATAAGCATTGTCCTCATTTTTATATTTCACATTTTTTCTATATAAGTGAAAACAATTTAACACTTAAATATAGCTAAATCAGCGCACAGAGTCATCTGGCTCTGGGAAATCAGGTGCTCTCTCTCTCTCTCTCTCTCTCTCTCTCTCTCTCTCTCTCTCTCTCTCTCTCTCTCTCTCTCTGTCAAGTTTAATTCAAACTTGCTTTATTGGCATGACAAATGTTAAACAGAACATATCAAAACAAATGACATCGTAGTAGTGATTTAAAAAACAGTATATTTAACGATCATTCATTCATTCATTCATTCATTTTCATTTCGGCTTAGTCCCTTTATTAATCTGGGGTCGCCACAGCGGAATGAACCGCCAACTTATCCAGCATATGTTTTACGCAGCGGATGCCCTTCCAGCTGCAACCCATCTCTGGGAAATATTTAACGATCAACATTTTAGAATTCATTTATAATAATTTAGATTTCTGTGTGTGTGCGTCTCTCAAGTCAATGAAATACAAGCTGGCACATTGGCTTTATTTACCACCTGCACTTGACAGAATTTAAGAGAAAACAAAACTGTGGTTGGTCCCACTGAATTCCGCTTTATTCAGAGTTGACGAACGACATAAATTACAACAACAGAAGTAGGATCTTTGAAAGAAGCTGTTGTCAGGATGATGAGACATAGACAGACCTGAGCTACTGACAGACAGACCAGACGGCACTGATCAACAGCTCTTATGATGCATCAGAATCTCATTGCTTTATTTGTTAACCTCTACAGTTTCTACTACTCGTACAGAGCTAAGAATGTCACAACATGATACGCTAGATCTAGTCACTATATAAAGACGAGAGCTCTTCCTGATGGTGGTCTTCTGTCCTGTGCACCTCTTACTGTCTGCTGTGCTCCAGCGCCAGTCAACACACATACTCACACTCTAGTTATTGTTGAGAACCCACCATGATGCTGGAGAAACACAAGGATTTTATATTATTTAAAAAAAAATCATTGGGTTATAAAGCAAACAAAAATCTTTATCATTACTGAATAATGAGTCAGTTATAGTTAGAATATCATGCATGATGTCACGTTTTTATAAAATGCAAAAGACACTTTAGAAAACTATGTTATATTATTATGTTATATATCATTAATTAAATCATTTCATTTTCTTTTAGGCTTAGTCCCTTTATTAATCTGGGGTCGCCACAGTGGAATGAACCACCAACTTATCCAGCATATGTTTTACGCAGCGGATGCGCTTCCAGCCGCAATCCATCACTGGGAAACAGCTGTACACACTCACTCATTCACACACATACACTACGGCCAATTTGGCTTACCCAATTCACCTATAGCGCATGTCTTTGGACTTGTGGGGGAAACCGGAGCACCCGGAGGAAACCCACGCAAACACGGGGAGAACATACAAACTCCACACAGAAATGCCAACTGACCCAGCCGAGGCTCGAACCAGCGACCTTCTTGCTGTGAGGCGATTGTGCTATCCACTGTGCCACCGTATCGCCCATTAATGAAATAATTTTTTATAAACAATCAATTTTACAAATAATTTGTAAATAATAAATAAGTTATAAAAATCTATTTTTACAAATAAGCAAATAAATAAGTTTGTCATAAGTCTAGTTGTCATAAGTCAACAACACAAAACACACTTTTAAAATTAATTTATTAATATATATTTTTTATTAATATGTTGTTAATGTATTACTTATAATTACTAAACTAAACTAAAGTTATCATTAATTATATTAATTATCTAGGATGAATAATAATTATATAAATAACAACAAGAAGAATGTCATTAGTTGTTAGAAAACAACTAACTTTAGAATAATAATATAATATAATATATTATGATTGGGCTACAAAAATATTTATATTGGTTCATGATCAATCATATAATATATGATCTCATGGGTTATTGTGTTATATTATATTATATTATATTATATTATATTATATTATATTATATTATATTA
>CAIGQW010002378.1:3415497-3436851 GCA_903798125.1 Danio choprae
TATATTATATTATATTATATTATATTATATTATATTATATTATATTAGATTAGATTAGATTAGATTAGATTAGATTAGATTAGATTAGATTTGGGATATTTATACTGTAGTTTACCTGGCACCAGCATAGTCGTCATGATCTCTGGCGTCTCGAGGAAATCCACATTTCCTCTCTGGAAGGTTTTGCTGTAGTTGGTCTGCAGGTGACTAGAAATACAACACAAATACACTTTTTCAGGCAGTGACATTAAAATAAGTTTATTTCTACTATTAACAAAGCAGTGACATACTTCTTCCACACGTTGCTTTGCTCCCAGAACTCATAGAGAATGAAGCGGGATTCGTTGGAGAGCCGCTGAACTGCAACACTGCCGAAAGAACAGCCACTAGAGGATTACTGTCAGTGTCAAATTTTAATTCTAATTTTGTGTATTGGTCAGAGGGCTTTAAAATTATTTTTCTAAACTCAACTCAACCACAAGTTGTTTCAAACATACAACTTCATTTCTGTGTGTGAATGTGATACAAAATATACTAATTTGTGTTTTTATAATGTGTTAATTTGTGTAAACTGAATCAGTCAGCTCATTTGATTCCTAACACCAAACTATTATTCTCTATTGATCAACATGTACTAATGCCTTATTAAAATCCAAATTCATGCTTGTTAAAATTAATTAATGCACTGTGAGTTAACAAACTAACAATGAACAACTGTATTGTTATTAGCTAACATGAACAAATACTGTAATGAATGTATTGTTCATTGTTTGTTCATGTTAGTAAATGCATTAACTAACATTAATTAATACAACCTTATTGTAAAGTGTTACCATTAAGGTTATTACCTTATTATTAAACCAAAATATCCCATTTCTATAGAACACCGTCTGCCACTGAATAATAACATTTCTGAAAATTTCTGAAATAATAAGATTTGTGAGAGAATTCTGAGATAAAAAGTTGCAAGTCCAAGTTATAAAGTCAGAATTGCAAGTTTGCATCATGCAATTCTGAGATTAAAAAGTCACAATAACTTTTATTTTTAATTTAGTGACAGGAACAGGCTTCCATGCATTTCTATGCCACCTCTGCAGTGCAAAAAATTAGGTGTGAATGACCCGAGGGTGAGTAAATGATGACAGAATTATAATATTTTATAAACAACTTCCCCCATCAAAAATAATAATATCAATTGTTAAGTCATCAGATATTTTGTTTAGACGGTGTTTTTGTTTTTGAGCTAACAATCTGACACTTTTGAGCTGACACTTTATCCTGAAGCGAATAAATTGTTGAATAATCTGAAACAAAACTCCCTCAGCTAATTATCCAGTAGTAAAAATCCAGTAGTATATTGAACGAGACAAAGGGTTCACCTTTATTGGCCAATGTTGAAGAGAAATCTACTGCTATCTAATGTGATCACTGACATTTTTGGTATGTCTCTGCTAAAAGTCAAGGCTGGACTGAGGGCTTGTAAACACACGGCCACATGATCACAGCTTGACGCAATTCATTCACGCACCACTGTCAAGTTTGCAGACGTTACACGAGCTTTGCCGCGTGAGCAGGACTTTTTTTTTTTTATACTAATAAAAATATAATAATTTAGAAAAAAGGTTTTCCACAAGCCCAGCAAAATAATGTGCCTAGAATAGATTTTCACACTCTTATTTTCTGCTTTCTAAGGGCAGCTTTTTATGTGTGTGCGTATGTTCGTTTAAATTTAGTCACTTCAATCTGCTACCTTTTTAAACTAAACTTTTGTGAGAAATTCTGTATTGTGAAAAATAAATAAAATTGCTAAATATATTTAGAAAGTAGAGTTAGATTTGAAAAGAAACCTCTAAAATGCAATTGCTAGAAATAAAATACTTGTATGTGCACTCTAAAAATGCTGTTTCATTTCAATACAATTCTGGGAGTAATATGGACTAACCCAACTGCTGGGTTAATTTTTTTAATTGAATTAATAGGACCAAATATAAGCCAATGTTGGAGTTACTCCATATTTTACCCTATTTGGATTTAATTAGCCCAGCATTTCTTAGAATGTGTTTATATTGGGGAATTTTCAGTTTTGTTTTTTTTCTTCTTGGAATTATTCATATCGCACAATTCTGACTTTTTTCCAGAGTATATATCTTGCAGGTTTAAGTTTACATCTCACAATTCTGACTTTCTTTTCTTCAAAATTCCTCATTATTCATTATTTCCCATCTTATCTTGAATTTGTGCTCTCTAGCTCCCTGTTATATTGTGACCCTGCCACAAACATCATAACAACCAAGTCAACCACAACATCTTAGTCAACATATTCAAACACGTGGACGTGAATCAGACATGGGGACGATTAGCCAAATGTAGAGAACAGGCCTCAACTGACTCAGAAGGGGTGTTGTAGTGAACTCACTGGAGGCAGCCGGTCTGAGCGTTGGAGCACTCGATGTACTGCCGCAGAGCCAGACGAAACTCCTCCACCTCCTCCTCCAGCACCGACAGCTGCCTCTGAACTATCAGGATGTGCTGGAGGACAATACAGAAGAAGAGAAGAGAAGAGAGGAGAGGAGAGAAGAAGAGAAGAGAAGAGAAGAGAAGAGAAGAGAAGAGAAGAGAAGAGAAGAGAAGAGAAGAGAAGAGAAGACCATCAGAAAACAGCAGGCACTAAAAAACATATTTATATAAGTGTGCAGAACTCTTCTTGGATCCGTTTTCTCTACCAAGTTTTCTCTACAAGATCTGATTAAAGATTTATTATTATGTTCAGAATAGTCACTATTAATGATATGCAAAGTAACAACAAGCTACAAATAAATACAAAAATGAGCACAAACAACGCAAAGTGAGACAGTTGATCAGCTTTTCTTTCGTGTATTTCAAATGTGTCTTAAGCTCACCAAAGCTGCATTTATTAATTAAAAGAACAACAGCAATAATAGAGTACATTTTGTAATTGTATTACATTTTTAACTGTTTTCTATAATACACTTTTAAAAATGCTGGGTTCAACACCTTTACTTCATGTTGTCCAAACACAAATTAATTAAGTTAACCTATTAGGTTTTGCCCATTTAAGTGGATTGAACATAAAACAATTAACTTGTCCCCTTTAAAAAAACTCAAGAACTGTGTTGAGTCAACTCATTTTAAATAAGTAGTTTGAACAACCAGCAAAAATCATTTTTTTGAGCAAATTTTTACAAAAGACTCATTTTTCAGCATCATTTTTCTAGTGTCACAGATCCTTCAGGAAATATTTTAACATGCTGAGTATGCCCAATAGACATTTATTTTTATTATCAGTGTTGAAAACTGTTTGAAAATATATATTTTTCTAGATTAAGATGTGTTCAGCCCCAGGACTGTATTAGTGACAAGTTTAGTTACAAGTTACTCTCAAAAATCGACAGTTTAGCCACTAAAATGCCCCATAATTGACTATAATAAGGCACTATAATAAGGCTACTAAACTATTACAGCTTTTGCAATTTAAGTCAAACAAGAAGATTTATAAAAAAAGTGACAATCTGCAGCAATCAGCAGCTTTTTACACGTTTCTCTGCAGCTCAAAGTTATAACCAATCGTTCCCATTTCTGGTGAGTTTATCAATGCAGTAGCCAATCAGAGTCGTTTAGATTAGTCTCTGCTGTAAATGATGGAGTTTTGTTGTGCACTTACATTTATTGAATGAATTCTGCGCTAAACACAAGGTAAGAAATTCATTTGGCAGCTTCAGAGAATAACAGGAATATTATTCTATTTTATTTTATTCATTTATGTTGATAAACTGTGCTCAATTAACTTCATGGATCATCATAGGTTCTCTGTTTATACAGAACGTGACGAGATTCAGGAATATTTTTTTAGTTAGGTTAGGTTAGGATAGTTAGGTTGATGAGGTCAATACAAAAAAAGAACGAAAGCCTAAAACTTCCAGCCATGCTTCTGTGACTCAGATCAGAATAAAAAAGGAAACCCTTCAGGTCTTAAGTGTCAGGTAAAGTCATGAATACATGCGTCACAATCACTGCTTTTTAAAAATACAAAAGTTGACAGGTAAATGAGGGCTGAAGGCAGTGCAAGATCTCACCCTGTGGGAAATGCTGACCTCTTTACTGACCCTGTGCTACTGCCATCTCACATCTCTCACTACAATAGACCAATACACACAAATAGACAAAACTGCATTTTGCTTTAATATGATGAGCCATTTAAACATTTAACTAAAATTATTCGACGGCTTCTACTTATTCATTAGATGTTAGCGCTATTTCATCACACGAGTAATTATTGGACACTAATACTTATTTATTAGATACTTATTCGTTAGAAAGTAGTACATATACTTGTGCATACTCATAACATACTAGTATCTATATATTTTAGGAGTGATTTGTAATCATTCTACTCTTTTAAGTGAAAAATGGCTATTGACTTCCATGGCGATCTGTCATATGCATATTTTTTACCACAGTGTTTCTCAACCACATTCTTGGAGGACCACCAACACTGCATGTTTTGGGTGTCTCCTTTGTCTGTCACACCTATTACAGGTCATTTAGTCTCTGCTAATAAACTGATGATCTGAATCAAATGTGTTTGGTTAAGGAGACATGAAAAATGTGCAGAGCTGGTGGTCCTCCAGGAACGTGGTTAAGAAACACTGTACTAGGAAATATCCAGTAGTATTTTTTATAGTAGCACATATTATTACTTACTACTTAATCTTTAAAAACTAGTTTTTATTTGTTACATACTTGTACTAGTTAACTAGGCAATTGCATATATTTAATTAAAATAATACATATACATTATTTGCCAGTAGTAGATAATAGTACAAGTTTATTAAATACCAGTACTTTTAAAGATGTTATTAGTAAGGCTTTTTATTTTACCAGAAAGCTGTTTAAAGGTACTAGTGATTGTCACGGTCACCAGCAATCCAGCCTGTGCAGATCGCTGAAGAACTACAAACCTGCCACTTTAATGAACTACATATGCCATCATGCACTTCACTCACACATCTGATCCAGATCCCACTTCATTGCAAACACACACAGCTGAAGCAGCTCAGGACTAATCAACTGGACTATAAACACAGCACACACATCATGGCTGAGTCTTGTTTATCTGTATTGTGAGCATTACGATGCGTTTTCCTTTGCCTTGCCGTGTTTGACCCTTGCTTTGTTCTTTTGTTTACATTGTTTGCCCCCTGAACTGACCATTCACCTGTTTATGACCACGCTCTGGATTTCTCTGCATGTACCTGTCTGTTCCCGTTCCAACCATTGACTGTAAGACAATTCTCATAAATAAATCTGCATTTGGATCCTCACCTTTGTTGCCCAGCATCCTCACGTCACAGTGATAAATAGTACTAATGATCGTGATAAATATCAACTTGTTTCTAATCAATAAGCACTTGTACATATTTAAAAAGTTTTTGTGAAAACAGTTTGCCATAGTTTCAAAGTCTTTGTGTGCAATTGTGTGTCCTATTACATAACATTCCCATATTTACCTGCTGAAAAAATGAATGTCTAGTACAAAGAGTGTCCTTTACTAGTACCCTCAAATGAAGGATATCTTTGAACACAATCCATCATATTTACATAAAAAAAAAAAAAAAAAAACTGAAGTGAGACCTGAATGATAAACGAACCCGATGAAATGATTCAGATGCATTAGCCATGCTGAAATTGTTATTCCACGCATACAGTGAATGTCACGGTCTGTTTGGATAAAAGACAAATGACAAACTGATGAGACAATTTAACTTGAGCCATGAAATAGAGCTTCGTAGACCATGCAGAGATAAACGACTCCTCATTAAGATGTACGAGAGTATCTGAATGTAATAAACTTGAAATATTGCTCATTATAAATCCAGAAAACAAAATCCAGGATTGATCGCTGGTTTGTTTCTGCACAGAATCGTTTATGGGAGCATGGGAGTGTTATTTGAAAAAGGAACTGCTCATTTGTGTGTCATTTTCTGCTTCAGCATGTGGTATTGTGTCTGTATCGGCACTCATGCATTACTGTGTTTACAGCCGGTCTCTGCAGGGGTCTCTATTCACAAGCACAGAATCACAGACACGCAAACCGCCTATTTAAAGTCCATCGACAACATCTTGTGTGCCTGAGAGAAAAGCTTTCTGAAAGTGCTGTGCAGAAAAGATGGCAGAGCCAAAGAAGAGGGGAAGAGTGATAGACGGAGGGAAAAAAAGGAAATGAAAAAGAATAACTTGGAAGTATTTTTTTCTTGATCCCGCTGTTTCCTAGACGACAGGCGACTGTGGTTTCTGAGAATACGGTGATCGACAGGGTGAACATAAATGACTTACTGATTTGGTGGAGCTTTCCAAAACCTCTTCCTCCACCGGCTCCAAACGCAGCTCCTGAGAAAGAAACACGGTCTCAGTTTCATCTCGACAAACGTTAGGATGACATTTTACCCTAAATTAAAAGATGTGACCCTGGACCACAAAACCAGTAATTAAGGTCAATTTTTTGAAAATTGAGATTCATACATTATTTGAATAATTAAGCCTTACATTGATGTATGGTTTGTTAGGACTGGACAATATTTGGCTATAAATAATATACATAACTATTTGAATATCTGGAATCTGAGGGTAAAAAAAAAAATTTGAATACTAAGAACTTGTTGTCTAAATTAATTTATTAGCCATGCATTTTATTAATTAAAAATTAAGTTGTGATATATTTATGGTAGAATATGTACAGAATGACTTTTTGGAACATGATCTTTACTTAATATTCTAATTCATTCATTCATTTTCATTTCAGCTTAGTCCCTTTATTAATCTAAACCACACTGAACTGAACTAAACTCTGAAATCTGGACTTTACTAGAACTTGTTAAGCTGCTTTGACACAATATACATTGTAAAAAGCGCTATATAAATAAACTTGAATTGAATTGAATTGAATCTGGGGTCGCCACAGCGGAATGAACCGCCAACTTATTCAGCATATGTTTTGCGCAGCGGATGCCCTTCCAGCCGCAACCCATCACTGGAAAACACCCATACACTCTCATTCACACACATACACTACGGCCAATTTAGCTTACCCAATTCACTATAGCGCATGTCTTTAGACTTGTGGAGGAAATATATATTGTTTTATTATTCTGCATAATAACTGAGAGTGAATGTTCAGTTTTTTGTCATGTAAAGAAAGGGGTCATTTCATAGTCTTACAAAGCCAGATTCGTATGTATCTATAATCTCAAATATGCTATTAAAATACAATCAAACTCTCATAACAGTGTAATTTGAATGACTACATCTGTTGAAATGACGCCATTCAAATATGTAAACATGATCATACTGTGGTGATCAGATGTTTTTCAACTGCTGTCATTCTGTGTTTATTTAGTCAGTGAGAGGAAAGAGTGCAGCACATGCAGTATCAACATCTAAACGTTGCTCTCAGCACTGTGGATGGTGTCTGGATGTTCATATTCAGTTTACTGATGCAAAGGTATTTACTATATTTTATATTGTGTGTGTATTATGCATGTACAGTGCTCAGTATAAATGAGTGCACCCCATTTTGAAAATGTATATTTTTATCCATTTCTCTGTGAATATAGGTAATATATTTTGGTTCATTTGAACAAACCAGATTTATTAAACAGATATATTTATTGAAATAATAAAGTTACCAAACATCTTTAGAAATAAAAAATATAATACATTTAAATTCATTAAAATCATTCATAAATATATATTTTTTTAAATCAGCAAAATTTTATATATATTTTTTTGTTTCTCTTGATTTTGCTCTTTTTAAAATTTGTATTTAACATTTTTGCCTAACATAAATTTGCGCTACTAACTTTCAGACCTTTATCGTAAGTTATTTTGTAACCGTCAACTTATCCAGCATATATTTTACGCAGCGGATGCCCTTCCAGCTGCAACCCATCTCTGGGAAACATCCATACACACCCATTCACACTCATACACTATGGACAATTTAGCCTACCCAATTCACCTGTACCGCATGTCTTTGGACTTGTGGGGGAAACCGGAGCACCCGGAGGAAACCCACGCCAACACAGGGAGAACATGCAAACTCCACTGTATTTATATTATGTATATTTTATATTCGCATGAGCGCTGGCTGCAGTTCACTGAATGGCCAATGTTCAGTAACAAGGGTTATTTGCAAAAAGAGAACATATATTTCTCTTATATAGAGATATAGAGATATATATTTTTTAAATCGCCAGAACATCTTCTTGACAGTTTTGGTGAGATTTCTCCTCACATGAATTTGATGGCTTGAAGGAAGAGTGATGACAGACAGAACAAAGTCATTAATGAGACAGAAATCATGTGTGTAGCCTGTTGCCTTTTTCTCAAGACGGTCGATCAGCTTTTGCAGCCTGTTGACCTGTGTTATCCACTGGTTGTCCTCTTCATACAGACCTGCAGAAAGAAATACAGTTCTCTCACCCTTTTTTAACTGAATTGCTCAAGCATCCTGTTGAATCAAAGCCAGGGATAATTAACGGGATATTCTTTCATTTAAAGTTCTTAAAGGGATATTTCACCTAAAAATCTAAAAAAATTCTGTCATCATTTGCTCACCTTTTGCTTGTTTCAAACCTTTATGAGTTTCTTTCTTCTGTTGAAAACAACAAAAGATATTTTGAAAAATGTGACCACTGACTTTCATAGTATGTGCCCAGGCCTACATTTTTGACAACCAAGAAGTATGTACCCTGGGCTACGTGTGCTTGCAGTATTTGTTTTCATAAGTATACTAGAGGCACAGTGTACATTTTTGACAATCTCAAATACGTTACCGGGGCATGTTTTCTCATCCGTGTCATTTCTCATTAATCCACCACAGGTTACTGTGTACATTTCTGACAATCTCAACATCCTTCTCAATGTCCATGAGAGAAGCCGGTCGGCTTGTCGTGCATTATATATCAGCTTGATATGGACTGACCCACCCATCCGGTAGTGTTTTGAAAAACAAAATAGAAGAGAAAGTCATCGCGACCACTTGATTTTACCATAGTATCACACAGCTTTTTTGGGGTTTTGTTTTACCTGGTTTCTGGAATCGTCTATCTCTGGACTCCGCTCTGCTGCGCAAGTCTGATGCCGCTTGCAGTGAGCCACCGAGCAAACCAGTCACGCCTGAAAAGCCCTTGATACAGAGGTAACACCCCAGCAGTACTGCCTCATGTAATTTGTTTTACATGCAGAATGCAGCCATTATGTACCCTGGGGCATATATTTCTTGGTTCTCAAAAATGCACCCCTGGGCACATATTTCCCAAATAAACCCAGGTCCGCTCTGCCTCCCAAGTCTGACACCATTCGTAGTGAGCTGAGCAAACCAGTTATGCAGGAAAAGCTGTCCATACTGAGGTAAGTAGTCAGCATTACTGCCCCATTAGCATTAGTTTTACACACAAAACATTGTTTACATTGAAAAGCATTGAGTCGTTTTACTCTACACATGCACAAGATTAAACAGTTGTTGGTCGCTGCACCCGCTGCTATGGATGGACCTCCAAGTCAGTGCTGCATTTTCATAAAAGATTTAAGTTTAGAAGCTTACTAAATTTATACACAGTTATGTTATTTCTGTTGTTAGGAGAGGGTTGGGCTCACTGTTTGAAAGTTTAATACGCAGTCTATTATGCTTATTTTGTACTTTATTACAAGAAGCTTTTCAGTTCTGTAGCCGATTGTGACAAAACACTTCTGCCTGTTCAAAATAAACAGAAAAAGCAAGCACTGGGGATTTGTTGCTTATTCCTGTTGTATCGTACCCGTGTTGAACCATGACCCCAAAACCAAGGTACATACCGAAGTGTGACTTCAGTGTACTGTTATACCCCTAACGAGTACATATTTCTCGGTTCTCAAAAATGTAACTCTGGGCACATTCCCAATGAGCTTGTGTCACATTGAAGTCAATAGTTACAGGTTTTCAGCATTCTTTAAAATATCTTCTTTTGTGTTCAACAGAAGAAGAAAGTTCATAAAGGGCTGGAACGACTTAAAGGTTGAGGAAATAGTGAGTAAATTTTCATCTTTTAGGTAAAATATCCCTTTAAGGCTAAACAAAATCCAACATGGTACAAGCAAGTTTCACCTAATAAAGTTACCAATGATTGTATGCATCCAAAATTCAAAGCAGACATGAATTAAATCTACCAAAATGTATCAATAAAATAATAATAATAATAAAAGACTATCATGTATGAAATACACCCTTTTCCTCTTTACCAATACTTATTATACTTTATTACTCATTTATTTGAAAAATGTCTACAAGCTATGTTCTTACCCTGCAGTCTATACTAATGTTTGTCATACAATCCCTCCCATCTAAACCTGTCTCCCCATCTGCTGTCATCTGCTTGACCACTGTGTGTGTGTATGTGGCCTTTCTGTCCTCTGGAGCTCTGAGGCTGAGAATAATCACCTGAATTGACAAGGTTGAGGAGTGGGTTGTTCGGAGACAAGCTGTTATTCCTTTGAAGTCTTCGATTAGATCTCCTTCCGGACCACTGAATGGGCAGAACCTCTGGCTTCAGCGGCCCTTGTCTGCAATCCAGACACAAAAAACACACAGCACAGATGCTCTTCTCATTATTAGCTTCTGATTAGTCTGCCTAGGGTACTAAAAGCAGAAATAACAGAAACCATTAATATCAGGAATGGACGACTGATAAATATCCTACGGAAGGTTAACACAAATCAGATTCAGTGACAGCTTGTCAGAGGAGGCAAGGGGAACATTAAAAGTAACATTTATTCACACATAACAAAGAAGTAATTCATTTATAATTGTATTCTTCGACTCATACAGTATTTTTTAAAATATATTTTCAAAAAACAATTGAAATATAAAAAGTGGCCCAAATATGCTAAAATACATATTAAAAAATATCTTTATATACATGTAAAATGCCTAATTAATAAAAATGCCTTTGAAAGCTTTTCATTTCATTAAATTATCTTATTGCCAGAACAATTTTGCAGAACAATTAAAATCTTATTAAACTATTAAAGTATGTTTTGATTTTTAGATTCAAGAGATAACCAGGATAGTTAAAATTGAAGAAAACATCTCTTTTCTATTTACTAAAAAAGTGGACCAAATACTGAGCCCTGATGTATGCCCTTTTTCACAAATAAAGAGATCAGATTTTCTAACTTGAATTGTAACACATTGTATTCTACTATAATCCAATTTGTATATTATTTTAGGTAAAGTTATTGTAATTGTATGTTTTTATACATTTTTAATATAATTTTTCAATATTATTTTAAAAATAATGTATTTTAGCACAAACAATTTTAGTTTCATGGTTTTAGTTTTAGTTAACTATAATGACCATATTACTTATGACTGCTTACACAAGTTAATTGATAAATAAAAATAAAAGAGAAATACATACATAATTATTTAATTAAATAAATGCATTTACTATTAAGTTTAAAATAACACATTAATACATTTTGAACTGTTAATATTAAATTATTATTTATAAACATGTTTTACATATGTATTTTATTATTTAAAATATTATTCTGAAATATAAATAATAAATATTGTTACAAATGCTAATATATTATAGATTAGTTCAAAGTTTAAAAAAAAAAGAATAATTATAATCCTAAATTATACATCTTGAACCTTAATTACAAATCGTTTTCACAAGAAATGCTAAGGAACACTTTGAATCAGTGAAATAATATTATTGTAAAATATACTTTAATAGTTGTGTCCCCAACTGGTGTCTTCGTTTTCTGAGTAACAGTTTCTCTCCTAGGCTGATCAATGTTCATATGTGAATAAAAGCCCAAATTAAATCTGTCCATCATATAAAGCAATTATGTTACTGAATCTCTTACTACAAACATTAAAATACTACAAATGTAAACCATCTGCACAAAGCATCCTTCTGCAAGAGTCTGGCAAGCATGATTTACTTTGCAGATTTTAATTAGTAGCATGAAGAGCAGGACAGAAAGGTCTTGTACAATCAAAGTGATGTTGAAGCACTGTGTTGTGATGGTGCATGAAAATGTTGAAACATTATTTGCATGTGAATGCATTGTTTCTGCTAATCCAATTCATTTACATGCAATGTATAAATTGTATTAGCATTGGCATTTCAGCGTTCTCTGTAGTGAAAAGCCCTTGATGATGTAGGAATATGACACTTTTAAAACCAATGACCACTTTTATTGTTCATAGAGGGATTTTAAGAACCCTAAAACACAGTAATCTAATATCCTCAAAAATTCTATTGAGGCTTTTTTAGCATTTTTATTAGAGCTAGTTTTTTTTCTTCTTAAAATGCTTTATTGTTTACACAAAAGAAGAATGTGTATTGATGATGATCCTCACAAAGCCAATTTATGGTGATACAAGACTATTAAAGTTTATTTGTGCAATAATGACCACCTGATTGTACATCACTCCTCATTTTTATAATAACTGTAAGCCATTATCCATCAAGGTGCCTTAACTCGATAGTGAGAGTGAACAATATAACAGTAAATCTAATTATATTGTTCAGCTGTTCTCCAGCATAACAGGAATGCTGCATCTATTTTTAACTCGGGGACAATGAAATAAATGTAGGCAGGCAGGTGTCAGAATTAAAGCTCAGTTGGTTGCTCATTATCCCTAAAGACACGTACATCCTGAGGGGAGCTTTACCCTCCATGGTTAAAAATGGCTCACAACGGCATCAGCACCCAAAAAATTGCAGCAAATGAATCATCCAGAAGCACAAAGGTGATTAAACATCCCCTGTAATGCCTCAAAATGAGCATTTTTTTTGTCAATATGTGACATAATTTCAATTGAAGCATGAAGAAAGTGTGGAATGGCAGCACGGTGGCGCAGTGGGTAGCACAATCGCCTCACATCTAGAAGGTTGCTGGTTCAAGCCCCGGCTGGGTCAGTTGGCATTTCTGTGTGAAGTTTGCATGTTCTCCCCGTGTTCGCGTGGGTTTCCCCCACAAGTCCAAAAACATGTGGTATAGGTGAATTGGGTAAGCTAAATTGTCCATTGTGTATGTGTGTGAATGAATGTGTATGGATGTTTCCCAGTGATGGGTTGCAGCTGGAAGGGCATCCGCTGTATAAAACATATGCTGGATAAGTTGGCGGTTCATTCCGCTGTGGTGACCCCAGATTAATAAAGGGACTAAGCCGAAAAAGAAAATGAATGAATGAATGAATAAGAGTGTGGAATATTGGCCAGCTCCTTACCTTTTTTAAAAACAGTCCGTTGCATTTTGTTCTAATCACAGCTCTCCCAGTAAACGTTGTTGAGCTAAAGTGTGTCTGACTCCTGACAGCCACAGTCTATAATAGTTATGTTGAGTCTGTCGGTTTCTGTGCTTTAAAATGCACCATTCACTGCTGTATTCAGATGGATCCGATATGTTTTGTGATCTGTGTCAAGTCATGTATATGATATACTCTGTTATTATGTTTCTTGGCTAAAGCAGACTGTGTGTGTTCATGCTGCAAGGGTTTGTGTGACATTAACGAGAATCCCGATTTCATCAAAGACTATGCAATGCACAAGACACGCCACTCGTATAGTTTTGAATGGGAAAAAATGTAACGTCAATATGGCCGCTTTAGTGAAGGAAGACTCGCCTTTAAGTAAAGGAGTCAATTATCCGTCGCTAAAGGCTGACAATTCTCTGGGGGTGGGTCTCGGTCCAGACATGTGTTTTTATGCCAGTATTGTCAAACAGATCTCTGTGTATGTGCGGCTGTAGTTCTATGTAGTTCTGTGGCTTTAATGGCGAAAGCACTGGGGCACGTGGAGGGGTGGTCAGGGGATTGTTGATAGCGGTTGATAGATATTGGTTTGCACAGGGTGGGAATTATACAGTGACGATCGGGTTTTTTCAACTTTTTTGGTTAAGTTAGTTTGTGTAATACATGCTTCAGTTTATCAAATTTATGTATTTATCTAAATTACATCTAATTTATTAATAAAAATGTATTTAAGCATATTTAAGTTTCCAGTGTTGTGAGGGATATTTAGTGTATTCTGCCCTACAGTATCCTCTGATTAGTTCATTTAAAAGTTACTGTAGGTCAAATTATACAAACTAAGCATCTAATTTGACTTTATTTTTAGGTTGTATGCAGAAACAAAGTCCTATTTTATGAGTCTTATATATTGTTTATATTGTCTTTTGAACACTTACGATGTCTGTCGGTGGTCTACATCTGCAGTTTCAGACTGTTGAATGAATATTTTCCACAGTGGTATGAACCATTATAGGGGTGATCAAATGTGTATTTATATTATCTATTATTTTAATTATTAATATTATATTAAACTATTTCTCAGTATTAAAGGGCTGACCTCCTTTACCTCTTGTTTTGACGTCCTTTAGGGGAGATCAAGCATTAATTAGGGGGGTCAATCTGCCACCACCCCCCTCCCCAGCCCCCTTGTAATTCGCACCCTGGGTTTGCACATTTTTCATCAAAACTGACAGCACTGCATACAGTCGCATATGCGGCAATAACATTCTGACCAGGCTGTGGATTTAAGCTAATAATATTGTAAATAATGTTCAATTTCTTACACAGACTGATTATTTCATTTCATAAGTACTAGTGTGTTACCAGGAGCCACACTCAAAAAATGATTACTGCTGCTTGTTCAAACTACCTGTTTAAAATGAGATGAAACAACACAATTCTTGTAATTTTTTTGGCAAATTTCTTTGTTTTATGTTCAGTCCACTTAAATTTGTAAACATTAAGCTGACATAAGCATTTTGTGTTGGGACAACATGAAGGAATTGTGTTGGTCCAACTATCTGGTTAAGGGATTTGTATTTCCCAGCATGCTTTGCGTGGGATTGAGTTGAGAGAAGGAAATGTTGACAATAAAAGTAATCTTAGGAGTTTAAAATTATTAGAAAGACTTGTTAGAGTTTAATCTTCACTTTAGTTGGAAGATTTAGAAGATTTTCATGTAATGCTTTGAGTTTTGAGAATACCACCTTGCAGAAGCACCCATGCTTTTGGGTGTTGGCAGCTTAATTGGCAAAAATGCAGTTTGTTGCTTTGCTCAGTGAGAAATAATTGTCCTAAAATTAGTTCTGAGATCTGTCTCAATCCACTATGTAACTCATGAAATTTGCTTAAAATGGTTGAGTGCGTGGCTATTGATTTAGACTGGTTTGTATGTGTTTATTTTTCATCTAAAAAACCTATCGCCATTTACTGCCATTATGTGTATCACCAATGACCAAGTTTCAGCTCAGAACCTTCTTTAATGTTCTACTGAAGAAAAAAGTCACCTATATCTTCACTCAAAAAAATACATTTTTGCTAGTTGTTCAAACTACTTATTTAAAATTAGCTGAATCAACACCATTCTTGAAGTTTTTTTGGGACAGCTTATTTGTTTTATGTTCAATCCAATTAAATTAGCAAAAGTAATTAGGTTAACTTAATCGATTTGTGTTGAGATAACATGAAGGACTTGTGTGGAACCCAGCATTTTTGCAGTCTTGGATGACCTGTGGATGAGTAAATTAACAGGAAATTTTTAATTTGGGGTGAACTATCCCTTTAATAGCTTTTGCACTAAAATATAACATATTACTTTCTTAAAATCAAGTGTTTAAGAAACCCACAGAATTATTTTTTTGTAGTTAAGGGACTGATTGCAGTCGGGATTTATTGAGGGATAATTCCCATAAAGCTTTGGTTTTACAGAGGGACTTTAAAACTCATCCACACACCTGCAGGAACCCAGAGATCAGATCTGACACACACAAAAAATGCTCTCTAGAAATCCACCACCTCTTATATTAGCCAAATTATAAAAATGAGGCGCTGTGAATAACAAAACTGCATCATCTAGCAACAGTGCTGGGTTTCTAATAGCTGGTAATGGTCTTCTTCACACAGTGAGATGAAAGCGGTGCTGTGAATGGGGTTCAGATTTATGCTCGTCTCCCTTGTTTCATCCCTGTGTGCAGCTCTGCTCCTCAGAGAGCCGGACTCCACGCTTCAGACGGAATAGAGAATGGGCCGCACTATTTCAATTTGCTCTGGCCACCAGCCACTTTCAGCACATCTAACAGTGGGAATCAATCCCTCCTGACCGACACACACAATGAGCCGGCCGGATAACCGTCTCCAAGCCTTTAGGCTCAATATGCACATAGAAAACACTAATGTTATGAAACCTCTTATGATGATGTAAGAGGTTACATGTGTGTAGGCATGTGTGTATGACATGCAAAGGTATGCTCTGTGCTTAGAGAAATGGCTTTAAATGGGTATTTCAGTCAAAGATGGAATTCTGTCATCATTTGTTCACTCTCTAGTCATTCCAAGACTTTATTTTTTGTGAGGAAATTAATTTTAATCCTTCTCTTATCCAAGTAATAAAACTACATTGAACATCATGCCTTTTTACATTTTTGAAAGAAGTGTTCTTAAAGGGTCAGTTCACCCTAAAATGAAATTTTGCTGTTAATTTATTTGAAGTATGGGTGATTTGTTATTTCATTAGCACATTGAAAAAATATTTTTGACTGATTTAATGGTCCTTGATGATTCATAAAATGCAAACCAACAGCTATAAGTTTAGATTTAAAAAAGAAAATCTAAATGTACAGGTAAAACAAAATTAGTACGTGTAGCTCCTGACAATATGAGGTTTTCAGAAGTTAAACAATTACTTTGTACAAGAAATAAAGCCTATTCACATCCATTGTTTTAAACTAGCTGAGTCAAGTAAAACTGTCAAATTATTAGCTATAGTTTGGTGGACTATGTTTCACAAATTAGGATTGGTATGTTTGCTTGTGACGTTTATTAAATATAGACAGGTTTGTTCACATATGATGGAAAGGCGCAGATCCAAGAAACTAAAGTGACGAGCTGTATTGATCACAGACAGTCTGTAGGTCAAGTAATTAAAATTACAATCCAATTAAATTGCAAAAGGAGAATCAATTCAAAAGGAAATAAAAATTAATTGTTTGAAATTTCCTTTTTTTAACTCTGAAATGCAAATAGTGTCATCATTTACCTCGTCATTTCAAACTTTGGATCACAAATGGAGATATATTTTTTCAACCAATCATTAATTTCTATAACAAATTTCACAGAAACACACACATATCAACTGCACCACAAAACATTCAACAAACGCCATAAAACTAAGAACAATTAAAGTCTACAGAGAAAAGATTATTTTTCAGCCTATGTTTGAGTCACAGGATTTATTTTAATCAAATATTAATAAGAGATTTCTGTCCTTTCACTGTAATTCTATTCAACGAAAAACTCTGGCACTTGAAAACTTTTATTCATTTATTCATTTTCCTTCGACTTAGTCCCTTATTTATCAGGGGTTGCCACAACTATTTCAGCATATGTTTTACGCAGAGGATGCCCTTCCAGTTGCAACCCAATACTGGGAAACACCCATACACTCATTTACACACAAACTCATACACTACGGCCAATTTAGTTTATTCAATTCACCTATAGCGCATGTCTTTGGACTTGTGGGGGAAACCAGAGCACCCAGAGAAAACCAACGCGAACACAAGGAGAACATGCAAACTCCACACAGAAACTCCAACTGGTCCAGCCGGGGCTCGAACAACCTTCTTGCTGTGAAGCGACAGTGCAAACCACTGAGTCACCGTGCTCCCCTGAAAACTTTTATAAAGGAACAAAATATTTTTTATAAAAAAATGAACCCATGGCGCAGTGGGTAGCATGATTGCCTTACAGCAAGAAGGTCGCTAGTTCGAGCCTCGGCTGGTTCAGTTGGCATTTCTGTGTGGAGTTTTCATGTTCTCCCCGTGTTGGCGTGGGTTTCCTCCGGGTGCTTCGGTTTCCCCCACAAGTCCAAAGACATGCGGTATAGGTGAATTGGGTAAGCTAAATTGTCTGTAGTGAATGAGTGTGTGTGGATGTTTCCCCGTGATGGGTTGCAGCTGGAAGGGTATCCGCTGCATAAAACATATGCTGGATAAGTTGGCGGTTCATTCTGCTGTGGCGACCCCAGATTAATAAAGGGACTAAGTCGAAAAAAAAATGAATGAATGTGAATCAAACATTTTAATCCAAGTCATCCAAAGAGACAAATTCACTTTATATATTCATTCATTCATTTTCATTTCGGCTTAGTCCCTTTATTAATCTGGGGTCGCCACAGCAGAATGAACCGCCAACTTATCCAGCATATGTTTTACGCAGCGGATGCCCTTCCAGCTGCAACCCATCTCTGGGAAACATCCATACACACCCATTCACAGTCATACACTACGGACAATTTAGTCTACCCAATTCACCTATACCGCATGTCTTTGGACTTGTGGGGGAAACCGGAGCACCCGGAGGAAACCCACGCCAACACAAGGAGTACATGCAAACTCCACAAAGATACGCCAACTGACCCAGCCGAGGCTCGAACCAGCGACCTTCTTGCTGTGAGGCGAACGTGCTACCCACTGCGCCACTGTGAGGCCCTCACTTTATATAATGAACAGATTTTATTTACACTTTGACATATGGGTTCTGAATGACACGAGGTTGAGAAAATTATGACAGAGTGTTCTTTTTTTTTTTTTAACTATGCCTTTAAATGTCTAAATATGTACTCTGTCAAAAGTCATTCGACCAAGATTAAGGTCAGAAGGGACTTGGCATGGCAGTGAAGTTGAGATATTTTGAGTGAGCCCATGGGATGTGAGTGAGGCTGTAGACTTGGTAGAGCCAGATTAGCGGAGACAAGATCAGTGAGAGACTGACTGAAAATGACTTGAAAGATAGAGAAATCTGGCCAAAGAGAGATATTCTTCAGCTTAGAAAGTAGCTGTGTTTCCATCTCCCTGTGTTAATGCTCATTTTGAAGCTATGAAATAACCCTTAATTTGCAAAGATTTGGTTTTTAATTTGTTTTTGACTTGTTTTTGTCAGTGATTTTAGATTTGTAAAGGGTTAATGCTAATAATGGGAGATGGAAAAACATTCGTCAAATAAACACTAACGCAGTGAGCATTACATACATGTGACTAATCAGCTGTTTCCATTATGCTTGCCTTGTGTACTGTTGGTTGCTAGGTTACCAATACTACTGTCTGCTGCTCTAACAACTTAATGAAAATACACTTCAAGAGTTCACACTTAGATATTGCTTGACACTATTAGAAGGTTTGGCATGTTGTCTTGGGAGAGAACTCTGAGCTCGGAAATAATTAAACCCAGGGCTCCCGCCTGGTCTAAGTATATAAGTGGGTCTGAGATCAGGTAGGTCTCGAGAGCTCCCCCTGGTGAAAGGAGAAAAAGGAGGAGATGGGGTGGAAGGGGGGATTCTTCCAAAACGAAGATAAGGCAGTAGGGCGAAATCGGTCTATTTATTGTAGGCTTGGATCAATCTGATTGGATTATTGCTGATTACTCCGTTTTACATGTTTATTCTGCTCAAATTTACGTTTATACAAAACAATATTTACAATATTTACTTACAGTTAAATTTTATGGGTTTCCTCCGGGTGCTCCGGTTTCCCCCACAGTCCAAAGACATGCAGTATAGGTGAATTGGATAAGCTAAATTGTCCGTAGTGTATGAGTGTGAATTGGTGTGTATGGATGTTTCCCAGTGATGGGTTGCAGCTGGAAGGGCATCCGCTGCATAAAACATATGCTGGATAAGTTGGCGGTTCATTCCGCTGTGGCGACCCCAGATTAATAAAGGGACTAAGCCGAAAAGAAAATGAATGAATGAATACATTTTATGGATGTCAAAATAATGATTAAATTTGCAACAGTCGGATTAAACAGTAATCGATTTAATCTTTCTATTTAAAATGAACGGTCACACTTTATTTTGATGGTCCATTTGTTGAATTTAAGTTACATTGCATCTACATGCCAACTAATTCTCATTAAATTATAAGTAGACTGTTAGGTTGGTGTTAGGGTTAGGGTTGGAGTTAGGGTTAGGGTATGTTGACATGTACTTGCAAAGTTTCTTATAGTTAGTTAAATGTCTGTTGAAGGAGCAGTATCAACAGATATTAAGCAGACAGTCTACTAATACTCAAATGGACCATCAAAATAAAGTGTTACCAAATGAACAATTATATCCAGTTTGACAACTGAAAATAATGTTAAACATTTTGCTTACAATAAGGTCTCTATAACATAATTTAATGCATTAACTAAGATAGACTAAGGTGCAATGTTTTTTAATAGCCTTTATTAATCTATTAAATTCTAAATGTTTTATACATATAGAACAAATATAACTAAAGGGCTTCAAACAGAGTCTACAATTGCCTCTGTTTTTACAAATAACTTCAGTAAAAGCTGTGTGTTTCAGTGATGCACAGTTATTACGTTAGACACACTCTGTCACCTGCAGAGGAGATAATGAGGTAATTTGAATTCACCAATTAATTAGGATGCGACTGGTTATATCAGAGCCGGTGTGGATTTTAAGAACACAGACAAAAAAGAAAAAAGAACGGTTTCTTTTAAAGCTCAACCTCAGCATCCGTCATTTCTTTAGGCCAGCTGCTCCAGCTCATTTTCTTGAGATCGTAAGGTGAGCGAAGCGGCACAGCTGCACACACACATACATACACACTCACATATTCACATGCTTATTCACACAACCATGCACAAACATGCAGAGTTATTTGTAGCATACAATCATCCAGGTGCTGGAACAAAACAGCTCATTTTGCATTCTCAATGGTGTGCTCTATAAAGATCTGACCCCCATGGTGGGTCATGAAGACCCTCCTCTCCACACAAATGCTGTGAGTCACAGACTAAATGAGCTGTAACACACATGCATTCTGTTTATTCAGTGACAATTTAAGCTGGCATCTGTCCCCTTTCTGCACTAAAACTTAAGGCTTGAGTTATCAGTCTACTCCTCATCTGGACTATTTAACAATTAATGCCTCTGATGCTCCACATATTCACTACCAAAGATGTCTGTGCCCAAAACATTTGTGTCTGTGCACAAGGTGCCATCTGCATGCATTTTCAAGAGTGAAATGCTGTGTTTTGATCGGTGGTGCAGAAGAAATGCCTTTGGTGCTTTGGGAGCGTGAATGCTTTCAGTATGTGGTCAGTGAAGTAATCTTATGTACAGACGAGATCAAAATTAGACAATTTTCAACATTTCTAGGTCACTGCTTAGTCCTGTTTAAAGTTATTCTAAATGGAGTAAAAGAGCAGTTTTTCCAAGCAGACCCGCTCCATCTGTGAAATATAAGGTGAACCAAGTAATGTTG
>CAIGQW010002378.1:3439319-3461627 GCA_903798125.1 Danio choprae
TGTGAATGTGTGTGTGTGTGTGTGTGTGTGTGTGTGTGTGTGTGTGTGTGTGTGTGTGTGTGTGTGTGTGTGTGTGTGTGTGTGTGTGTGTGTGTGCGTGTGCGTGTGCGTGTGCGTGTGCACAAAAAAAAGATTGTGCTACTTGTCCAAACTACTTATTTAAAATGAGCTGAAACAACACAATTCTTGAGATTTTTTGGGAGAACTTTTATGTTCAATTCACTTAAATTTGTTCAATTAACTTAATCGATTTGTGTTGGGACAACATGAATGAATCGTGTGGAACCCTGCATTTTTTTACAGTTTGTGTGTAGGTGAAAGAGAGTGAGCTTTTATTCATTTTATTTGTCTTTACTGTCACTTTTGATCAATTTAATGGATCTCAATGGACTTTATTTCATCTTACTGACCCCAGCATTTTGAACAGATGTAATGCCTAATTCATACACAAATCTTTTGTTCATTACTTAATTTGCATTCATTTGCAGTGGCCGGACATAAGGTGGCAGCTAAAAAGCTCAGTGTAGGTTTGTTTGCATCTAGACAACTGAATAAATACATACGAGCTAACCTAACACAACCACAAAATATCACTCAACACTTTTGCAAACCCTGAAAATCCCATTTCAAAATACATCTCAAACTGGAAGTCAGGAGTCTCTGTGTTTTTAGTTAAAGACAGGCCTGTGTGGCTATGTTATTTGTGGGCAGCACGTCAGTTTTTCTGCTCTAGAAATCAACAGCCACCTATATAATTATGTACCAAACATGTTCTGCCAGTATAAGAAAAGCTATTATTAAAGCTGAAAACAGCTCTCATCTAACAGGACTCTTCTGAGCATCCAGTAATGAAACAGGTGCTGAACAAGCTCACAATGAGGAGAGGAAAATCCAACACATCCACCGACACATGAGATTGAGACAGACAGACCTTTACAATAAACATCACCATCCAAGACCTCTTTAACCTGAGGATGTTTAACAAGCTGCGCACATCACATTTTGCTTTCAGTGCCTTTGCTTTTGGCCAACAATTTCAGCTGTTTACAGAGCAGTCAATCACGCAATCAATGCAAACTCTGTGCTGCGTGCAAAGAATATCTGTAGAGCTTTGTTTACTAATCAAAAACCACAGTTAAATCTTCAGAATAATGGTACTGATTGTGCTAATCATCCATGCATGTTAATTTTGCTCTGTGTAGCTTTGCAATTTAGGCCTGACTTTTTTTAAACTCACTCACTCTTTTCACTCTTTTTACTTTCCTTCAGCTTTTTCACAGTGGATTGAACCGTCATTTGGCACATGGTTTTACTGTCTGTCCTGTCGCAACCCAGCCCTGAGAGTGCACTAATACTGAGTTCCCACTACATCTTTTTTAAAATCATATAAACGCTATTGTTTTTACACTGCATGCCTACCTAGCAATCAATTGCTGCTGTATTCACATTGCATGATGGATCGGCAACAAGAAGATACACACTGCATGACTTTACTAAAGGAATTATTGCTGACAAATTGAATAGAATTCATTTAGATCATCCTAATCCTATAGCTACAGAATCGATATGCAATGTGCGCATCCGCAATAGTCACATCGCAGTATCTGCAATTTTGATTACAGTTGACTAGTAGCGACAGAACACATGTGATTTGTAGAGTCACCACAAAGTTTAACCATAAATAGAGTGAAAGTATATCATTGGCACGTGTTTTTAAGGCTGTGACTGTAAGAGCATTTCAAGAGAATTTAAAACATTTAGGCGCAAGAGATGGGATTATGACATTTGGAGGTGTAACAAAGATTAATTGAATAATGTTTACGATAAAGACTGTGTTATTTAACATTTGCATTTAACATTTTTATGACTTATTTCTATTTCTATTCTAACAAAATGATTTTACTTACCCCTCTGGTAGATTATTTTGCTTGTTTTAGGGAAACTTGTGAATACTATTAGACTCCTCAGAAAAAATCCTTAAATAGACCTATTCAAACCATCTGGTGAAATTGTATTCATATTGCAAAATATATCGCAGAAAAATTAAATATCGCAATGTCAGGTTTTTCCAATATCGTGCAGCTGTACCCTATATAATAATATATAACTGTTTTTTTAGGATTACTGCATAAATACTTCAGCTTAAAAACATTAAGTAGAAATGAAGAGTTTAGATGCAAAAACCTCTAAGTGCAGTCTGACATTTGCCTCTAAAATGAGCTTTTTTTCTCAGGCTGTTGTGTGTGGGTTCTGTAATTTTGCTCTTATAGCAAAGAAAAGGCGATTTTCGTTGCATTTAAAGTGAAATAACTGAACTAAGCAGAGAAAAATGCTAATTTTAAATGAAAATGGCAGATGCCACTTATAAGTATTTGCATCTGAACACTTCAAATACAAATGCACAAATGCTGTCTCTTCATTACAACAATTACTGTAATTATTTTCCATTGCTCTTGTAATACATTTAATACATGTCTAGTATAATGAAATTCATGTATGTCTTTCAATCCTGCCACAAATGGTGCAGTTACTGGTGCTGCATAAATCATGATAAATCCATGTTGTGTGACTGATTCAAGAACAATCCTCATGTAAACAAACGTAAACTGCTGCAAAAGCATAAACAACATATCAGACATGTTAACATTTAATTGAGACTCAATTGGTTGCAGTAATTATCATTCTTGTTGTATCTCCTGTCACTGTATTACATTATTAAATAAGATTTGAACTATTAACCTGTCAAGACTCCACCTGCAAAAATTGAAGGCACGGGATATTGGCTGGATGATCCAACATTCAAGCACCCAGAGTATACCGTTGAGAAGTGTGTTTTTTGTTTATAGTGGTGTCCTGAGGGCAGACAGCACTCGCACTACAGCAGCTGCTCTGCCAACCCACGTTATAAACACAATACTATCTGTTTCCATACAGCATCACTATCTGCTGCTGATCATGACCAACAGAGAGAGGAAAACATCTCAGAGGTGTGAAAGGAGAAAAACAGATCTAAGAAAATGCCTTTGTTATAACACCTTGTTTTTTCTTTATAACCACTTGTTAGCGCAAAATTTGTCACCTGAAGACAGCCTTTGTGGTCACAATAATCCAAAAGGCATTGGTTTGGTTTTTGTGGTTTTGGTTTGGTTTTCGTGGGCCGCTGTTAAGTACTTCACCAGCCATTCACCCAGACTACATATACCATCATGCCTTGTGCATGCATGTCTCAGCTCACCCTCTGATTAAAAATAGCTACAGGTCATTATCATTCATTATTATACACGGCTGACTGCAATACTAGATTCTGATTTGTCAGTCGCAGCATTTCATGGTATGTTTTAATTTTTGCCACTGGTCTTGACCTGTCACCTGTTTCTTATGTTATCAGTGAATAGACCTATGTTCACATCCATATACCTATGTCCACATTCATATGTACCTGTCATGCCACTATTTTTGACTGTTTGGCGCTGTCTTGTGAATTAATAATACGTATGTAGTCTATGTTCCAATGAACTGGTTTGGTTTCTGTCAGCGTTACGTTTTTGACAGTTTGGAGTCATCTTGTGACTGAATAATGCACAGGTTAGTGTATGCTCCATCAGCTATATTCAGCTGTTTTCGTTTTTGTCAGCTCTGCATTTGATTAAAGAATTAAACTATTATGGCTCAGAACAAATTTTTATACTTTGTTACAAGTAGCCGACCAATAAGCAGGATAAAGCACATTCAGTACGGTTGTTTTGGCCTTCAGTCTTATACAACCGCCCTTCTCTTCTTGTCAGGCTGTCGATAAACTTGTCAGGCTTTATTTTTTGATAACAACCTCCTGGATGTATTTTATCCCTAACTCAACTGGACTATATTAACATCACTCACACACATCAGTGCTGAGTCTTGTTAGCTGTTGCTGTACCACAAACCATTTTTTCCTTGGTTTTGCCTTTCCTGTTTTTTGGTCTTTGGACTATTCATCAAATTTTTGCTGCTTTCCGGCCTGTCTTGACCTATTGCCTGTTTCTTGAGTTATGCTGTGGATTACCTTTTATGTTGTGTTCGCTGGTGTTTGACCCCTGCCTGTTTTGACCATTCTGTTGTCACGCTGTTCCTCCATGTAACACATACTAAAACGTATTTTTCTAATGGTCATGAAATAAATTCAAATGTAGTACCTACTCGAGTAGATTTCTCATTTTTGGAGTGGTGATTAGCTGCCAGGATTGAAGAATTCAAAGTGATGTCAACAGATTATGCGCATTTCTTCACATTTATTCACGAGTATGAGTTGGATGAATGTGTTTCTTACCATTGTGGACCATTTTTTTCTGCAATATATTATTTCAAAATTCTTTCTTTAGTTTTCCAGATTGCAAATATTTTGTGTATTTTTGCCATTCCCCTGACAATTCATTATTCATTGACATATGAAAGATTCAAAGACTGCCAGGGTTTTTATTGCTTGTATAACTTTAGAGCATGTCTACAATATTGTCATTCATCATTTCTCTCTACTGCTTTGCTGTTCAGTTTTGTTTATACCATCATAATACAATCTTCTTACAATTATTTTGTGCTTTAATGCCCTGAAATATATTTGCGAAGGCTCACAATTGCTTAGTTATTTTAAGCATGCTGAAGCATTCAAATGTATTCTGCTCTTCTCTATCATTTCACAATATTTATTTCTCTCAGAGGTTTAATATTTGGGAACTGGGCCCTTGCCTTTAAATGAGAAGTCTTTTATTTTCAAATCTTAATGAACTTCTGGCACCAGTCAACATATCAAAACATTTAAACCACGCAGTCAAAAAACAAACATTTTGCACCATCTTGATGCAACCATTTCCCTTTCTGATAAATTTGTTTTTACTGCTCTTTTGCTCAAAGTAATGATGAAGGTTTAAGAACATACAATAAACCATAGATGCAAATGCCACCAGTGTTTCACAAAAACCTCTCCTTGAACTCATTAATGGTGTTTCACTCCTTCTGTCTGCCTCACATATCAAGGAGGCATAATGAAATGACACATCGCTGCCCCTCGTGCCCACCATTTCATCTCTGAGATGCTCACATGTATTAAGTGGCATGGATTCAACGCTCGGCAAATTCATTATCTGTGTGCACCAGCAGACAGAGTCTCAGTTAAGGTGAGACTCGGAAGGCAATAACATTTTTCTTTTTATGCACCTGTCAGTTTTGAGATTATGAGATTTTTGGCTTTTTATAGTGATTTTATTTTATGTAGGTAATGTAAAAAAACAACATCCAAAATACACTTTAAGTGTTTATTTAGTCACTTGTCAATAATAATAATATTTCCTTAAAATGAGTTTTATTTTTCTGCGCTGAGCCATAAATCTCCACTTAAGAAAAACTTTAATTCACCAAATTATCATATCTGCACTCTGAAGGTTTTTACAGAAAGTTATGATACTGCATATTTTGCCATATATATGCAACTTTTTACATTGTTAACTTTAAATGCAAAACAAAAGATAAAAAAACAATTCTGTCTGCTGTTTTCTGAATTTTGGAGTGACTAATATTATGGTCTGAATCAAATAATGCCTAATTTGCATATTTAAGCAACATTTTAGAAAGCTTATAATACAAAAAAAATGCTTGCAGTTAATGGGGACCTATTATGCAAAAATCACTTTTATAAGGGGTTTAAACACAGTTGTGTGGCAGCAGTGTGTGAATATAGCCAGCTTTTAATGGTAAAAATGTATTAATTCTATTTTTTATAATCTCACTTGATAAAATCAGTCTGCAGAAACACTTTATTTGACATTCTCCCTTTGTACGCGTCATCAGAGGGGGAAAGCCCCGCACATTAGTCTCTCCCTCATTAGCACAGGACCTTAGTCTTGTTTCAGATTTAGCCAACTATGCTGACATAGGCAATTTTAGCTCCACCCCCTTTTGAAAAGAGCACAATCTATTTTGAATTTTAGGTGACAGTAACCAAACTGGCACAATTAGGATCAAAGCCTAAAAAGTGCAGAGTTATAAAACATTATTTGTGGGGTATTTTGAGCATACGCACTCTAGGGATTTATATTAATGTTGTAAAAAGGGGCATAATAGGTCCACTTTAGTTCATTTTTGTGATTAATTAATTAATTTATTTATTTATTTATAACAACTAACACCTTGAGATGTACCATCTTGTTTCCAAGAGGGTGCCACAGTGTATCACAATTACAATTTTTTTATGTAATCAATCTACTGAGAATTATGACTGTTCACCTGCAGTGTCTTTTCTTAAATGGCTCATTGGTAACTAAAGCACGCATCTCATATCTGAGATTTCTTCAGACGGTCCGTGTGGACTGTGCTGATTACTGGCATCAGACACTCAGTCAGATAAACACTGGCGTTTAGTGCAGAATGTCAGAGCTGATAACAGCAGACAGCACAGGATGAGCGCCACAGCATGCAGCCAATAGCTCAATCAATACATCTGTGAGCACATCTTCATGTGTTTCACAAGACAAATCTCTTTTATGTGGCACTCAGCTGCATCTGATCTACAAACCATTTTAAAGATTAAAGACTGGGGAACAAGGCATCATTTACTAAAGATAATTACTGTCACCATCAATTATTGATAAGTAATTACTGATGATAAATCATATTATAAAAATAGAAGAACTCTTCATTTCAGAAATACACTGAAAAAAAAACCTCTTAAGATTTACTTTAAAAAATCCTCGTAGCAATTTGCTCAAACAAATTTCATGTAAATTTTACTATCTTATATCAGGTACAATTAACTTGTCAATAGCATGTAAAATTTACTTAATGTTTAACCTTACAATCCTAAATGAATGAAGTAAAAATTAATTATCTTTATTTTTGAGTTTATTTTTATTTAAATGAACCAAGTAATGTCCAGTTCTTGTTTTAGCAGAAGGAACATTGCTTTTATCAATTTAAATAATCTCATTAGTTAGTCTAATAATCTAATTAGTACATTTGGTGTAGCTTGGTTTAATGAAGACACACATTTCCACTTAAAATGTGTTTTATTACTTTATAATAAGTAAATTGAACCCAAGAGCAAATTTACTTTTAAAATGCTTACTGATCTCAGAGCTTGTGTTAGCACAGCTATGGCTCTCTGAGTGAAGCCTCAAACATTAATGCTGATAATAAAAATGCCAAGAACCAACTAATGAAGCAAGTCTTTCTCTCAAATTTAAACATCTAAGTTTGTTTTAATTTCCAAAATATTCCCCTCTTAATTCAATCCCATATTACTAGGTTTACGACGATTAGAAAATATTTAAATATTACAAGTAGATTGATATTAATGTTTAACTCTTTCCACTCATTTCATTTATTACATGGAGTAATTTTGTAAATATTAAATATTTACTCAGAAAATTCTAGTTATCCTTGACACTTAAAATTACAGAGAGAAAATTTTAATTTAGATTAAAATTTTCTGAGAGAAAATTTATTAGATTTGGAGATTAGGTGCTCTGGTTCCTCACACAGTCTAAAGACATGCACTATAGGTGAATTGGATAAACTAAACTGGCCATAGTGTATGTGTGAGATGTGAGAGTGTATGGGTGTTTCCCAGTACTGGGTTGAGGCTGGAAGGGCATCCGCTGCGTAAAATATATGCCTGAATAGTTGGTGGTTCATTCCGCTGTGGCGACCCCTGATAAAAAAGAGACTAAGCCGAAGGAAAATGAATGAATAAACGATTTTGAACGCGATTTTGCTTAACTTTTGCTTTGTTTATTCAGCTCCAACTGAAACATGAACGTCTTTGTTGACAAAATGTGCATGCAAATCACCTTTGATTAATTGCCCAGCCCTACATCTCAGTATTATTTTATAATAAAGGTTTAAAGGTTCTCTCAGTTTTGCAAACCCAACGAGTTCATTCCAGTGCATTCTTACATCATGCTTTTATTCTGCGATTTCATCTTGACAAATTAGAAATGTAGCATTTACACCCATGGTATAAACAAACGGAAATTAATTAGAAAAAAAAAATGAAAAAGTGCTTTATCTCATAGGCATCAAATGCAGCAGGCTGTGTGTCAGATAGATGTGATCTCTGTGATCTCAAACAGATCCATCTTGATCCACACTAACAGCTCCCAGAGTGCACAACAGGAACAGCTTTATTACGACCCACAGAAAATTATACACATATTACAGCCACATCAGGAGCCATGCTGAGAGTGATTAAGATAAGACTCTGACGGCCTCCAGGAATATATGCAAAATATAAATTTTAGTGCTTATATTTGACACGTATATACCTGCCCTTCTCTGATATGCATGAGACAGCGCCCACATAAATACACAAAGGTTATGCAGGTTCAAATATGCTTAGGTAATGTTGCTTTCAGCTGGAAGATGGAGAGACGTAGACAACAATTTTCATATGTCTGCTTTGCAATTCAGATGATGTCCGCTTTGTTGCAAGACAAAGTAGGAAGGCAACTCACCTTCTTGGTTTTGTCCATGGCTTTCAGTATAGATACGTTCAGGTCTTCCAAGGCAGCGAGCACATTTTCATATTCTCCAAGATGTTGAGAGAAGTATTCTGCGAGAAAAGTAGACTATTGATAAGATTATAATACATACACGATTTCATGAAAAGCAAATTCCATAAGAGCATTAAATATAATTTCGAAACAAATTAGCATTAGATAAAATATTTGATATTTTATAATATGCATAATGTACACATATAAAATGAATGTAATTTACACAAAAAAATCGAATATAATCAACAATGTCTTTTATAACTGGAGGTTTGTTGAAAGTAAACTTTTAAAAGTGTTTAACTAGTAAAAATGTAACTAGTAAACTAGTTCAAAGTGAATATGGGTTTTCTAATCTACAGCATTACCTCAAAATGACAAGGCACATTGTAAAAAATATCTGTAAATTAACAGTTTTCTGTACTTTTTGATTGCATTATGGGATTGCATTAGACCATGATCTTTCTTCCAACAACATTTATCTTTGAAAAGGTGACTTTTATTAAAAATTTTAATAGTTTAAATTGATATACTGTCTGGGTTGGTGTTGTAAACTACGGTACAAAATCCTTCCAATAAACTGCCAGTACATTTTCTGTTATTTTACAGACTTATTTTATATAATTTTTTATACATTATATTGTTTCAAACTACTAAAATATCAATAAAAGTCACTTTGTTAAACTGTAGAGTTGAATTTCAACATCAAATGTCGACAGAGCAGAGATCAAGATCCCATAATGCAATTCACAACCGTAAATAAACAGAAAACACTCTTTTTGACTTTTTTTGTGAATTACAAAATATGGAAACTGTTAATTAACAGATCATTTTTACAGTGTACGTGAAGCGAGTGTAAAAGCACCCCAAATCTCATATTGTTTGCTCAAGTAACTTGAATGACTTGAATGGGTGACTTCCTGAGATTTCTTGGAGGAACATATGGGTTCCTCTGTGATCTGCCATCTTTGAAAGTGTGTCTAGGGTTTCTCCAAAAGGTTTAGAGAATTCTCTGACATGCATATTGATGAAATATGAGTATTTTTTCATCTTTACAGTCAACACAGCTTCCCAGTAATAAAAAAAAGAGTCAATAATAAGAGTTAACTCTTACCACACAGCTCATCCGTGTCCACATTGCTGCAAAGCAGACCATAACCACATGTTAATTTCATTTAACATGAATGTTATAAAAGTGCGCCTATCGTGATATTTTAAGGGTTCCTCTTTTGTTTTTTGAAGGTCTCCTATTCTCAAAGAGTCTCAAATGATTTGTTTGAATACTCATTTTCGAAATGTGGGAATGTAAAACGTACACCAGAGGAGGCTATCCGAAAGGAGGACTTAAAAAATAAATATTTAAACAATTTGCTTTAACATTCATTTTAAAATCCTCCCTTCTGAGCTCTTTCTCTGCTCTGATTGGTCAGATTAACCAAGTCTGTTGTGATTGGTCAATTCATACGCCATGTCAAAAACTAAACAGCCATCTGAATTTCAGCTCTGGAGGTTTCCTCAGCTACTGTACACAATATAAAATAGTAACAATGATACTGATTTTACTAAATCAATTCATGCTCAAGTCTGAGGTAAAACACCCATTGGAGAAGATGATCAACCTGAACTTCCATTGCAAGCATATGAGCAGTTCTTGCTTAATTTATGGATTATTAAAGTCTTAACCCTAAATAATTATTCTACAAGTGTATGTCTATCAGGATGAGAAATTAATCTGTGGCTTGTAACTTAAATACCAAATATTCTATAAAAAATTAAAGGTGGTCACCATTAAACTACATGTAAAACACTTTAATGACTATCGCAATTACAGTAATATGCGGCCCTGAGAATAATAACCAATCAAAGACATTTCATCTGAGCTTTTGAAAGCAATGGCCAATCAGTTAGTTTCCATCTTGTAGTTTTTGGTAAAACAATGAATTGTCTCTACAATATATGTTCCTTCCCAACATGATGCTGACAACCTAAACCAAATTAGGCGTTTGAAGGTGGCTCAAAATATATACAAATTTGCTTATACTTATGTCTTATACTTATGCATACGTATGTGTCTATGTCACTGTTAAGTACAAATAATTCAAATCATGTGTTCATTTAATAGACGGTCAAGCGCATAGTGCATAAGAACATAGTTTACAGTAAATCATTTAAGACACAACTGTTGTTTACGGGCAACCAATGAAGACCACAGGTTGTAATTATGCAAATTTATTATGGATCCATTACAATTAAATCATTAACAGAAGTGAAAGTGAACTTGCTGATAACTAATTTCAGGTTTGGAAACAATGTTTTTTTAAGAGCCAATCGTTTTATTAGTTGTGCACTTTCATCTTTGAAACTTTCAGGCCTTTTGAATTCCCAAAAAGCTACATTAGAGCCTTATTGAAAGGTAATATTAAAAAATAAATAAATAAATAAAAGGAGCACTTTAAAAGACATGTAAGTTGCATCTCAGAGTGATCTAATGTTGTGTGTTGATGTTGAGTTATACAGACAGCATCTATCTCAAAGGCAGGTCCTTCGGGACTGTGATGTTTGCCTAATGAGAGAGGGTCATCTTTCGACAGCTAGACTCTAGCCCGACATAACAGCCACCAGCCAAACACTGAGTCCACTGACATCTCCATGTCTCAACCCTGCTCTTATTAGAGGCTGAGCACTGTGAGCTAAAGTCATCATCAGACAGGATGACAATGAAGAAGTCAAAATATACTATATGTAACGTGTCGCAATGCATAGTATTATAGTTTTGTTGCATAATTCATTTGAAACAATGCACATATATGTAATATAAGTATCGTCATATATAGTATTTTTATATGTACATGTGTGGTTAAAAATATTGGCCTTATCCTCTCTACTAAATCAAGACAATGTATACACCATTATTCTTGCATGCAGATTTGTAATTTGTCCTGTTGACTAACTTATTAATAATTGATTGGTGGGAATGGGAATTATCAATGTGTTCGCTATTTTCATATAGTCACTTTCTGTTCTGTGTACATCAGATATTCTTTGGTTTTACTCATTGTGATAGAAGATGAGGGGAACTTGCCCTTTGTGTTTCTTGTGAAAGGCAGCACAGTGGCTCAGTAGTTAGCACTGTTGCCTCACAGCAAGAAGGTTGCAGGTTCGAGTCCTGGCTGGACCAGTTGGCATTTCTGTGTAGAGTTTGCATGTTCTTGCGTGTTGGCGTGGGTTTCCTCCGGGTGCTCCGGTTTCCCCCACAGTCTAAAGACATGCAGTATAGGTGAATTGGGTAAACTAAATTGGCCGTAGTGTATGAGTGTGTGTGAATGCGAGAGTGTATGGATGTTTCCCAGTACTGGGTTGTGGCTGGAAGAGCATCCGCTATGTAAAACATATGCTGGAATAGTTGGCGGTTCATTCCTCTGTGGCGCCCCCTGATAAATAAGGGACTAAGGCAAAGAAAAATGAATGAATGAATGAATGAATGAATGAATGAATGAATGAATGAATCTTTCCTGTGAAACAAGTCATGACTGAACGATTTTGTGTTTATAGTCACCCTTGTTGGCTTAAAAATGTATAAATATGAATGGGAACATATTTCAAAGATATTTTATCCGTAATAACTGTGGCATTTTTTGAAGAAAGATGTTGTCTTCATTTGTTATATTTGTTAAAAGTCGTATTTAGTGTTTTGTTTTGTTTTATACTTAAAGGCACAGTATGTAATTTTCGCCGTTATACACTAAAAGAATGATGTTTGCTGTTTGTTCAAACAACTTATTAAAAATGAGCTAATACAACACACTTTTTGAGTTTTTCTTTGGACAACTTAATTGTTTTATGTTCAATCCACTTAATATTGTAAAAATGAATGATTTAACATAATTCCTTCATGTTGTCCCAACACAAATCAATTATGTAGAACCCAGCATAGTTTGATGACGCTGTGACTGAGTGTGGAATCATGGGACTTGTCGTCTTCATTACACTCCTGCAGAAATCATGCTCATAAGCTAAAGTATTCAACACTAATTATCATGGTAAGGCTGAAAGCTGTCAATGCAAAATGAGAGCATGAAACAGCACGAAAGCAGCAGAGTTTTTATTATGCCACAGTCACCCGCTTCTGGTTCTTCTGCCTTTAATGAAAGATGAAAAGGACAGAAAATACTTTCAAAAACCACTTTTAGCATACACGTCAAGGATTTCAGAAAATTTGTTCACAAATGTATTTTTTATTTTTTTTATATTGAAATTATTCATACCCTTGACTGTATTATACCCTTGACCTTGTATTTCCACGTTGTACAGTCGTACCAGTCATTTTTGACCTTGTGTGGAAATTTTGCTTGTTTAAAATAGCTAATAAATCCCACAGAATGAAGTATCTTGAAAATGTACACACACACACACATGGTTCTAAAACTCTAAATGATCTGGACAAATTGTGCCACTGATGAATGTGAGCATTCTCTAATGTTCTATTTAACTTTGGCACAAATCAAACATCAAACCATCTTTTTATTAGGAGAAATATAATACATTTAACTGCAATTTTACAGAGTGACAGTGATTAGCTGTGTTAATCCTTTTTCCAGCACGGTGGGTGGAAGATTTTCAGAATTTGGCAGTTGTTTGGAGGCAATGACTGCATTCAAGTGGTTGTCTAGCCTTTAAAGGATGGCAAGACACCAAAAGAAATAACTATTGCTAGACCTACTGGATAAAACAGTCACGGGGGGCTTTGTGTCATGGCTGAACTGTTAACAGGCTGAGCTAGACCTCGTAGCGGGAGGTAAAGCCTTCGATAAACAGTTCAAGACAACACATCAATACAGCCTGAAGAAGCGCCTGCTGCACGGCTGTCAATAATCTTCATATCTCATCTCATTTCTGCCTGCTCCATTACACCACCACAACACAGACGTCTGGGTAATGCACAGTAAATCATCTCTTAATGTTAGCTTTCAGATTATAAAGTGGATAAAAATGTTTAAATGCCTAAAGGTTTATGGGGTACATGGATTCACTACACTGTAAAAAAAATATCTGTTAATTACCAGTTTCTGTATTTTGTGATTCACAAGTGTTTTCCATTTATTTAAGGTAGTGAATTGCATTATGGAATGTTGATCTCTGCTCTCTCAGCTTTTAATGTTGAAAGTTCAACTCAACAGTTTAACAAAGTGACTTAGTTTGAAAATAGTATGTATAAGAAATTATATAGAGAGAATTAAGTCTGTAAAAGGTTTTTGTACCGTAATATACAACACCAGCCCAGACAATATATCAATTTAAACCATAAAAATGTTAATAAAAGTCACTTTTTCAAACTTTTCAAAGTAAAAAGTTGTTGGAAGAAAGATCAAGATCCCATAAAGCAATTCAAAAGCATAAATAAACTATTTAAAAATAATGCGAAATTATTGCAATGCGAAAGTAAGATTGTTTTTGCTTTTGTTTTAGGATTTTAGACTAAATGAACTATAAAATAATAATAATAAACATTTTAAAGTTGAAGTATTTTTCAAGACACGTAATTAATAGATTAAAACAAATATTAGTTTTATACAATAAGTATTATACACAATTTAATATACTTATAGGACGTTAAATGAAGGAAGATAAATACATTCAGCACAATACAATCTACAAAACTTTTCATTTAGTTTTTATTTTACCCACCTTTCCCTCATGTTGTAAAAAGAGTCAAAATCATTACTTCTTAGATGTGTTTATGTATTTATTTCTTGAACTGTTTATTTTTCCTTGTTGGCTAATAGATCACGCACTTGACATTATATAATAATAAAAATTACTCTTATTTTATGTCTTTTCATATCAGGTTAGTGTTACATATCAAGCAACACCAAGAATAATGTGATTTGTGCTTCTAATGCTTTGAAAATGATATTAAAAAATAAACCCTTCTTCATGCAACGTGTCTATTGTTACGTGGGCTATTGTACTTCATATAAAAAGCATTGCATGACAAACAGACAGTTATTTTATGGGGCAAAGTATCAGGATTACACTTTAATCATCGCTATCTATCATAATGAATAATTGATGTTTAACCCAAACCAATATTATGGTTGCGCTCAGGGGAAGAGCCGACCATTATGTTGGCACATTAAAGCGATTTTGGCTTTGAAATACTACATCAAACCAAATCTGCACCAGCCACACAATAAATGCAAAATAAAATCAGAAGCCCATTCTCATCAAACACCTACTACAAAGGGAGCGAGTAGCAGCCAGAGAGCTGCTGCTAGGAAACCAAGATGACTTAAGTGACATGAAATCATTCGGTGAGGAGGTGAAAGCAAGATCACCATCTACTCCATATAACACACGCTAGACCGACTCGATATAGCTGCACTGCATCACTCACAGCATACACGCATTGCTAAATACTAGACTACATATACAGACGTGGAACAAATTAATAGATATCTTGAAAATAATGCATTCCTTTTGATTCATTAGGTATGGGTTTGAGGAAGAAATGATAATATTTGTTGTATTTTACATTAAAGGCTGATAACATTTCTTTAAAATTCAGACTAAACATTTTGTGATTTTTAATGACAGTTTGTCAGAATAAATGTTTCTGTTTGTTGATATTGAACGGTTATTCCATCAAATGTTGATTTATTAAATCTTGTGAAGTAAAAATAATGGAAAAATATCAATGTCTAAAAATTCATCAAAAAAAACATCTTTAAGAAATGACACTTTTTTTATTTTATGCTGTAAAAATGCCTTAAATTACATTTAAATTAGGATGAAATGTCAGAAAATTATGTTTTACTGAAAATAGTAACAAATATGTGTTTGTTTTTAGATAGAGTAGAGAGTTTTTTTCTTTAAACCCTAACAAAATGATCTAGGTAATGTCGGATTGTATTTTTGGACACTTTCTTACCTCAAGACCCAACTTAAAGGGACAGTTCACTCAATAATTTTAAATTTTGAGTGAATTATTTACTCACATTTCACAAAGATTCTTTCTTCTGTTAAACACAAATGAAGATATTTTTTAAATGTTTGAAGACGATAAACAATGACTTCCATACTATTTGTTTTTCCTACTGTAAATGTTAATCGTTTTCAACATTCTTCAAAATATTTTATTTTGAGCTCAACAGAAGAAATAAGCTCATAAAGGTTTGGAACCAGAGGGTGAGTAAATAATGACAGAATTCTCATTATTAATAAACCATCCCTTTAATTTTGCAATTCTCCAGCTGTGATTATTAAATTATCAAACCCTCATACTAACAGCTATTAATACAGAAATTTGTCTTTTTCTTGGCTGATTCATGTCAAGTTGGAATTTCAAGAGTTCACACTTAGCTGATGATTGGTTATAAAGCTTGTTTGGCAAGCTGTCCCGGGAGAGAGCCCTGAGCTTATAGATCCTCGAGCCCAGGCTCCCTCCCGTTTGCAAGGCGAGAGGGGAGTTTGATCTCAGGTAGATCTCGAGAACTCCCCTACTGTAGTAGCTAATGAACAGATAGTGATTGCTCTTGAGATGATTACTTACTAGGAGCTTGTCTATGATGCCGATTTGGATTAGTTAATTAACTTAAGTTGCATGTTATTGGACGGTGGGAGGAATCCGGGGAACCCTGTGGAAACCCACATGAGCACGGGGAGAACGTGTAAACTCCACACAGAAACGTCGGCTGGCTTGGTAAGGACTAGAATCAGTGACGCTCTTGCTGTGAGGCAACAGTGCTAAACACTGGGCCATCGTGCCACCCATCTAGGAAAGGAGGAGTAGGGGTGGAAGGGGGGATTCTTCAAAATGAAGATGGCTGTGATATGAAACTTAGGGTATTTATAGTGGCTTAGGAATCGTCTGATTGGTGAATCATGAATTGGATAATGCGGGACCAGCCGCAGCAACCATAAGCACATGATCCTCTCAAAATTAGTTTATAAATAAACTTCACTTCTTAATTATTCCACAGCCTTCTTTGCTCATATTTAACAAGGGTGATGATTTAAGTTGAGGGTGCTGTATTTGTTTAGAGTAAAGAAGAAGAACCCAAACGTCTTTATCGCCCTCACACAAACACACACATCAACAAACCAGCATTGATGTTTTAGTGTCTAACAAGCCAGAAGCACGATAAGCATCAGTTTGACAAGAGTCAGTGATGTTTGAGAGACAGCGCACCCTCGACCTCGGTGGATGTTACTCATATAGCAGACGCTGGAATGACATCATCAGGACAAAGGGGATGCTGGGTGAAGGCTTTGCTAGATAAAGTGAGGATCTTGCATGGCTGCCGTTGTATAGTCACAATGGCACACAAGAATAAAAATGAGAATGATTTTTTTTCCTGTTCAACTATAGAACTTTATAAAAAAAAGTATTCCTATAACTAAAGTCATTACCAGGCAGTTCCTGAGGAGCAAACATGCCCAAAAAACTAAGTACTTCATATAGGAACTATGAAAACGTTTGCAATAAAATCTCCTTTTATATGTAATCACCTCAAGTCCAGTCCAGTATAAAATCCCTGCACATATAAAAAATGTGGTTCTAGATGGTGTTGTAACAGTTTTAGCATGACCTAGATCTGTTGGTAGAAGGCCATGGACTGTTGGCTAAATGTCTGATATTTATGGCACACAAAAATGGGAAACCCTTTTGAAGTCATCATCTGATGGTTGAATTCCACAGAATTTCTGGGAGATGTGGGAGTTGTTTTTTATCAGTCATCATGTCATGCTAGTAAGTTCTCTGTACAGTAAAACTGTTTTAATCATAAACTAAACACTTTTTTCTGCGTTAACTTAGTGGTTTTTAGAGGCCTGAAAACAAGTTCAAATCAATTTTTTCACAACAATACCCATTACAGTCTGAGTAAAACTGTAAAAATGCAATTTTGTGATTGTCTCCAATATTTATGAGCAAGAAAAAAGTTTTGCACTTGTTTAAAATTCTAAATCCCTTTAAAGGCTATGCATTTGATTATACTCATATGCTAACAGACTCATTCAAATAAGTCATCTACACATACCGTACACAGACCCTAATGTACACCTAAGAAGTTAAGCATACTAAGCTTTTAATCTGATATGCAATTTCTGCACATGCAGCTGGTACAACTGGAGCCAGTTCTTCTTCTAGACTGCACAATTGAGTAGGTCTCAACTACAGCAATTCAGTCAAAAGAATGATATTACCACTCTCATTGTGTCTGAGTATTGAACCTGGATGTGGCTACAATATTCCAGCTATTTGATTTCTAACTTCAGAGCAAATTTATTATATGTCCTTGAACTTGTGTTTCATTTTGCAGTTGGTTTTGGGTTCAAAAAAGGAAAAAAGACCTTCAAAATGTCAAAATGGAACCCAAAATGGGGTTTTTGTCATACATATATTTATGTGAATCATGAAAAGAAGTACTTACTCTGTGTTATGAGTGTCGATCGTATGGAAAAGCTCCTTTAATTCATCTCCTGACAGAACGCCATCTGAGAAATAAGCTTTGAACTCATCGAAGGACAGCTTCCCATCATCTTTTGGAAGGAAAATGTGGTTAAAAGGTTTGCCTTGAAAAAAGGTCATTTCTGTTTAATAGAAATGTTCATCATCTAGTTTAGATTATGCATATTAGATATCAGGTGTTCACACACACACACACACACACACACAGATGGTGTAAGATAATGTTTACGACAGAGCTCGGGGCTTGTGTTAGTCGATGCAGACGCCCAGAGGTTTTTAAACAAACAGTGGCAGGTGAGTCATGCCAGGCTTTACTTAAAATAGAATAAATACTGCTGCATGTGGTGTGCTTTATAGGACATGAAATAAAATGCAATGAAAAAGCTTTAGAATGAACACAATATGAGCAAGAGATCTGCACTAAACACTGTTAGCATATATCATATACATGCATATATCAGAGCATTCCATTTTAATTTAAATGTGTGTTTCCGTATGCAGGATTTACAAACACTTACAAAAATGAACATGGTTTTGGCGTATTGATTACCATTTGTAATTTTACAATTCTACAACAAATGCCATAGATAACAACATTAAAAGCACACTCTACCCAACTCTGTGTTAAATATAAACAAACCCAATGTTGGGTTAAAATAACCCAGCAGTTTTTAGAGTGAGCTCTTAGCGTAGTTTTCTATAGTCATCCATGGTAAGAGCTAGTAAATATACTAAAATCACATATTCAACCCAACTGTTGGGTTTGACCATATTTGACCCAGCATTGGGTTAAAAAAACAGCATTTATAGAGTGCAACAAAATCACAAGAAAAACTACTTTAAAAAAAAGTGTCACAATGGTTAAAACATTTGAAAAGGGGCTAATTTGTACAAATTCATACGATTTCCCCCAAAACCCACCTCTAAACCTACCCCTCATTGAGGATGAGCTAATCATATTAAAATGTAAGCATGAGACCATACAAATTCATTTAAATTATAGCCACTAAATCAAGAAAGTTACAAATTGCCGTGTGATTGCATTGACAAAACCAGTTAATTTGTGGTTAGCATAGTTTAATGGAACATTCTGTAAATCTAGATATATAAAAAATATAAATATATATTTTTAAAAAAATAGCTCATATAGCTCCAAAATGTCTGGGTTTTCTCAAATATTGAGTACAGTGCATCCGGAAAGTATTCATAGCACTTCACTTTTTCCACATTTTTTTATGTTAAAGCCTTATTCCAAAATGGATTACATTCATTTATTTCCTCAAAATTCTACACACAATACCCCATAATGACAATGTGAAAATATCTTTTTTTGAAATTGTTGCAAATTTATTAAAAATAAAAAACCTGAAAAATCTCATGTACATAAGTATTCACAGCCTTTGCTCAATACTTTGTTGATGCACCTTTGGCAGCAATTACAGCCTCAAGTCTTTTTGAATATGATGCCACAAGCTTGGCACACCTGTCTTTGGGAATTTTTGCCCATTCCTCTTTACAGTACCTCTCAAACTCTATCAGGTTGGAAGGGAAGCGACGGTGTTCAGATCTCTCCAGAGATGTTCAATAGGATTTAGATCTGGGCTCTGGCTGGGCCACTCGAGGACATTCACCGAGTTGTTGTGAAGCCACTCCATTGATTTTTTGGCAGTGTGTTTTGGGTCATTGTCCTGCTGGAAGATGAACTGTCACCCCAGTCTCAGGTCAAGAGCACTCTGAAGGTTTTCATTCAGGATGTCTCTGTACATTGCTGCATTCATCTTTCCCTCTATCCTGACTAGTCTTCCAGTTCCTGCTGCTGAAAAACATCCCCATAGCATCATGCCACCATGCTTCACTGTAGGAATGGTATTAGCCTGGTGATGAAACGTAATGCCTGGCAATCACTTCAAAGAGTTCAATTTTAGTCTCATCGGACCAGAGAATTTTGTTTTTTATGGTCTGACAGTCCTTCAGATGCCTTTTGGCAAATTCCAGGCTTCCGTCTGGCCAATCTACCATACAGGCCTGATTAGTGGATTGCTGCACAGATGGTTATCCTTCTGTACCTCCTTCTGTGGAGTTCTCCTCTCTCCACAGAAGAACGCTTGAGCTCAGACAGAGTGACCATCGGGCCCTTCTCCCCCGATCACTCAGCTTAGATGGCCAGCCAGCTCTAGGAAGAGTCCTGGTGGTTCCAAACATCTTCCACTTACAGATGATGGAGGCCACTGTGCTCATTGGAACTTTTAGAGCAGCAGAAATTTTTCTGTAACCTACCTCAACCTTGTGCCTCGAGATAATCCTGTCTCGGAGGTCTACTGACAATTCCTTTGTCTTCATGCTTGGTTTGTGCTTTGACATGCACTGCCAACCCTTATATAGGAAGGTGTATGTCCAATTAACTGAATTTACCACAGGTGAACTCCAATTAAGCTGCTGAAACATCTCAAGAATGATCAGTGGAAACAGAATGCACCTGAGCTCAATTTAGAGCTTCACGGCAAAGGCTGTGAATACTTAAGTACATGTGATTTTTCAGGTTTTTTATTTGTAATAAATTTGCAACAATTTCAAAAAATATATTTTTACATTGTCATTATGGGGTATTGTGTGTAAAATCTTGAGGAAATAAATTAATTTAATCCATTTTGTAATAAGGCTGTAACATAAAAAAATGTGGGAAAAGTGAAGCGCTATGAATACTTTCTAGATGCACTGTATGAGTTAATTGGATGAAATTAGTGTTTAGGAAACCAGGATAGTTTACTATTCTTAAAAACAAAATAACTGAGCTTAAACATATGGAAAAAAAATAAAATGCAAATGAAGGCTATTTTTAAAAATCTGTGGTTGCCACAATTGAGTTATAGTTGGAGCACAGTGACATTTATTTGGTATCGCTCTACTAAAATATTGACTATCATTAGGAAACGTATGCCAAGTCTAGTGTTTCCATGACAACTGAGTACCAGCAAAGCCTGAGAATGGACACCCATTCAAACAAATGGAGGTGTCGTAACATGCACTAATCCTTATCAAAATGTTTATTATGCAGGTGAACAACAGGTAATCTTTAAAAGCCAGGAAGGCAATGCTTACCATTTTTGTCAGCTCTTCTCAATATCTAAAAGAAAACAGGACAATATCAGTTCACAGCCTCTGGGCATAGAAAAAAAATCATGCTCAGCTGATCATGTAAAGGGACTCTAGCAAAAAAGTATTTAGGTCGAGTCCTAAAAAGAGCAGAGATGAAAGAAAACGTGATGATGCTATGTTGACTTTGAAAACCAAAGCACGCCGCAGCGGTCTGTTAAATAAAGTCCCATTTCACAGCAAGAATATTCACACTTTAAATATGGTCCGCTGCTAGCCATGCCAAGTCTAGGCTGAATTTAGCTTCCTCCTTAGAGGAGTGAAAAACTATGCCACCAATCTGTCAGGGACTGGTGCTTCCTCGTTCCAGTATGATAATTAACAATACACACCTCTGATCCCAGCGGAATCTCTTTAGACACCTTACTACAATTTAATTAGCAACTAAAACCGCAGTTACAATCAGCCTTTAAGCCAGCATGGCTTTGTGGTTGAAGAGGATCCGCATCCATTATATAGCAGAAAAGAGAATAAATAATGTTAATGTGTTTAATTGACAATATGCATAATGACTAATTAACATTATATTAATTGATACTATGCATAATGACTCAAATATGCAATGCAATATGAGTCATGATGCATTACATAAGCCTATGCCTAAGGCTATGAAGAATGTAAGCCTCAAATCACCTGAATACTTCAAGATCAAGACCTAAAATTTGATTAAAGCCACTGAATTCTGTAACATTTCTTTATATTGTATGAGTGAGAATTTGAACATTTACACATTCATATATACATCATTCGCTTTCCTTCAGCTTAGTCCCTGATTTATCAGGGGTCGCCACAGCGGAATAAACCACCAAATATTCTGGCATGTGTTTTATGCGCCGCATGCCCTTCCCATACATATATACATAACCAAACTATTCATTCATTCATTCATTCATTCATTTTCATTTCGGCTTAGTCCCTTTATTAATCTGGGGTCGCCACAGCGGAATGAACCACCAACTTATCCAGCATATGTTTTATGCAGCGGATGCCCTTCCAGCTGCAACCCATCTCTGGGAAACATCCATACACACCCATTCACACTCATACACTACGGACAATTTAGCTTACCCAATTCACCTATACCGCATGTCTTTGGACTTGTGGGGGAAATCGGAGCACCCGGAGGAAACCCACGCCAACACGGGGAGAACATGCAAACTCCACACA
>CAIGQW010002378.1:3462027-3476460 GCA_903798125.1 Danio choprae
TAAACTATTTCATTCTCTAATAAATCTTAAGTGATCTAATTACCGCAAAAAACACTCATCTTGTTTGATCTATACCTATAGCTTTTAACACAGTAAACACTCATATTATCCTGTCAACCCTCAACACAAAGGCCACCTCATGGACCAAGTCTTAACAAACAGACAGGTCTTTCTGGGTGTTTTGGAAGGGTGGGGAATCCCATCATTCTGTCTCGAGGGTCAGTGATTGGACCACTTCTCTTCTTCATCTACATTTTATATCTGTAATTCAGAACAATTGTTTCCCTAAAACTGAGCATTCTAACATCTGAGCCTGCCTTTTATCTCTTTTGCTGGACTGTCACTTTGATCTGTTTGTAAATTTAGCCAATTCAACACTTCATCACAACTTCTCCATAGCTTTTATCCAACTCTCAAAATACAGCAGTGAGAATGGTCCTTAATGAGCTGAAGAAAGCACACATCACACCTGAGTTCACCCATTTGCACTCCCTGCCAATAGCTGCTCTCATCAAATTCATGTTTACGTACAAAACAACCTATGGCTCTGCAGTCTGCACCCCTATTTACTATACAACTTCAGATTTATGCACCCTAATGAACTTGCCTTAGCCCAAAAGGCACAAAAATACTTTCACTCTTCACTGCTGGTGGAATAACTTGCCCAACTGGTTCCAAGCAAATAAGTCTTCAGCCTCTTCCAAGAAACATTCATTCATTAATATATTTTTTTCAGCTTAGTCCCTTTATTAATCTGGGGTCGCCACAGCGGAATGAACCGCCAACTCATCCAGCATATGTTTTACATAGCGGATGCCCTTCCACCTGCAACCCACTGGTGAACATCCATACGCACTCCTTTACACACATACACTATGGCCAATTTAGTTTATTTAATTTAGTTCTTACCCAATTCACCTATAGCGCATGTCTTTGGACTGTGGGGGAAACTGGAGCACCCGGATCAACCCACGCGATCATGGGGAGAACATACAAACTTCACACAGAAATGCCAACTGACCCAGCCAAGGCTCAAACCAGCGACCTTCTTGCTGTGAGGCGATCGTGCTACCACCTGCGTCACTGTGACGGCCCCAATAAAGATTTAAAGAATATTTTTTCAGTACTACACACTTCTGTGTCCTTATGCTTTTCTTATTATTAAAAGAAAATGCTTTGTAAGACTTGTTACAGACATGCATATTGTTCCCTGTTTGTTGCTTTGGTTGCTTTGTTCTTCTCATTTTTACAGCAAGTCACTTTGGATAAAAGCTCATGCTTAATGATTAAATGTAAAAGGGGCAAATGTACACACCCACAAAAACCAGCACGCATGTAAACAGGCAACTCAGTGGCCCATCCACATTAAACAAATGTGTGGTTTATGACTCAGCTGCCATTCAGAAACCCCTTGACCAAAGCCAGTGCACAAAGACACATGATCTGTTGTAAAGAGAACAAACACATTACCCTTGAGTGCATATGTGTTTGGACGAGTCAGCTTTCTACATTCATGCAAGTTTACCTATGGACAAAGCCAGATATTGTCTTTTTCTCTAAATCGCAGATGATCTGTAATGAAACAACTGACAGGTCTGATGACTGCTTGAATGGTTATGATGCAACCCTGCACTGTCAAGTTATTTCTTTATTCCATTGAAAAAATATTTCCCCCCAAAATTCATGAAAACAGGGTAAAGTCCAAAGCCACCTTAATGCTCCACTCAGTATATCTTCATCTTTGAAATGTTATGGATCATTCTGGTGTGCAAAGTACAAAAATGTTATCTTATGTTTGATTTCCTTGTTAATCTTTATTGTGAAATATACTACAAAGGCTTGTGTGTCAACATTCCAATAGGGAAAGATCTGTTTTGATAGTAAAGAGTGTCAAATGTCATTCAAAAAGATGAAATCGAATAAGACTGCATGGCTAGTGATCATATTGGAAATTGATAGACTTTAGCATCTTTTTTTTTTTACATTTTGTTAAATCGATTTGATTTGATTTCTTTATATTTATATATAGGTTTAACTAATGCTAAGGGAAAAATGAGATTTGCCAACCTACCAGTGCTTCAGTAGATTTACAAAGCAAACTATACATTTATTTCTTCAGTTAAAAGCAGTGGTATAGGCAACATTGGAGTTTAAGTAAGCTTTGACTTTGAATCTGATAAAGCTATATATCAGAGAGGATTTGCTGTTGTCATGATACCAGTGCACAAGAATCAGCGTGTACTGTGTCTTTGTGATGGCTGAATATTCTGTCTTTACAAAGTTCTTAGACTAAGGGACCATTAGATTAAAGGGACATTCAAAAGTCAAAATTAGAATATCATTCATTCCCTATCATTCAGTCCCTTTATTAATCTGGGGTCGCCACAGCGGAATGAACCGCCAACTTATCCAGCATATGTTTTACGCAGCGGATGCCCTTCCAGCTGCAACCCATCTCTGGGAAACATCCATACACACCCATTCACACTCATACACTACGGACAATTTTAGCTTACCCAATTCACCTATACCGCGTGTCTTTGGACTTGTGGGGGAAACCGGAGCACCCGGAGGAAACCCACGCCAACACAGGGAGAACATGCAAACTCCACACAGAAACGCCAACTGACCCAGCCGAGGCTCGAACCAGCGATCAGCGACCTTCTTGCTGTGAGGCGAACGTGCTACCCACTGCGCCACTGTGAGGCCCCTAGAATATCATTGTACTAGCAATTAGATTTGATAAGTTAGGCATAATAAAATGAAAATGTTATTTTCATTATAAAATTAAATCGAATGTCATAATTGTAATCTTTTTCTTTATAAGTATGACTTTCATTTCAGTTAGATGAAAAAACATTAGCATGTCAATTGCTACTGTCACAATGTTTTTAATATTTAGATTTTTTATGTTATAATTCTGATTTTTATTTCACTATGATTTACCAAAGCATAATTCTTCGTGTGGCAGAAATGTGCTTCCACAATCCTAATAATAAAGTTTTAACATCAATAAAACCATAATAATCGTATTTGAATATGCTACAACTAAAGTTATGTTGTATTATGTTATATGTTGTATGCACCCTTCAATGTAAAATTTGAATAGGAGAAGAACATTTGGCATAAAAACTCAATTATTACAGATATTTGAAAAATAATGAAACTATCTTAATTTCTTTTTTTCTACACAGCAAAATGCTCAGAGTAGAGAGTATTTTGTCCCACACTAAAAAGTCACAGCAGTCATAGAGACAATGAACATAAAAAAAATGATTCAAAGAGCCCAAGTAAAGCAAATACTGCTCTCCACAATAGTGGCATCTAACAAAACAGAAAATCTCACACTTTTGTAGACATCTGACAGAAATAAAGACAAACAGGTTAGTAATAAGCGAAGCTGCTTGTGCTGTTTCTGGAGTCGTTGTTATGATGCTGATGTGCTGAGATTGTAAGAGATTTATTGTGTTTTGTTTCAGTTGAGTCCATCTAAGGCCATGTCCGCATGCATACAGATATTTTTGTAAATGAAAGAAAGTTTCTCCTCCTCCAGGGTATAGAAAACGTTTGCCTCCATTTTGCAAGCTGGAATTAGGGGTAGAAAATTGAAAGCCTCATGACAGGAAGGAAGTAAATCTTTTATTTGGTTGTTTGCTTGTATGTTATAGAGAAATTAAACATGGATAACATGTAGAAAATGACTTGGCAACTATGAACTTTGGCAACTATAGTTGCTGGTGTGCTTAAATAGATTAAAATGTTGTTCAAATTAATAAACAGTTATCCAAGGGAAAAACGAGAGTGACATTAACAATCATTTGTACTTGGGCTCTAAGTATGATAAAATCATACAATACAACAGTTATTATTCCTGCCCTGCTATTAAAAAAAAAGATAAAAACCATCACAGAAGTTCAAATGATTTCAAAACAAATATTGTTTGACCTTTAAAAGCAAGTTAACTTTAATGGACCCTTTTGATAGTTTCTAATATTTTGATTAAAAAAAATGTGTATGTGTATTTATGTATGAATTATATCATCTATGCATCAAATTGCAAAAAATAATTTCCGCTTATTTCTAACGCATGTCTATGGGTGGGACAGTAAATTTGACTTTGTTCTCTCTTCTGGCTGTTGTTGTCAGTCTTACACTATTTTTTTTCTTTTTCTAAATCTTGATATCTAGATTGACTCCAATTGTGGAGTTTTTCTTTTATTTCAACAAATAGGATAGTAAAAAATCTGGTGTTATACTCTCTCATTCACTGCGCTCTAAGTGTACCTAACTATGACGACTTCCGCTTATGAGAAACCTGGAAATGTGAAAAGGGTCCATTGTTTCTTGTGTGTTTATGAACATATTCCCTTAGGATTTTTTTTTTTTTTTTTAACATTCAACAAATTGAAGCAAGCAAATTGCCATTAGAGAGGCACCGGGACCATTACTTTGCATAAGAGTATTTTTAATATTAACTTTTTATTTACACTCTTTAAAATAAAGGTTCCAATATGTTTTTAGGCCTATTTATTTATTTATTTTGCAGTAATGTCACAGAAGAACCTTTATTTGTTTGTAAAGAAACTTTAAGGAAATTTAAGGAACAATTTAATAAACCAAAGAACCATTTTACACAGAGGAGCCTTTTGTGAAATTAACGTTAAAGGTTAACAACCGATGACAATAAATAAGCTTAATTTTTAAGAGTGTGTGTAGGCTATATTTGATTTAACTATCATCCGACATATTACAAACGATCGATGAATCCATCAGTAAAATATTTATACAACTGCAAGGGTGATCACAGCGCTGTGGTGTTATCGCGATACTTTCCGCTGAGATCACGTGATGACGTCGCACAGAATACTGGGAAACAAACACTGGCATGAATAACGCTTGGGGTAAACATCCCTTACCGATGTGGGCAAGAGCTCGCGGTGCGCATGTAAACAAACCCGTCCAGCAAAGACACCAACCGTCAATCCGACACTTTCACAGTCGTCGTCCTCCGGGCCAAGAGATGTGACACGCTGAGGCGGACGAGCGGCGGGACTTTGGACCGGAGCCTGGATGGGAGCACTGCAGTGAGCTCGGGAAAGTTGAGCGTGTGTGTGTGATTTATCTGCCGGTGACAGGGGCGATCTGAACACGCCTGAAGGGATTTCACTCCTCAGATGTTGGGAAAGAGAGCATGGCGTTGAGAAGTGAACCACAGCCGACACGTTTGCATCTCAAGTCCTTGAAGTGGCACGATTCCACATCGGTTTTTCCCAGATAAACTAGTAGACTGTAAATCTGTTTGGGACTATTCAGGGAATTCGTTGCTACGTGTGAAATCGAGGGTCAGCGTTTTGGACTGGACGTCCGATCGATCAGTCGGGGGAAGTCATATGAAGAAGTGGTGAATATGTGGAGCTCAGGGCCAGTGCAGGGTGTGCTGAAAGCCCTGAAGCACGCCGCGGGGAAGGGGCACATCCAGCTGAGCCGCTGGCTCCAGAGGACCCCGGACTCGCTGGACTGCGACAAGATCGACATCTTGATCTGTAACGTGTTTGACGAGAGAGCGAACGGAGGCAAAACAGATGCGGACCCTGCGGGCTTGACCGAGCCCGCCTCGTCCTTCACCCCCGAATTCAGACACCCGTGTTGCATTACCACCTGTTGCTTTAAAAGTGCCCTGCTGGCGTGCGTCCTGACCGCCGTGTGCTTCTCGTCAGTGGCTCTGGTGCGCCAGTACCTGAAGGATGTGCTGCTGTGGGTGGAGAGTTTGGACAGTCTCGTGGGAGCCATGCTCTTTATTGTGGGCTTAATCACCGTCTCTTTCCCCTGCGGATGGGGGTATATTGTGCTCAACGTGGCCGCGGGATATTTGTATGGGTTTGTGTTGGGCATGGGACTGGTGATGGTCGGGGTTTTGATCGGGACTTTTATTGCGCATGTGGTGTGCAAGCGGTTGCTGACGAACTGGGTTTTGGGTAAGATCGGGAGCAGTGAGCAGCTGAGTGCTGTTATCCGGGTGGTGGAGGGTGGAAGTGGACTCAAAGTTGTGGCCTTAGCGAGACTCACGCCGATCCCTTTCGGTCTGCAGAACGCGGTCTTCTCGGTAAGTGTGTTTCGGCCATTCATAATGTAAACATTGATTATTCTTGCTTTATAATTTGTTTTGTGTGTGTGTAATCGATATATGATTTCAATTTCTATAAACATTTTAGCTATTTTTATTACCTAGTTTCAACAAGCTGATATAAAATAGGTTTTAGTTTTTTTATATATTAATTTGTCAATTTTGCTTTAAAAAACATTTTTAAAACGATTAACATTAGAGTGCATTTGTGCCCATGAAGTACTTTTCACATTTGTGTTGTCCCATATGATTAAAAAAAATAATAATAATAAATATATTGTATGTAACAAGCCGTTATTAAAGTGAACCAAACCAAAATAAAGCAAATATCCTAGTTTTGTAATTATCAAGAAATTTCTGTATCAAACTTTTTTTTTATATAAAAACCTCCAGACATTGTGATTTTTTTTTTTGTTTGTTTTTTTGCTATATGAATACAATTTCTCCAGATGAATTGAATGTCTCTATTTGGAAATAACTTTTCATTGATTGGTATGATTTCGTAGGGGATGCTACATAAAATATAACAAACAAAACACAAGCGCATATAAATACAATAGGGAAAAGATACAAATGAAATAAACATTTATGGTTTTCTGGGGAGAAAATTATGGTTTTCTAGCCATTTTAAGGTAAATAAAGTGAACAATCAAATGTAAAATAACACTGTATAATTGTCATCATGTAAAAAATACAATTATCCTTTGTTAAAGTTACAAACTTGTTTGAAAGGCTAACACAGTCACAGGCTCTAAAACGCATACAAATGATAAACTTTCTCTTGGTTATGGTTAAACTTTCCAATGAATGACTCCACATATGACGTGTTCTGCCGTGTGGTTCTTGATCAGTCATAATCCTGACTTGACATTGATCTGAGATGCACACATTGCGATATAGATGCTAAAATTATATATTGTGCAGCTCTAACCTGAACTACTGTATGAGTTGGATGAGATTTTCACAAGCATTCAAATTCCTAATCCATTCCTGGTTTTTAAATTCTCTCACCGATGAGAGAAACCTTAATTTGAGCGACCATAAAGTGAAAAAAGCTCAAGCTTCAGGATTTTACAAACCCACTCACTGCTGAAAAAAATGCACACAACTTTGCCAACAGCAGTGCCTACAAAGACTCTGAACACAGTTAAGCCAAAAAAAAAAAAAACCCACAAACCGTGAAATGCCCCAGTTCTTGTTATATTCATATCACACTCAGAATACCAGTTGGTCAAATTAATATTGAGGGCAGACCTGTTGTATAAATTGATGCTATAGTGCTTTAAATTATAGTGAGTTTTGACTAGAGACAAAGACGCATGATTTTATTTTTACCCCAATAAAGGCCACCCAGCACACGGACGTCTCCGTTTAATTGCATCGAGCTGGCTGTTAATCTTTAAGGGACATCCAGGTGGCTTTATCCAGATTTACCGGGCTTAAACAATTAAGACCTCCTGCTCAGAGCCAGATTTAAATCAAACGCAACTGCTCCTCACGAAAGATCAAGGGTAGAGACAGGTCTTTGTGTACATTGAAATATTACCTTCAGACTCTTTGCATTGCCAACATAATACATTTTTAATTAGCTGACACACATGAGAAAGAAACTGTAACCTTTGAGAACGACAGAGGACAGTAATGAACAGCGATACATGCCTAACGTGGCGTCTCATTTAGCTTTACTCCGAATCGGATGAATTATTACTAACCCAGTTTTAACCTTTATCGTTGTGGCACACATTATGTACAGCAAAAATTTAAAGCAGACGCGTACAAAATAATAAAAAATAAAACTGCACGATTTTCTTGGCTCCTCTAAGTGCGATTTTGATTACATTTGAATTTTATGTAAATTATTTGGTTTGGTCGCTTAACATGGGCTCTTTCCTTTTGGACTGATTTAGAAGCAATACTTTATTCAGTTTTTTGTCCATAAGTCGCGTTGTAATACACTAAAAAAGACATTTGTTGTTTGTTTTAACTACTTATTTAAAATGAGCTGAAACAACACAATTCTTGAGGGTTTTTTTGGGGACAACCTGATTGTTTTGTGTTCATTCTACTTTAATTTGTAAAAGTTAAGTTAATTCTTTCATGTTGCCTCAACACAAATCAATTGTGTGGAACCCAACATTTTATACAGTGTACTATTACATCTCTATAATCTATTCACTGGATGATTCATATGTAAATGAATTGTTCTTTTGATGTATTTTTTTGTGATGGTGATGACTATGATGGTTATGAGCAGATGTCTTTATACAAGCTGAATGCTTTGCAACACGTCATCCACTTGACGAACTGCGTTAAATTGGCTGACAGTGAGTAACTGTTACTGATATCTACGGTTCAGGAGTGCTGGAAATGAACATTGAACACCCGATTACAGCAGCGGTTTATGTCACTGACTAGGCTAACAAGCTTTTTTTTTTTCACTTACAAAGTCGGGGTGCACAGTTTATTGAAAATAATAGAAAAACTATAGTTAAAGTCATTATTAAATAATTGTAAATATTGTCCATTTTAATTTGTTTATTTATGACCAGTATTTTATTTAATACTACATTGATTACTTTAGTGTAGGGGTGAAACACTATAAATGAAGGCATTGACGAATTAAAGTATTTAGCATTCGTATATTAAACTTTACAGTCTCTTATAGACAAGGGAAAATGTATTTTAAGGGTGTTAAAATTGGCAAGCCATAGACATTCTTTAATAAAATGTTTATACTGAAGCTTCGAAGTCCAAAGCATTGTATGCAAATGGTCTGTGTAAGCCAACAATGGACAGGATGGAAGTGTTCTAGTATTGTCTTAAAACTTCCTTACTGTTTATGATTAATGCATGTTAGAATAACAGTTTTGTTTTCATAACTGTTTTGTTTTCATTCAGCTAGGACCGGTTATAGGTGACCAATTATGTACAGGTCTGCTTTATGGATGTATAAAACCACAGTAAATTCTGTAACACTTTTGTAGATCAGGGTTATCATTAACTATAACAATGACCATAATGGGTTTTTTTGTCACTCGAAATGAACATTAACTGAAATAATATGTAAAAAAAATAATCAAATTAAGTTTATTGCAGATTTGAACTGTAGACTATCATAATATTATGCACCAAAAACATTTATCAGCACATGTCCTATAATGATCATGGGTTGCGACTGTCTTTATTTGAACAGATGAGCTTTTGCACTATGAAAGCAATGTGTTTTCAACTACCCCTGAAAGCGGTCAAATTTGGGCAAGTATAAAACATTTTACATCTTGTTTTACTCCTGGGTCATTCTGTGTCAACACAACCAGGTCCTCAGCTCCAATATTTATGTACAAGTTCTATTTTTTTTTTACCTTTACCAGTAGTATATAGTATAATGCTAAAGTCAGCAGATTTGATCAATAAGACATTCCAATCTCTGTGTGAAAATGAAAACGGTGCTGGCATCATTCTAAAGTGATTTTGACCTCCTGTAATTTGGCTTCAAATCTTGGTGGAAATCCATATTCAACTCATACTTGAGTCAAATATGGACAAACCCAAATGATAAGTTAAATATGTAAAATAATTTAAAAAAACTTTTTTTTAACTTAGCGGTTTGGTTTTGTGAATATGTGCCCCGCATTTAATTTGATAGTTTTATTAAAAGAATTTAATAGTAAAAATACATCACTGACCTTTAAATGTGCTGTACAATGCAATGCATTAATGCAATATGATATTTGTTTTCAATGATATCTAAAAATAATGTGTGTGGCTTGGGTAAAGGGCAAAATTTCTCACAGGTCCAATTCCAGCCATAGGAATTGGCCCTGATATGGTTGGGGGTTTTGACCATATTTGAAAGGGTCATGAATATTAAAGAGCTTTGCTCTGATGCTTCAGTACCTCATGTCAGTGTCTGAGTCACATACACATTGTGATATACTCTAATATAGACACACATGCAAAATAATCATACTTCAGTTGTTGATCAGCTTCAAGCCTGTCCCGTTTTCAAAATAAGAGTCCCACATACATAGTAAGTATGATACACGCTTAAATAAACTTAAAAATAAAGTAAAGATATATGTTTATTATCTCACTAGGAAAATTGTGGCTAATCAAACGCTGCCTGTGGCATGCATAGTAATGATCCTCTGTGGATCAGTTGGTGTTTTGTTCTGATTTGCCTGTTTTTCACTGAGATTTTACACTTATGGGATCTACGTGAGAACAAGAAAACAATGGTGTTTGAGGCTCACACTACCATTTTCTAAACTCTTATTATTAAGCTATGCCTAGCTATACTCAGATTTTCATTCTATGGAACCTTTAATATTTTACCTTTAATCGCTATATGTTTGTCTTTCTTCAGACAATCACAAATAGTTATTTTTCCTATTTAAAAAAATTGAGCTGAGGAAGTTTTTCATGTTATTTTGATTTTGGCACAGTATGATCCACCTTTATTTGGCATTGTTCATTTGTGATCTGATTTACAAAAACACATCTTTGCACTAGACATGAACTGGGTCTTTACGAAAACAAGCTGTGTGCTGAATTTATGCAGTCAACCGTGCTGACACCGCAAATATGCAAATAAGAATGTTAACCCAGATTTAGTAATATATCGAGTGAATTGTCAGTGTATGAACACCCACAATTAATTGTTAAGCCTGAGCAAATTATATGCAGTGTGCAATATGAAACCAGAGATTTAAGTCTAAAACTTAGTGTTTTAAAACTCTTGCCCTGAAAACAACGCTTTTGTAACACAAAAGTTCCATGACTCTACAATATCTTTGCCATTGGATCAACTGTAATGTCTATTATTTCTGATAAATGCTGTAGTTATTGAGGGATGTTTCAGTGGCTCTTTATTTATGGCTTTGCTTTTACCTGGAATTGACCCTGATACTCCTGCTCCAATATCATGCATCTAACACTAGGCCATAATTGAGGATGATATTCATATGATGGAGCTGTGGTCTTGTGAGGCACAACAATGCATGTCTCCATGTATAGAAAAATGACAGTACAGCCTAATTGACTTAACTTGAACCTCAGACTCCCTATAAGTGCTAATGAATCTAATTACGCTAAGCCAAATTGCTTTTATTTGGCCTCTATTTTTATAACCTAACACAGGGATCACAGCTCAAGGGTATGATGTATGTCTGGACTAAACGGGTCACAGTGGAATTGTGTTTCACATACCCTCAGAAAGCATGTCCTATAGAAGGGGCTGTATTTCAAGGTGTCCTGCGTTTTCTGCTGAAGCAGAATGTGATGCTTTATGTAGGTAACCCAACACAATGCATACGTCTGCATAGTGAGAACTTAAAATATTGCTTCACAGCCATTTGCAATGAAGCAAGAATGCATCATTTTACTTGGTTCATGAATATTAATAGGTTGACGCAACCCAAGTCTAGCAACATCTGCATCTTCTGTTAATGAGCAAAAATAGGTCATGTTTCATAGTTTAGAACTTGGATAAATAAGTTTGAGCTTCATTTTACAACTCGAGGTGGTGCAGTTCTGTTACAGAGACCTTTAGTCTGTTTATGCAGGGTGCGATTGACTTACACACAAGGTACAGAACAGAGGAGTTGATCAAATATTTATTTTTTCAAAACATTAAAGCAATGTAGTACAACCAGTAAAACGTCTACAGGGGTCGCAGTGAAAATCTGTGCATGGCGTTGTGTTTACATAAAAGAAACTGAATTTGAGGGTGTGTTCAGACTTGGAGGGGTTTGGTTTGAATAAAGCGTTTCGTTCTGTCTAGTGCAGTTTGTTTGAATACTGCCATCCGAACTTTGATGTGCACCAAACAAACAAACAAACTGCGACCACTGAAAAGCCTTTGATCGCATCCAAATGAATTCTGATGTGGTTTGACTGAAATATAAATGTGACAGGGACTATAGACTTCTAAATGGACCAAAAATGGCACCATGATGTCAATGGTTTTGTATATTTAGTTTTGGTCTTAAAAATGAGGTCTGTTACCTAGCTAGGGTCTATTTTCAGGTGCTGCATAATATCGTTGCGCTTGCTGCAGTCGTGATATGGCAGAAAAGTTCATTGGTTCAGTGTTGTGTACACGAAACTTGGACTATGGTCTCGAGACCATATTTTACATATATGTTACATATTTGACATATATGGTCTTGGCCCTGTCATGGAGTCGTGTGGGTTTAGACTCCGACTTGACTCGTATATATTAGGAATTGGATTTCACTCAAGTCCACTCCAAATCCCGGTCAAAATTGTTCATGCTTATTGCTGTATGTTAATATTTCTTTAAATTGATGGTTGAATGACACATCCAATGATTGGTGATTTTCTTGTGTGCAAGTTTAGAGCGAAGGCAGGCGTTTCTCTCCGAAAGCATTTTAAGAAAAAAAGAAGCGAAATGTTGCAAAATTGACCATCTGTACAGGTGGGACTGGAGCTGTAGTGCAAACAGCAATATGTTAAAAACAAATGCAATAACGTTTTATGATTTTTCTTAAAAGTCTCATAGTAATTGTTGAACTAATTCTAAGTTTTAGAAAATTGTTTAAAACTTTTTTTCTACTCTTTCAAATGATATTTTAAGTAGCACTAGCTCTGGTGCAGTAAACACATCATGGTGGAAGAAATGTTAGTTTAAATGTTAAGAAAATGCATATTATATTCTCTTTTGTAAAAAAAAAAAAAAAAATTGAACATGAATTCGAATGAGCTGGTCTTGACTACAACACTGCCTTGGTTATTACACTGGAATGAGAGTATAGTTACTAGCCATATCAGCCTAGAAAATACCAACTTTTCATTTTCTTAGTACACAGTGTAACTACAGAAGTGTTCTTTTAAGCAAATTAGAGCTAATTGTATCATTTTCTTTTTACTGGTCTGGGCCTAATTAATTTACAATTGTAAAACACATTCTATGAGGTATATAAAATGTGTGAAGTGAATTTTATATCGAATAGACAATTGCTAGTATATGGTTCTTCTGAAACAGAGACTGTTGTGAAAGTCCAGCTAACATTTGAAGGACAGTGCCGGGGCTGAATAAGTCTGATGACACATCCTTGCAGGCGGTGAAAACACGCTGAGATGAATCTTGACCAACTGTATGACCAAATATAGTTGTCATTCTCTTTTACAGATCACAGACGTGTCCTTGCCAAATTATTTAGTGGCTTCCTCAGTGGGACTTCTCCCAACACAACTCCTTAACTCCTATCTGGGCACCACACTGCGTACAATGGAGGACGTGATCGCAGAACAGAGCGTCAGCGGATACTTCGTGTTTAGTCTACAGGTGAGCCTCCCCGAGGATATGTTTGACCGGATATCCCGTATATACAGGCTCATAAGTTAACATACTGATTTTAGGAGCTTTTCTTTAATTGCTATTGGAAGTTATTAGTTCAAAGTTTTTGTTTTTTTAAAACAAAGAGATTGTATTTTTTAACAAATGATCCGACTAAAAAGATTAACACATACATTTAGCAGGTGCTTTTGTTCAAATTCCAAATGATGAACATCATAAGCAGTTTATCATTAGTCATGGTTTTATACAGTGCTTCATGCATTAGATTGTGGCACTCGCATACTTCCAGTTTATTGCCCTAAAATACCCTAAAACACTTCTCATACAGATGACTATGCTTAGTTTAAATTTGAACTTATTTGAAAGGTATGCGTGTGTGTTAGACCTGTCGCGGTATCTATTTTTTGTTGTTTGATATATTGTACCAAAATATATTGCGATAAACGATATTATTGTAATTTTAAGACCTTTTTATGCCACTCATTATATAATGCCAGAATGACAATATAATATCATCACAGTGCAAGTACACTCTTCCAAAGAAGACATAATATTTTATTCTTAAGAATATTTAATTTAATTATAGTCATTTTAACAATTTAATAATTAGGCATTGGAATCACAATGTGAAAATGCATATCCTAAATAAATAATAATAAATGTAGCAAAAAAGTGCAAGGTAAAAAGTAACAGATATCTGCTATCAGATCTATTTTCAGTTGTCAGACACCCCCATGAAAATATAGTATATTAATTTATAGTAAATACTAAAGTGTTTTTTAACCATACTGACACTGACACCTCCAATAAAGAGAGATGTTGCACAGCATCAGCTAAAATGTTGCTAGAATTGTTTTTTATGTGTGGGTCGATATATACTGCATAACCAAAAATTATTGAGGTCATGCCGATGTGTTGTGCAATAAGTCGATATATTGATTATTGTGTGTGTGTGTGTGTGTGTGTGTGTGTGTGTGTGTGTGTGTGT